>OU696477.1:21200000-21800000 GCA_916048165.1 Spilarctia lutea
TACATCGGATATAGTTTGAGAAAAATAAAAAGATCTAGTTGAAATACTTAATATTTTACTGTGTCAATTCGAAATTCAAATTAAAAAAATTACCTGTCAGTACTGACGGAAGCAATCATCTGTCCCTTAGGGTCCCAAGATACTCCTTGCACAAACCCTTTATGATCAGTAAATATACAACTATATTTGCCCTTCGTTAAGTCCCATACTAAGAGCTTATTGTCTACCGAGCCTGATGCCAAGTGCAGTGAGTTGGCGCTCCATGAGATGTCTAGTATGTCTTCCATGTGGCCACGGAGAGTCTAGAATAATGATAATAACATCATACACCTCACACACACACACACACTTGTCTAATACCAAACTAGGCATACACTTTACTATGGTAACTAGACTGCAGAAAAACATTCATAGATGTTTTTAAATACATACATTTTTTAAGAGCCCAAAGTGGTAGTCGTCATACTTTTTTAGAGTTCCATACCAAAAGATGAAACGAGACCCTATTACCAAGTATGTATATCACTAGACTGTATGTCATAAATCATGATAGATAGTTGAAATTTTCATAGATGATGTGAGCACTAAAACACAGAGTTAAATAGATATTAAAGGGGGTTCCCATACAACAAACGTCTTTGTACCCAAGTCCGACTCGAACTTGGCCAGTTTTTTTTTTTATATGGGCCTGACAATGTAACTACTCTGCCTAATGGAAAGCATAAGCAGAATCCATATTCATCGCAAATGCAGACAGTGCAACAATGCAAATATGTATGGTGACTCAAATCATGACCGCGAGTCGAGCTGGCCCATTCACACTGTTATCAGTGTGGCACTATTGCCTATCATACTCATTGCAAATTCAGACACCTGCACACTGTGGCGGCTTATTAAATCGCATTTGCATCATATATTATCCATAAATTACACCCAGACACAGAACACAGAAGTGACAGCACTCATCACTTAATTATTTGTCCTGGATGGAAATAGAAATAGAATTTTTGAAGGACTTTCTTGACTATTCATGAGCATATACTATCACTAATATAATATTACTCTTTCCGGAAACCATGTTATTTGGATCTTATTTGATACTAATAATATGTATAATATGTATGTATTTACAAAAAAAACAGTATATATGTATTTATATCAGTTATCTAGTACCCATAACACAAGCTCTGCTTAGCTTGGGACTAGATGGCGTTGTGTGTTAGATGTCGGGAATATTTATTTATTTAATATTAAATGAACACAGAATTAAAATGTAACTATAACACCAACCTTGTGAATGACCCATGTTTCTTTATACTGTTCTTCAATCTGGTCTGATACTGGTGCTGGTTCCTTGTCAGTCTTCTTCCATATAAAAATAATAGATTCATCATCTCCTGATGCCAGAAACTGTCCATTTGGAGACCATCTGACTACATTAACTGCTTTCTGGTGCCGCGTTAGGTCTGCTGCTACTTCCAGGTTTACAGAGCCTGTGTCAGTTGTGGATAAATACCAAATCTGCAAGGTAAATTTTATATATTTATAATATTTACAATAAGGACATAAATATATAAGAACTATATGACAGAGTTAAACCTAAACGTGTGTATTCATAACTACATATTTATGTATCTTAACTCTACTCTCCTCTTTTAAATTTTTAATTTACAAAGTACGCCACATTAAACTACGCTCAATCATACTCCTTCTTAAAGGTCGGCAACGCACTTGTGACGCCTCTGGTGTTACGGGTGTCCATGGGCAGCGGTGATCGCTTACCATCAGGCGATACATCTGCATGTTTACTTAAAACATTTAAAAAAAACAAATTTTAAGACTCCGTAAATGACGATCGACTTTAGACCATTTTTGTAATTCATGTTTGAAAGTCAAGCAAAGGTCTATGTCTAAAAGGGATTCCAATAATAATCTTGAGTTCAAAAATCATTAATTCTCTTACCAAAACATGAGAATCGGTTCCACCAGTAGCAAGTCGTAATGGTTCATTAACCTCAGCTTTAGGTTGGAAATCGGCACTTAAAACAGGATCACGGTTATGCCATGATATTTCCGGAATTGCGAATTTCATATTTCTTAACTTATAATATCTTTTTAGAGTTTTTAATGTATTCAGGGACACTACGTAGTTTGTATTATTTGTCAATGTCAATTTACTTTTGGCGCCAAATAGCCAAACTGCCAAACTCAAACAATTGGGACAAAGAGTATCCAAACTACCACAGATTCAAAAAATCTCACAAATAGATAGGTAGAATAGCATTACAAGTTGTGTTCTAGGGAAATCTGTCACCTTTACGAAATTGATATGATGATGAAGAAAGAACCAACTTAAGAATTTTAACCAAGGTTAAATGATAAAGATTATAATGCGTGCGAATCATGCAGTTAAATTGTATATATAACATAATACTACTTTACCTACTGGAAAAGAAAAGTTCTATGAACCAATCTTTTGGATGTCTTTTGACCTAACAGAACACTAATTTTAAGTTGAATTTCTAGTGTTGTTTGGCAAGATTTTGAAACAACAGAATTAGCACCAATGAATAATGTAAAATGTGGTCTGAGTTGCCGCGACACAAGCCTCAAGCTTAGTATAGCAGTCGTGACGAGTTAAAAACTATAATTTTTTTATGTACAAATTTATAAAACATAAATTTATGTGCTATTTAAAATCTCATAAATGAGTAAGTACGGTTTTGCTTGTTAAGAAAGTGGTGTTCAACACTAATTAGAAGTGTATTTTAAAATCAATTTCGTATACTTTACATTTGGTTACTATAAATTCAAAAGTTTCAAAATTTATTCAAAAATTCTTAAACTTCATATCGCTTCCATTCTTAATCCAACTAATTATCAATAATCTTGTCATAGATTTACAGTCGTGATTTACAAATTACAGTACATAATGAAATTAAAATAATTTTACCAGAAGTTGATTTAAATCAAAACTCAATACTGGCAACATTTGAATTTTTTAGTCGCTCGCTATCCCACTTTGACAGAATTCTTTCTTTGACGTTTGTGAATATCGTGCATAGCAAACGACAAAATGGTTTGTGTTTTTATCTTAAATAATCTATTTAAATCCTTAAATTTGTTAATGAATATAATATATATGAAAGTGAAATTACTACACAGTGTGCTGGTGATCCCTAATAGGAAGATATTTTACGTTTATGTTTGATTATTCCAGGTTAACGTACCCAAACAGCGCAGAACATACTGCAAAAAATGTAAGTGCCACAAGACCCATAAGGTGTCTCAGTACAAAAAGTCCAAAGAAAGGCACGCTGCCCAGGGTAGAAGACGTTACGACCGTAAACAGCAGGGTTATGGTGGTCAGTCCAAACCCATCTTCAAAAAGAAGGTAAGCCGACATAACCTTACGAATTCTAGACCATTTTTATTGGCATACACTGTTGTTAAGAGTATTGAAAGGACGGTGTTGCTTTGTTTTTCACAAGAAATTTCTATCAAGTAGATAATAATAGTATAAGCATTGAATGAGGATACTTTCAAGTCAGAGGTTAGGCGATCCAAAAACTAGAAAATTATTGATTTATGAGTGATCTTTCTAGTGTGGGTGTATGTATCTATAAAATGTATTTAGAGATCTATAAGTATGTTAATCAGCATTCTGGTATTATATGCTCTAGTTTGTAAGGCAGTCATGTGTTAAGTTATTATTGTTATTACATTACTATGAGCCAACATTTTTCAAGTTGTACTTTCACTACATGTATCCAAGATAACACAACTTACTTCACTTACCTGGAGAGCCTGGAGCTTTTCTGTTGAGTCTTTCGTTAACGCATTGTCCGAACACAAAACCTCAATGCATATGTTACTTTTGCTTGCTGCTCTCCCCAGTTGCCTGTTAGACATGAGGTGTATTACAGTAAACTAACTTATAAAATCCATTCAAAAGTTGTGAAGGAGTAACAATGATAACTACCATCATAATTACAATATTTTTATGTAAAGTACTAAGGGCAAGACTTAATCAGAAGAGCAACACTGCCTACAGCTTTGTCACAGCTGTTGGCAGTGTTGCTCTTCTGATTGACAAATCAAGGTTGATGGTTGAATAATTGTTTAAAAGCATCACAAGACTGCTATGGTGTGGGTCACCATGCTGCATTGTTGCATTGTCTGCATTCACATTGAGTATGGTGACCACCACTCTTGAATTCTGCTTTTGCTTTCCATCAGGCAGTGTAGTCATATTGGTAGACCTTTGTCTGTATTTATGTATAAAAGAAAAAAAAATGAATATTATTGACAGTTGACTTGTTACTATTTTACATAATCTGCCTGTTTTCAAGTCAGAAAAGTATCTGTGATGTGTTTTATAAATATATATTTAACTAATACAGCCATCCAGGCTGTATAGGACAGTATTTTCTGTTTTTATTTTTCTAAAAGTTAATTCTGGCTAGATCCATTAAACACATTGGATATGGTTTTGGCATTAATCTTTTCTTGGCTTAGTATGAGTTTTAGCACTAGCTATTATTTAGCTATTATATTTATTATTTCAAAAAAAAAGTGACTAGCAGAACTTTTATTTAGTATTCCATAGCACATGTAAAATGTCTTAGAAAACTTTCATCACTAAGTTTGCAAGCACAGACACAAAATACCAGGGGTCCAGCTCCCATTTTAAAAGTAGATATAAATAATTAAAGAATTACAATGAAGAAATAAAGAATATATACAATTTCTGATTTTTAAAGCATTTTTGATAACATTTGAAGCAATCTTCAATTTATAAAATAGTTTAAATCTAACACTACCTTCAAATCTTTTAAATATGTGACTTTAAACGGATTTTTGTGACTCAACAACCCAAGAATGTGTAAATGAATCAAATTTAATTTTGAAATTGGAATATGGCTGCCTGTACCCAACCACACAAATCCTGTATTGTGTTATCCAGATTGCTTTATTATATACTTCTGAAAATCTACAATTTATGTACACCCAGACATTTTATTGTGCTGATCATGCAATTTTTTGTTCTGGATGGGATTTAAACCCACTACCTTCAGCTTAGCAGTCAGCATCACTTAGATCTAAATCAGGAAGCCAGTTATCAAAATTGTAAATGTAAACACAGGCATTTAGAAAAATGAACGAATATTAAACAAAAGTCTGTTTGGTAATTAATTCCTTAATTAGAATCTGGTAAAATATTTTTAAAAAGATGAATAATAAATATTTAGGACATCAACACACAACGCCATCTAGTCCCAACCTAAGCTGAGCTTGTGTTATGGGTACTAGACAACTGATAAAAATACAGATATACTTTGTTTTGTAAATAAATACATATTTTACATAGAAAACACCCAAACTCCAAAACAAATATTTGCAGGTCATACAAACAGTACTCCTGCATAAGGAGTTAATACTGTGCCGCAGGGTTATTCAAAACACAAAACACCCAGACTCACAACAACATTTTGTTTATCACACAGTGATTGTGGGGATTTCAACCCACAAAACTTGCGCAGTAGAAACCATCTTAAAACACTATTTCATCTGTGCAGTCTCAAACATTAAAATAAAAAATCGCTTCTTTTTCTTCCAGGCGAAAACTACCAAGAAAATAGTGCTCCGTCTGGAATGCGCCGATTGCAAGGTTAGGTCACAAGTAGCACTCAAGCGCTGCAAGCACTTCGAGCTCGGTGGTGACAAGAAGAGGAAGGGACAGATGATTCAGTTCTAGGCTGGATAATAAATAAGGACAACTAACTTTCAGACTTTTATTTTAGAACCTCCATTCTAATATAATCTGTACCTATAAAGTAACTCTGTCAGACTGTCCTGCTTTCACAGCAAACCACTGCACTGATTTTAATGAAATTTGATTTTTGAGGAAGGACATGCCTGTGTCGTGTGTTAATGACACTATACTTGTTCTTGACAAATACACCAATCGCCTCCACATATGGCGAGTTTGTTAGTCAATTCTTACTTAGTTTAAAATAACATCAAGAGCCTTTAACAGGCCACTGTTGGATATTGGCCTCTCCTTAGCAAAGAGGCTTTGGCCAACACGAACACTAGTTATACAGCACTGAACTACCTGTTTTGAACGACTGCTTCAACGCGCGTCGAGAGAGCGGCTCACTCGCTCCCACCTGGCGCAGCCTCAGATTCATCAGTCTACTGATGGACATAGACCTAAGCAAGGAGGCTTTGACCTACTATACCATGCTGGCCAGACGGGCTGGGAAAAATTTATTTCAAGTTTTCCTGCTCTTTGCAGTGATGTTGTCCTGTGTTGTTTGCTGCCTTAGCCTTAAAATACCCATGAGATGAATTGGGTTGGTAAGACAGCTTTTATCTTAATCTACATGCCTCAGAGAACACGTAAAATCGTCGTTACTGAGGTCTCCCTGTTCGCGTCGGATAGTTGTCCCATCATACTTCGAAGGGAATAGAGAGTGCACCTTAGCTTGTGCACTATGATAACTACTGTGTAACCTGGAGTGCATAAAGTAATACATACAGGGGAACATATATACTCCTCCTTTTTTTAAGTTGGTTAAAGATCGTGAGGCTGCATAGCCACCAATAAAATGACATTTCTATAGATGTCTAAACATTTAATATTAAACTTATAACTTTAAACATTTACTACCCTGTAAATTTAAATAGGTATATAATTTATATAGCCACTTAACAGACTTATAACATTCTTAAATATCTAACCATTATACTTAATTATTTACCTAATATTTCATCTAAAACACTTGGATCTAGGCCTTCTAAAGATGCTTTTAGTTTGACAGCTGGCAAGGGAACCCCAACCTGTACCATCTTGACAAATCGGTCGTACTCTGGCCTCTCTTGTTTTGTTTCTACAACTGTTTCAGTAACTATTGATGAATCTTCAATCTTCTGTGGTTCTTCCTTTGAGGAAGAATCTTGAGTGTCTTCGGTTTTCAGCTTTGAGTCAATCACATCCATTTGAGTTGTAGCTGTAGGTGTGTTTAATTCAGGAATGGATGATAACTGTAAAATAAAAAGTTATAATTAGTTTTAAAATCAATTTGTAAATTATTATTACCTACTAGCTGAACCCCGCAGTGCTACCCGCGGTACGATGATAACTGCGGGCAACGTCGCGAGGCGAAGCTATATCTTTATAAATAGTAGCCTATGTGTTATTCTGATGTATAAGCTATATTGTGGTAAAGTTTCATTCAAATCCATTCAGTAGTTTTTACGTGAAAGAGTAACAAACATCCATACATACATACATCCATACTTACAAACTTTCGCCTTTATAATAGTAGTAGGATGCTAGATACATGCAATTGTAACATATTTCTATACACCCGGTGATTCTGTTACCATTTGCAACAATAATATGACGAAAGAATAATCCTTAATTTCTTAGAGATAAGTTGATCCATCGCGATTTTCTCGTCCGTATAGACAGCACTTAACATACTTTAATTAACATTTTGTTTCAGTCAAATTGTACACATAAATATGAAACGTCTTAATATTCTTAATCAAACATATACACAGACGAAACATTCACATATTACATACTCTAGTTTCCAATAACACCATTGCAGCATTGACTTTCTCGAGTTTCCTCTCAAAGTTCATCAAACTTTGTTCACATTTTTTCATGAAATTATTCAAAAACTGTACATTGGTCAACACAAAATGGTTAACGAAAGCTATCGTTCGTTTTTGCTGGAGAGCTGTTATCTGAAAATAAATGTAAAACCATTCATTGACGCCGGACAAACAAATGAAATGGCTAAGGCCTATTTATGTATATTTTAATAAAAATCCAAAATACCTACTTTTGATAAATCAACATTTCCAAGTTCTTTATTCAACATAGTTTCTTCTAGAGTCATTTTTATATATCTAGGTATTTCAGTAAACAATTTCTGAATATGATAATAATATGTTTGAAGAAGTGGGGTATTGAATTGAGATTTATACCGTTATCCCTCTTCCAGACCAGAAGTTTACCTTATTGTTAGTTTTAAATTAGGCCTAGTTTTACATGAGAACTTAATTTTGAGATAAATCAGCTAATGAATAACTTAAAAATTCTTAAAAGTATCCTTAAAATAAAAAGTTGACAGTACATTAATCGAATGACAATGACATGACATGACAAAATTGACAAATGGTCACAACCAATATGACAACAGTGTGAAAAGTTAGCTTAGAATCCCATTAAATTAATTAAATTCATTAATGCACTCGTAATTAGTCGGCCTGAACCCCAGCCTTAGTTTTAATTTAAACTGAAAATATAGGTTCAATCGATTTTTAAAAATAGTCTTCCTAATCAATCTTTAGATCTTTAAAGTTTCTTTTACAATATAAATGAAAATTTAAAAAAATCTAATTTATTGTCCTTAAATTTTTTTTTAGTATAGGGGCAAACGAGCATACATATCACCTGATGGTAAGTGATTAACGCCACCCATGGACACCCTCAACACCTAAAGCGTCACAAGTGCTTTGCCGGCCTTTTAAGAAATAAGAATACACTCTTTTCTTGAAATAATTTAATAACGCGCGTTCAGAAAATGAAATATAAAAACATTTTTTTACCTCCTACAATAAATATATTGCATTTTAATACAACAGTAACACTTTTTGTCGTTCCTTTTCACGATGAATTTATTATAAAAACTGTTCGGTTAGAAAATCTAGGTTTATATCAAATTCACAATATTTGACTTTAGGAACAAATATTATGAAGAGCTCACAAGTTTTCTTCTTCGTTTTGATGAGATGGCAACCAGCTTATAAGCTATTTCTGTAAATGTCAAATATTTGTAGTCTTCAATTCCAAGTCTTCAAGTCTTCGTCGTGATGAAATTAATGATAAAACATATAAAAAAATTGTTGACATGAAATGAGGACAGTCTTTCGAAATAAAAAACTATCTTCTTTTTCTTTTTTGATGAAATGGCAACCAGCCGGATCACTCGGATCAGCTATTTCTGCCAATGTCAAGTATTTATCGTCTTCAATTATCAAGTCTTCAAGTCGTCGTCGTGATGAAATTAATGATAAAAAATATATAATGTGGATGACATGAAATGGGGACCGTCTTTCGAAAAAACAAAAAACTATCTCCTCGCAAGTTTTCTGCCATCTGATGTCTGATCACTAATAATTGTCTTTTTATTCTTTATTTTTGATGAATGGCAACCAGCCGGATCACTAGGATCAGCTATTTCTGCCAATGTCAAGTATTTATCGTCTTCAATTATTAAGTCTTCGAGTCTTCAAGTCGTCGTCGTGATGAAATTAATGATACAAAATATATAAAATATGGATAACATGAAATGGGGACCGTCTTCCAAAAAAACAAAAAACGATCTCCCCTAATAATTGTCACTGTCACTGACAGCATGGGATTGACAGCTCTGTGTTTGACAGTCAGTATCTGTCAACGCATTAATGCAATCAGTCACTGTCACTTCGCAATCGCAAGCTACTTATTGTTGAACAATTGTTTTAATACAATATTAATATCTCCCAATATGTCTGGCGAAGTAGTAGTTGACGCTTTACCGTATATTGACCAGGGATACGATGACCCAGGAGTTAGAGAAGCCGTAAGTATTTATTTACACAACCTAAACCTTGTTTAATAAATTGTTATTGTTTACATCTTGTATACATAAAATACACCCGGCACCATCGCAACTGCAAACTAAACAGTCTGTTCTATGAAAAACTGCTGATAAACATACTTAAATATTAGTAAATGCATACATACAATACGTAAATATTAAATTTAAATTACCCCTAGACAGATACCAAAAATGAATTTGACATGTCACAAGTCAAGCAATGTATGTGTTTTATGTACAATAAGTTTGTTGTATATAAAAGTCAGTCAAAAAGTTACAACTGGTTGGAGAAAAGACCACTTCTGTGTATGACCATTTTGTGTTATGGCTATCTCAAGTACAGTCTCATACACAAATCTTTTGAAGGACGCTGCTAATAGTTGAATGCAATAATACCAAATTTTAGTAATCTTTTTAAAATACAATATTTGAAATCCCATTTTTGTATAAACGTGTCATACCACATCTTGTTGCCCAGTAAAACATTTATAAATGGTAGGGAGTCTAGTTATAGAAGCCAAAATAGGCCATAGTATGTTAGTGTAGCAGGCAAATAGTATATTAGAAAACTGAAAAAAAAAATTTTTTCGGACATCTAACACACAACGCCATCTAGTCCCAAGCTAAGCAGAGCTTGTGTTATGGGTACTAGACAACTGATATGAATACATATATACTTTTTTTTTTGTAAATACATACATACTATACATAGAAAACACCCAAACTCCGAAACAAATATTTGTATAGATCACACAAACGTTTGGTCCGACCCAGGATTTGAACCCGAGACCTCATGCACAGCAGTCGCATTCGCTACCACTGCGCCACCGAGGCAGTCAAACTGAATATCTTATTTAATTGAATGTGTGTTATTATTTTCAAGGCGCTGGCTATGGTAGAAGAAGAATGTAGGAGATACAGACCGACAAAGAACTACCTAGAGAATGCTGGCCCTGAGCCCAGTACAGCTTTTGAAACTTCAGCGATACAAAGGGAGATGGAAAGAGTGCAACAAAGGCTCCCAATGGAACCGTTATCAATGAAACGGTGTGTATTATTGATAAAATTTTGTGATATTTTTTTATTTATTTTATTTAAAAGACATCTCCAGCTAGGAATATTTCCTGTTTCATGGGTAGTGTCATAGAAGTCTCGGCATCTGCCACCTTTGGCCAAATCTTTTTTTTTTTTTTTTTTTTTTATTGATAATGGGCAAACGAGCAGACGCGATTACCGTCGCACATGGACACCCGCAACACCAAAAGCGTCACAAGTGCGTTGCCGACCTTTGGGGGTTGGGGTATGGGGTTCCGGTATCCTCACTCACTCGGTGAAACACAGCGCAAGAACTATTTTAAACCGGTTTTCTGTATGTCTTAAAATAACTGCAGTTTTAGCAATAAATTTAGTTATTCAAGAAGTAAGCTTATACTATATGTAATACATGCATATTATAGTTGCGGTAATCCCAGAATTTGAAAGGATTCCGTGCGAAGCTGGGCTGAGTTGCTAGTAATTTATAAACTGCTAATATTACAGTTATGAACTACCTCCACCGCCGGCTGGTCGTCTCGGCGAGCCCACAGCCTGGACAGAAGCGGTAGACAACTCACACGCACAGCTCTCCCATCAAGCAATCAGAGTGTTGAACCTGGAACTACAATTGCAATATGGCTCAGAGGCCTGGAGATCTTATCTCAACACATTACAAGCCCTGGTTACTAGAAGTCAGAATGTGCATAGTCAGTTAAGGTGAGTTTCTCAACCTTGTTGCTGTTGGCGCAGTGGTAGCGTACGCAACTATTACACAGTGTCGGGTTCGATTAAATTTTTGTATGATTTACTAATATTTGTTTCGAAGTTTAATAATAATATAACTTTATTTTTAAAATAAACCTAATACAATACTGGAGAGAATTTTCGTAAGTTAAATTATTCGTATTTATGTTTAGGTGTTTTCTGTGTATAATATGTGTATATTTACAAAAAAAAAGATCGCAAATTTTAACAAAAACACAACCGACTTTAAGATCTAGACCAAATTAAAATGGCACCAGCTTTCAAATAAAAAATAATCATCAAAATCGGTTCACGCAGTCGAAACAAATATAAAAAAAACAGTCTAATTGATAACCTCCTCCTTTTTTGAAGTCGGTTAAAAATACACTGCTAGTGCCGTTCTATCAGTCACTGGCTTTCATAGTAGAAAATCTGATTAGTTTGAAACTAGATGGCGTTGTATGTCAGATGTCCAAAATATTTATTACAATATAACATGTTATTTACCAGAATAAAAACCCTGTTTTCAATACATATTATGTGAACAATCCCAGTAGTACAGGAGACTAGAGTTTCCTGCCATTTATATTACCCACTAGTGTTTATAGTTCTTCCATACATCCAATGTAATTTGATGTTATTAATTAATCAAATCATAGTTTTAATTTCAATTTCAAATATCATAGGGATAAAGTTCGTTTGGTATTGTTACGAGCTGGGTATTAAATAAATTAAAGTACTCGATTAATTACCAAAAATAACACAATATTTATTAAGAACACTTTTTACAATAAGAAATCACTAAATCACTGGTTAGTCGCACTAGAAGATCTCTTCGATGTTTATCCGCTGTATCGTGAAACAATACTGTCCCTACGGCCAACACGTTCCGCTTTTATATGGCCGTGGAAATTACTCGAAACTACGAAAACATTCGATCGATGTTTCTAGGCTAAATAGATTACTCTACAGCTGCTTGTAGCGCCATCTAGCGTCGAGTAATCGTCATAATGCACACAGTTGCGCGCTTTCCGACACTAGATGGCGTTGTCCTCGACAGTTCTGGATTATTCTAGTGGACACGAGATTCATCTGGTTATGGCGCAACACTGCCCCCTCCTAAGACATGCTCGTCCCGAGCATTATCGGTTCCATAGTATCGCGCCAGTCGATCTACATGAACTATCTTTGGGGCGCCTCTTGGACACTTCTGTATCCGGTAGGTAACATCATTGATTTTAGTGACTACCCGGTATGGCCCATCCCATTTTGCTTGTAGCTTCGGAGATCTCCCTTTACTGCGAACTGGATTATGTAGCCATACTAGCGAACACTCTTCGAAGCCCTTATTATTCGCTTTCCGGTCATAACGGGTTTTCATCTTTTCAGACATTTGTTGTACCGATTGTCTGACATGCTCATAAATGTCATTCATCTTGTTCCGCAAGTCATTCGCGTACTCCGTTATACTTCGCGGGGTATCAGGGGGTATTCCAGTGATCAAGTCTGCAGGCAACCGTAGTTCTCTTCCGAAGTTTGCAAAAGCTGGTGTTACCGAAGTACATTCGTGGACTGCACTTCGGTATGACAGAAGAAACGGTTGGATGTGTTTGTCCCAATCTTTTTGCTTACTTTCAACTACTTTTGCCAGATACCTCTCTAGTGTTTGGTTAAATCGTTCCACCATTCCGTCCGATTGTGGGTGGTAAGAGGTGGTTCTGGTTTTGTGAGCACCCATCACTCGACACATTTCTTGAAATATTTGAGACTCAAAATTTCTTCCTTGGTCACTGTGGATTTCTAAAGGCACTCCAAAACGACAGAAGACTTCGTGCACTAATTTATCTGCAACTGTTGATGCCTCTTGGTTGGGAATGGCAAAGACTTCTGGCCACTTAGTGAAGTAATCCATTACGACCATGAAGTACTTGTTTCCGCTTTCACTTTCAGGAAACGGTCCTGCCACGTCTATAGCAATTCTTTCCCAGGGTGCACCAACATTATACAATTTCAATGCGCCTCTGCTACGTGTATGAGGTCCCTTCACGGCCGCACAACTGGTACACTTGCGACACCAGTCCTCAACATCATCACGACAATGAATCCAGTAGAATCTTTCCCTTATCTTTAACAATGTCTTCTTTACTCCCATATGACCTCCTGAACATCCGTTATGGTAGAGCTGCAGGACCACTGGTATCTTAGCTTTAGGAACAACCATTTGCAGATGACAGCTGTCTCCTCGAGCGTTTTCCCATTTACGGCACAAGACTCCATCCTGGATGACTAAACTATCCCATTGAGCCCAATAACTCTTCGCGTTCGAACTCAGCGATGCAACTTCGCTCCAGTGTGGCTTAGGAGTCTCAGCTTTAATCCACTCGAGAATTGGTTTGATATCTGCATCCTCTTGCTGTGCTTGCTGTAGGCTTTCCTTCCATTCGTTGCTAAGGTCCGTCTTTATCGTCCTTATAGGAACAGCTTCCTTTACTTCTTGATTGGCGTAGTGCTTGCAGTCTTCAAGGCAAGGTCTTCTTGATACTGCGTCTGCGTTACCGTGAGACTTTCCACTGTGATGTCGGGCAGTACTATCAACCACCTTATTCTCCTGAAACCGCTCGTGTTCTCTTCCTATGCTTCGCTTAGGGCAGCTGGACCGAAGGTGACCTTTTTCACCACAGGCGTAGCATCTAGGGCTGTACCTCTGAAATCGGTCCCGCACCGGTGATGCCACATCCTCCCGGACCCGATGAGACCGATGGTCTTGTCTCACAGCAGCTCTGCCCTGCTGTTGTCGGGCAGTACTATCAACCGCCCTATTCTCCTGAGACCGCTCGTATTCACTTCCTATGCTTCGCTTAGGGCAGCTGGACCGAAGGTGACCTTTTTCACCACAGGCGTAGCATCTAGGGCTGTACCCCTTAAATCGGTCCCGCGGAGGTGATGCCACAACCTCCCGGACCCGATGAGACCGATGGTCTTGTCTCACAGCTTCCACCTCCAAAGCATGGGCCAGAGCGTCCTTGAGAGTTTCATAGTGCCCAAGTCTCACAGCAGCTCTAACTTCGAGGTCACGGATGCCATCGATAAAAGCTTGCACCAGATTCCCATCAACGAGCGCAGGTGCAGACTGGTATGCCTTACGGACCAGTTTCTCAACTTCCAGAGCCCACTGTTGCAAGTTTTCACCGATGCGTTGGGCACGATCCTTCAGCTGTGCACGAAACACGTGCTCCAGATGAGCGTCACCATATCTTGCCTCCAATGCCTCCAGCAGTTGCTCATAGGTTACCTTCTTACCGATGGCTTCGAGGACGGTTAGAGCCTGGTCTCGAAGACCCAAGGTGAGCGCGGTCATAGCTTGTTCCTTTGTCCAGCCGTTTGCCGTCATAACAGCCTCAAACTGAATCTTGTAGGCTGACCACGAAGATGTTCCATCAAACGGCGGTACTTTGAACCCCCGTACCGAAGGAGCAGCATTTACTATAGTCGCCGCTCCGTCTCCAACTTTAAGGTTTCCTAAGGCCTTCTTCACGTCAGCAATTTGAGTTTCGGCCTCAGTGATACGATTCTCGTGTTGAAGAACCTGATCCTTCACTACCTTGATTTCTTTGCCGAAAGTCTCATGTATGCCTTTTAACAAGAGCATCTGTTCCTCCTGGCGGCGGGCCTGCTCCTCCTTGTCCCGCTGCAGTTGCTCTTCCAAGCGGCGGGCCTGCTCCTCCTGGCGGCGGGCCTGCTCCTCCTTGTCCCGCTGCAGTTGCTCTTCCAAGCGGTGGGCCTGCTCCTCCTGGCGGCGGGCCTGCTCCTCCTTGTCCCGCTGCAGCTGCTCTTCCAAGCGACGGGCCTGCTCCTCCTGGCGGCGGGCCTGCTCTTGGAGCATTGCCATTAGGGCCGTGATATCTGGAGCTGCTGCCGATGTGGACGGCGTGGTTTCTATAGCTGGCTGCTGACCTTCCGATGTAGGCAGTTGTGCACTTCCAAATCGCCTCTGATCAGCCTCTTGCTGGCGCTGACTCCTAGTTCGGATACCTTCCGTGTCTTCCTTTGGTAAAACCGGCATACTTTAATCCCAATTCTGACACCAAATTGTTACGAGCTGGGTATTAAATAAATTAAAGTACTCGATTAATTACCAAAAATAACACAATATTTATTAAGAACACTTTTTACAATAAGAAATCACTAAATCACTGGTTAGTCGCACTAGAAGATCTCTTCGATGTTTATCCGCTGTATCGTGAAACAATACTGTCCCTACGGCCAACACGTTCCGCTTTTATATGGCCGTGGAAATTACTCGAAACTACGAAAACATTCGATCGATGTTTCTAGGCTAAATAGATTACTCTACAGCTGCTTGTAGCGCCATCTAGCGTCGAGTAATCGTCATAATGCACACAGTTGCGCGCTTTCCGACACTAGATGGCGTTGTCCTCGACAGTTCTGGATTATTCTAGTGGACACGAGATTCATCTGGTTATGGCGCAACAGTATCTTAGCTATAAGCTACAGCTTATAGTCCACGGGCCCACGTACAAGGGATTTCAGTGATTAATAACAGGCTGAAAGTTTATACACAGCTTCGTTTTGACGAGACACCCAACTTTTATTATTGGACCAAATTCTGATAGTGGAAGGAAAAAGCGGGATAGGGAGCGAAACACGTCGATTTGATGAGTGTCCCAAATTACATAATAACAGTTTCTAAACATCAATACTTTGAGAAAATACGATGGAAAACTGAGAAAAACTTGTGGCATACAAATTGAATGGCACCTTCCGAGTGACCCCCAGCTCTAACATGTCAAAATGGTGACTTGAAAATATTTATTAATAACAAGCTGATTTTTGTTTTGGGGCTCGCAAATTATATATTTTTTATAAAAAATGCATCGGCATACAAATTTGTTGATAATTTTTTTAAGACATACACTCGAAAGTTGTCAAGATTATGTTAATCTTTTTTTGATTAATAACCGTATGCCACGAAAAAATTATGTTTATTTACTTAATTCTTAATCTAAATATAATAGTGACCTACAAAAAAAATGGAATTTTTTTAGTTAACCTACAAAAACAAAAAATCGAATCATTTAATATGTGCTCCGTACGTCTTGTAACCACTGGTTTCATTTGTAATAGGTCTTTACCTATGAAATTGCGTTTCTTCAGTACTGGTCATTTCAAATAAAAAAAAGTTTGTAATGGCTCTGTATTCTAAATTCAAATTAATTTTGTTTTAAAACCATGACACTCTATTTACAAACTCAGTCTTTTGTTTTTTGATTAGCGTTGTATTTTCATTACATTTGAACATTTTTCGTCATAATGGATACTTTAAAAATTCGTGTAATTATGGAATATGAGTTCCGTCGTGGCACCAACGCGACACAAACGGCACGTAACATCAAAAACGTTTACGGAGAGAACTGTACAAACGAACCCACAACCCTTTATTGGTTTTCCCGGTTCCGTTCTGGAAATTTTGACTTGAAAAATGAAGCTCGTGGTCGTCCGGAGACTTTGGTTAACAATAATGAATTAAAGGCGATTGTGGAAGCTGACGAAACTCAATCTACAGCTGAGCTAGCAGCAGCTTTTAATGTAAGCATCAAAACAATATTGATCCATTTGCGACAAATTGACAAGGTAAAAAAGCTTGATAGATGGGTGCCCCACGACCTTAACGATCGTCAGCGCAACGTACGCGTCGAGACCTGCCTTTCGCTGCTCAACAGGCAAAGAAATGAAGGAATTTTGAAACGAATAGTTACGTGCGACGAAAAATGGATTCTGTTCGACAATCGAAAGCGCTCAGCAAGTTGGTTAGACCCTGGTTCAGCACCAAAGCAATGCCCTAAACCAAAAATGACCCCTAAAATGGTGATGGTCACTGTTTGGTGGTCTAGTGCGGGTGTGATTCACCACAGCTTTTTACAAAACGGCATGAGCATTAATGCAGATGTGTACTGTGAAGAACTGGAGAGAATGATGGAGAAGCTTGCACATCTGCAACCAGCTTTGGTCAATCGGTCGTCCCCACTGCTCCTTCACGACAACGCGCGACCCCATACTGCGCAACAGACAGTCTCCAAGCTGCAAGAGCTGGGGTTGGAAGCTCTCCCTCATCCGCCATACTCACCAGACCTTGCACCTACCGACTATTACTTTTTCCAAAATTTAGACAACTTTTTAGTGGGTAAAAAATTCAATTCCCGAGAGGCAGTACAAAATGCCTTTGAAGAGTTTGTTGCCTCCCGTCCAGCTGATTTTTACAAGAAGGGCATCAATAAACTGCCAATGCGTTGGCAAAGATGCGTCGATTGCATGGGTGATTACTTCGAATAACAGAAATAAAAAAGTTTAAAAAAATAAGTACTTTCACTTATTGCATACAAAACGGCAATTTCATAGGTAAAGGCCTAATATTAAACTAATGTTAAAAAAATGAAAGCTTGTATTTTCAGTGTATTAACAGAACTTTAATAATAATGCAATGTGCAAACAGTGCATGAAAAGAATTAAACTTATAAATAACTTATGATAAATATTAAAAAATCAATCAATCCTCATCAGATTCGTCACTCGATGAGTCTTCACTATGTGTGATGTTATCGTCATCTTCAGAACTATCGGTGTCATACTGTTCAGATTCTGTAAATTTTTATTTTTTTTATAAGTTTTATTTTTGGATGAAAACGTTCGTCCTTACGTGAAGAATTGCACAAGAAACACTCCATGATGACGATCACTTAACAGCTTCGAAAAGAGAGCTCGACTAAACCCATTTGGTAAAATAGTTAGTAAATAATCTGTCAAGATTATGTTAATATTTTTTTTCAAGATTTTTCAAGATTTAATTTGTTTGAAATTTCGAAAAGTTCACTTGTAATTAATCGCTTCCATTTTTTTTGTATGCCAATAGTTTCATCTATACTAATATTATAAAGAAGTAAAGTTTGTGTGTTTGTTAAATTGTAGGGGGTAATCTCGGGATCTACTAAACCGATTTTAAAAATTCTTTCAGTGTTGGATAGTCCATTTATCGAGGAAGGCTATAGGCTATATATCATCACGGTAATACTAATAGGAGCGGAGCACCAATGAAGAATGTTTCAAAAACGGGGAAAATTTTCACGCTACGGGCAATTGAAGACGCAAACGAGGTTGCGTGGGTCAGCTAGTGGTGTTATACGTTTGATTCTTAACAGAAAAAAATAAAAAAGAAGTTGTTATTAATGAAAAAAATATTAACATAATCTTGACAACTTTCGAGTGTAGGTCTCAAAAAAATTACCAACAAATTTGTATGCCGATGCATTTTTTATAAAAAAATATATAATTTGCGAGCCCCAAAACAAAAATCAGCTTGTAATTAATAAATTTTTTCAAGTCACCATTTTGACATGTTAGAGCTGGGGGTCCCTCGGAAGGTGCCATTCAATTTGTATGCCACAAGTTTTTCTCAGTTTTCCATCGTATTTTCTCAAAGTATTGATGTTTAGAAACTGTTATTATTTAATTTGGGACACTCATCAAATCGACGTGTTTCGCTCCCTATCCCGCTTTTTCCTTCCACTATCAGAATTTGGTCCAATAATTAAAGTTGGGTGTCTCGTCAAAACGAAGCTGTGTATAAACTTTCAGCCTGTTATTAATCACTGAAATCCCTTGTACGTGGGCCCGTGGACTATTAGCTATTTGGGACCAAACCAGATAGCGAAGCTGTCAAAAAAAATGTAACATAAAAATTGTGATCTAAAATCACTCATTTCTGTTCTATTGTTCTTCATTACTCAAACCCCCACGCTTATTAAATTTCACGAAAATCGATGGAGCCGTTTCCGAGGTTTAGATTATATACAATAATTGTTCGTATAAAGGTATTAGTTATATAGATAAATACTAAATAAGGGCCTCAACTTAGAAAGGGGAAGTTGGTAAAAGGATTGTGTCAAGTTTTTCTTTTCTTTGGTAATGCTGTTGTCCTGCTTAGTTCTGACAGACACAAGATCTGACTGACTGAACGGATCACCGTTAGTCAGCTCTTGTGTCATCCATAGAATGCATAGGATTGGTGACAGTCTGAATTCTGAATCCATCACTACATAACTAAAACATGCATAATTCTTACAGAAAACAGATTGCGTCCGTCAATTGGGAGCGCAAGCGTTCACAAACGGCGAGTGGGGCGCGCCTGAGGGCGTTGAGAAGACGCTGGGCTCAACTCGTGTCCGATAATTATCGTCTCGAAAGAGCCATCATGCAGCTAGAAATACAGCTGCAGAAGGTAATGTATGAGATGGAATTTGTAAAAAACTTTGAGATTCTATATTCTCTCTTAATAGAATCCATACTCATAATATATATTTTAAAGTAACTCTTGTCTGTCACGTTCTCACGGCTAAACCGGTACACCGATTTCAATGTCGCATTGAGGAAGGATATAAGCTTATTCTGTACCGCGATAACTGACATATACGCTGGTGAAGACGAGTGGGAAAGCTAAGATTGTACAAAGCAGTTCCTTATTATTTTTATATTGATAGTGTGGGAGTACGGGTGTCATATTCCACCCAACACAAAGGGAGGATCTTCCGACCAGGCGAGAGGATCATGCCTGGCGGGCTACTGCCCAACAGTTGATGTTGCGATGTTGTCTATATGATAATCGGCGCGAGAACTATTTATTGCGCGATTCAGGATTTGTAGTTACTCTGTGTAGTGCGTTACTTCGTAGTTCAGTGTATCTTCGGTAGATGGCGCTGTAGTAGGTTATTGTTGTGTTATATGTGGTAGTCGCCACAATAGGTAAAGGTTACTGGCGCCATTTTCCTTCTTCCTATTTTTGAAGCAGAAGAGCTTTCAAAAGAAGTATTGTGTCTTAAATTGCAGGTGTCCATAGACAGTTTGTTATTTCTCATCAAGGTGATAGTATTACTCTTGGTACTCCTTTTGGCTTGGAGGGGAGCCGGTGGAATAATATTTTGACTAACGTAGGGTTACATTTATTGATGATTTTATGTGATGATGATGGTCTCCTAGCCGATCACGGCCACGGCGGCCAGTCTCAACGGAGACCAGCCGACTACGCATTAGATATTATAGTGCACAAGTGTGTGCGCTAACACAGGTGCACTCTCTGTTCCCTCTCTCTCATAATCCGATGGGACGGTTTACCGACACGACCAGGAAGAGATCAGGCGCAGGACTGACAGCTTTACCTGCTCTCCGAGGCACGCGGGTTCACACCCCAACTTCCAAACCCGAGCTGTCATAAAGTATTTCTATAATCAGAAAAACTCAATAACACTTTTGGCCCGACTCGGGATTTGAACCCGAGACCTCTTGATTGGCAGTCACATACGTCAACCGCTAGACCAATGAGGCAGCTATTGATGATTTTATGTAACAAGTATTTAAAGTTATATTTTTTATTTTTAGGCAAAAGGTGAAGCTCCTTCTGATGATGGTGATCAAGACGACTTAGAATCAGTTAAAAATCTACCCGACAAACTCAACTCGGAAACAGAAAAAGAAGTACAAAAGAAGATTGAGGATATGTTTGCTGATTAAGTTTAATACATAGTATAAGTGTAAAAATAAATATAAATTTTCGAATCTATCATTTTATGTTCTTAAGTTATTTTGTAGTAAATATATAGCTCGCAACATAAGGAAACATCATAATGTTGCATCCCACAATTTTATCTATTTTATGAAATCTTGCAAATTACCAGATCTATATTGCCCGTAGCGTGAAATTTTCCCCCCGTTTTGAAACATTCTTCATTGGTGCTATCAGTAGTAGCATGATGATATATAGCCTTCCTCTATAAATGGAGTATCCAACACTGAAATATTTTTTCAAATCTGACCAGCGGTTCCTGAGATTAGCGCGTTCAAACAAACAAACTCTTCAGCATGATGACTAATTTTAAAAACATTTTTATGATATTCGAAAATATCATAAAAAAGTTAGTTATATCTCTACAAAAAAATAAAGTTTTAGTAGGAAAAAATTGTGATTTAAATTTTAAAAATCACGCTAACACGCTCGGTGGTGTCATGGCGTCTGTTTGTTGACGCTACGTCACCATTTGTCAATGAGTGTCAATTATAGCTCTTATAAAGGATCGTCGATTTTAACCGAACAAAGTGACCTTGCTCAAAAAAAAACAAAGTTTTAATTTCAATTTCAAATATCATAGGGATAAAGTTTGTTGTTTGTGTGAGGGTAAGCAACGATGGCGCGGTCAGTACCCGGATGGTGACCGCCGGTGGCGTGTTATCATGAACGTCTCCGTGATTCGGAGGTCACGTTAAGCAGTCGGGCCCGGTTGTTATAACAGTCGTGAAGATTAGTTGAAGGCCTTCGGGCGGCTTAAAAACATCCAACGGCAAGATTACGTTACCCGCACTCGGCTAACATGGGGACGTATAGCCTTAACTCTCTCCTGAGAGTAGACCCGAGCCCAGCAGTGGTATATTATGGGTTGTTGGTGATAGATGAAAGTTTGCAAAATATTCACACGCATCTGATATCCAATATTTAACTATTTGGCACCAAACTAGACAAAAAAGCTGTCACAAAAATTGTGATCTAAAATCACTGATTTCTATTCTATTGTTCTTCATTACTCACACCTTTTTACTACTTCCTACATCAAAATATATATTTATAATATATAATTATATATTCCGAGATTCAGATTATGTATACAATAATTGCTCGTTTAAAGGTATTAGTTATATAGACAGATACTACTTAATAACGGCCTCTACTCAGAAAGGAGGAGTTGAGATATATTACTGGTGTTCAACTTAATATGGCAGATTGCTGTATTTTGTAGTTTTGTTAATGAACTATTTATCTCGCTCTAAATATGAAAATAAATACAATTTTTATACTCTATGAACCCCATTTCATCAGATATAATAAAACATAATTTTAGTGGTTCTTGGTAACTGTAATCATGCCTATTGGCACGAACCGTAACTCTGTAAAATAGTAAACGATTCATTACACACAGCATTAATAAAAAAAGTTCCTATTGGCATAAAAGTCAAGAAGTAAAGATTTCAAACAAATGCAGTCACATTACACCAACAAAACTTTATTTTGTTTAAAGATTACGATATAATTATTATTTCTGCTACATCATCAGTTATCCAACAATAAATAACAATGACCTCAAGATCTATAGACCATGTTTCTTAGCAAAGGACAAATCGCATTTTACGATTTGTCTTTGCCTTTGCATTTTTAAACTCCCTAAGCTGGAATCTAAATACTTAATCAGTGACAATGAAATTCTCATGTTTTAGAGTCATGCGTCAACATTAACCAAAAATTTAGTCTACCAAATAGTGCAGATTAACTAACTATAGCATATTAAAATATCAAGCTAAGGTGGAACACAAAATTTTTCACAATCCAACAGCGATATAGGCGCCGGCACGTAAGTTTGTTAGATTTCGGCGTTCACTAATAACACTACAGGGCAACAACCGGGTTTCATAATTTTTGCTTGTTATGTTGTTGCTAATTATTCTATGAATAAAATTTTTATTTTTTTAATCATAGAATAATTAGCTTCTATATATTCATAGAAGAATTAGTTCATCATAGAATAATTAGTTAATTATATTAACTTTTCTTAAATGCTTTGCATTTAAGAAAAGTTGATATAATTTTCGGGCCAAAATTACCCTACTATTGACAGAAACTTGCAATTTATTTGAAATGCCAACTGAATTGATTACCGTTCCGTTTTCCATTTCGTGTCACCTGTCTCCGTCGTACGTGATAGTGTAACAATAAAGTTTTGCAATTCGCGCCTATTCTAACCGGCGTTTGTCCAATAATTGTATTATTATTCTTTCATATAAGAAAACTGGGCATTGATTCCCTTTTTAATTTTGTTACTGTTAAATGGCTACTGAAAGCATGAATATCACAGAAGAGGCGGAAATGGCGGAATGCGATGGGGACAAAGTCGTCACTATGATAGATGTTTTAGAAGAACAACAAAATTTTGAAGAGGATGCTAATGCTGTCCTGGGAGCTTCCGACGATAAGAATTGTACCTATACAAAGGTAAAAATGTACCCTTATGTTTTAAATCCATTATATTTAGCCAATATGGCGATTACACGTTGACATTGGCAGATATTATCGTGCGCTATTTCACCAATTTTCTGCAATGTTGTCTACTGGGCCTTAATATTATATGAATAAATAACGCAGATTAACTTATCGTAGTCTTGTTCTCAATAAAAACGTTTAAGAAAGTTAGACGGTAGTGTTCTATACTAGTTTAATTTATGTCTAATTACTCTGAAAATTTTACTTAAGATTGGCAAACTGGCCCGGCTTTACAAAGATAACGTATGATATAAGAATACATACTTACATTGAAAGTTTAATATTAATAAAACAATACTTTCATTTGAAACAACTTAATTGGTTTGTACAGAGTGTACAAGGTTTTGAGTAGATTTTCTAATACATCTACCCAAAATCTTGTGAAATTATTCACTTTGTCTAGAACTGCATCAATTTCTCTTTAAAAGACTCAGTATTGGACTTTAGATGAATTGCAAGCAATTGAAGTAACCCAAGAAAACCATTTACTATAAAGCCTATCAGTTTCCACCAAAGTAGATGAGACAACTTTTTAACTTCTATAAAGACTTCTTTACATTGAAATTCCTAATAGCAGCCCGGAGTATGGAAGATGGCGGTGTTTCCCGCCCGTGCTTCGGAGAGCACGTTAAGCCGTCGGTCCCGGTTGTCATGAACATCTATGGCAATCGTTATTGGGAAGTCAGTGCCCTCAAATATACTGACAACTAGTTCAACCTTGGAATTCAGTTTACCCTCAGGGTTGCGGAGGTCAGATGCCAGTCGCTCTGTGTAAAAAACTGATATTCAGGCAAAACCGGTTGAACTGGTAGCCGACCCCAAATAATATTGGGAATAATAAAGGCTAGGAAGATGATGAAAGACTTCTTTACATGGATTATGGATTTTAATGATATATAATATAGTTATGGCCGGTTGACATATGCTATATAAATATATATTTTTTCATGTTTTAATGTAGATTATAGCCCATTGCAGTCCTCTGTTGGACATAGGCCTCTCCCGAGGCACACCACAAAGCCCAGTCTGCTGCTGTTCTCTTCCATCTATTATCGGTTGCTAATCTATATACAAATTGTTGTGTATCTATATATACGGATATGTCACCTATGTCGGTACTTTGGCTATAATAAACAGTGTGAATGTAACCGTTGCTTTATTCACTCGCCCCGCGCTCTCATACATAACACAAATAAATAAAATTAAAGCGTCTGTTTGTAATTATAAGTTAACAGGTTTTCACTAATTGCATATTGAAGAATATGTAAATTGTTTATTTAAAATTATCATCTGTCTGTTTGTTCGGCTAATCTCCAAAACAAGTGGACTGTTCTTCTTCTTTTTGTTCATAGGGTTACATCAAAAGGCAGGCCCTCTATGCTTGCCTCACTTGCAATCCAGACGTTAAAACAGACCCCACCAAGCGAGCAGGAGTTTGCCTTGCATGCAGCTTGAATTGTCACGAGAACCATGAACTTGTTGAGCTCTACACCAAAAGGAACTTCCGTTGCGATTGCGGTAACCCTAAGTTTACTTCCAACACCTGCCAATTCACCCCTAGCAAGCCTGACTTGAACAATGAAAATATTTATGATCAGAATTTTAGTGGCCTTTATTGTACATGTGAAAGGCCTTACCCTGATCCGGAGGCCACTTTTGAAGATGACATGATCCAGTGCATTATTTGTGAAGATTGGCTACATGCATCTCATTTAGAGGCTGTGGTCCCTGCTAATGATCAGTATTCAGAAATGATTTGCAAGGCATGCATGAACAAAAATGACTTTTTGCATGACTATAGTAATTTAGCTGTTAATGTTGAAATTGTTGATGTAGTATCAATAAATGGGGATGTAGCGAAAGCCATAAGAAATACTGAAGATAAAACGCTTATTTTGAATGGAAATGTAGATATGGTAGATGAAAAAGATAACGATTCTGCAAAAAATGAGTCTAGTGCTAAAGACGATGATTGTACAACTCAAGATAAAACCAAACCAAGTGATGAGGAAGAAACGAAACCAACAGAAGCCACATTAGAGGACAAGACAAAAACAGACGACATGCATACTGACAACGACAATCAAGAACCTGACTCCACAGAAACTAAAGAAGTTCTAAAAGAAAATGAAATAGCTTCTAATGCCACTATGGATGATAAAATGGAAGGTACCAACGAAAATAGTGATACTACCAATGAGCAAAGAGAAGCACATGAACAATCGACCAGTGATGTAAATACTGATAAAAATATTAAGACATCTGATAATTCTTTAGAAGAATCTTCAACTGTAGAGGAGAAAGGCAATGACGATGTCGAAAAGCCAGTAGAGTGTTTTGAGAAAGTAGAAGACAGTATTAGTCCAGATAACATCAATGACAAAAGTGAAGCATCTCTTTCAGAACAAACAAACGGTAAACCCGAGCCTGACAGTATTGATGACAATTCACAGGAGTCATTGGCAAAAGATAATGTGGACGATAAAACTGATGCGGTCATGGACGCCATAGATGCTTTATTAGAATCTGACACTGCAGCAAAGGATTCTGAATCTAAAGAAACTAAAGACGAATTGCAATCAAATGAAGTCACCCAAGAAACTAATGATGCAGAAATGTGTGAAAAACAAACAAAACAGAATGAACCTGAGAATATAGAAAACTCAACCACTGATAGTAATAAAAAAATTGACGAAGATGTGGAAAAGACTGACGATTTAAGTCAAAATGAACCTTCAGGAAATGAAAATAAAGTTAATAATGAGGTTCAAGATGACTGTGCTAAGAATGAATCTAATGTTGTTGACACTACTGAAACAACAGATTCCGAAAATAAAACTACAGATGAACCTCTAATAGATTCAGTTGAAAAGTCTGTTGTTACAGATAAATTAGTTAATGGTGATGTAAACGATGCTTTGAATGAAACTGACAAAACAAGTAAAGTGGAGACTGATGGAAACAAGAATGATGAAGACAATGCTTCTAACACGACTGGAAGTACAAATGAGAATAAAAGAAAACTTAGTATTACAGAAGAATTGTCTTCAAAGAAAGTCAAGTTAGACTCAAAGTGTGAGAGGCCTAAAGGAGTCAAGAAAGTTTACAAAGGCGCTACATTTTGGCCATCAAACTTTCGGCAAAAGCTTTGCACTTGTGGGGAATGCATATCGATGTATAAAAGCTTGAATGTGCTGTTTTTAACTGACTTAGAAGATACAGTGTCGTACTACGAGAGTCTAGGGAAAGCGAACATAGATGGAATCGTATCGCAATACGAGAAAGGGCTTCAAGCGCTTTCGTCTTTAGACAGAATACAGCAAATAAACGCCTTGACCGAGTACAATAAAATGAGAGATAAGTTGTTAGATTTCCTGAAGAGTTTTAAAGATAGAAGAGAAGTTGTTAAAGAAGAGGACATAAAGGCATTCTTTGCTGGCATGAAACCGCGGCGGGAACCCGACGGAGTATATTTTTGCAGATAATTTCTTACTAATGTTACTATAAGCACATCTTTTTTATTTTATGTTGGACCGCATTCCCAAGCTTTTAGGCAAAACTGATTCATGGTTATTGAATAATATCAATAAATTTAATTTTTACATATTATTGTTTTATTGATGTGATAATTGTAAAATACGGTTGTAATTATGTATGTAAATAATCAAAAATAAAATATGCACTAGTATCAATCAGAGATAACCTAACACAAGAAATTAATTATCAAAGTGCTTAAAATTATAGCTAATTCCTTTGATCGACACCAGTGGGAAGCTTCGATTTTGCAGTATTCTTATGCATGCCTAAGAAGTCTATAAATTCTATAAGGCTTGTGATGTAGAATCCCTGACACCATTCCAAACATCGTGAATACTCTGTAATTTATCATGAGTTTTATAGAACTGGAATTAGTTTAAAAGAAAAATTTTCTAAAGCAAATAACAACATTTGGTCCACACCTAACTTGAATAAAAAATGTGTTTGGAATATTTTTAGGGATTCTAGAACTCCACAGTCTTATTGGATTTGATGACTCTTAGACTTGTTGTGATTTACATAAAAGTGTAACTTCTAACAAAGCTAGTACCAATATCGCTTATTATGGTATCGGGGGATCGTCTTCGTTGGTTTGTTTCATATGTGACAAATAGAACACAAAAGTTGTGGTTAACTTCGGGAGTGCCCCAGGGCTCAATATTAGGACTCTTGTTAGTAAACGTTTCAAAAATTCTAAATTTCTTTTACACGCGGATGTCTTTAAAGTCACACACAGGGATTTCGATAGCATAGAATTGCAGCAAGATCTCGATAGGCTTTCTAACCTAAGCATTACCTTTACTAAAAAATAAATACAACTAAATTTAAATATAGACTTATTAATACTGTTCTAAACAAAGTTACCGGTGTCCGGAACTTGGCGTTTATCTTGACTCTAAACTTAATTTGGACATCCACGTTGATAATAAAAGATAAGGTTTATCAAATGTTCAACTTTGTAATGAGAGCGCCCCTTGATTTTCGTCAACCAATTACATTCCTACATCGGCTACATCTATACAAGTCTATAATTAGTTGAATATGCAGTACCTATTTGGAATCCGCACTACGTCAAGAATAAGGTAGCTATTGAAATGGAGCAACGCAAGTATCTTCGCGCAATGCAGTTCAGATGTTTTCATAAAAAATAACACACCAACTACTTCTTAAAAAATAGAATCTGTTAACGATGGAATCCATAAGGATTCTCCTTGATACCATGACTCTTTAATATACCACATTGCACTGATTGATTGTTATTATATTCTGTAGATATCATAAACCTAATTTGTGCAGCAAAATTCTACAACTTGATAACACATTCCTCATCTTGGATCAAAAACAGTACATTCTACTGGCTAAACTCAAACAGTGAATAAATAAAAGTCAAGTTATACGTAAGATAATTAACGTGTATTATTGTTAGAGAGGTTATGTTTGCCGCATCACGCATATAGAATATCATAGTGGCCGGGACGGTACAATAAATGCACTAGAGGCGTAGATCCTTCTGGAAAGTCGTGAGCCATCACCTGCAAACAAATTGAATGTAAATATAAAAAATATATAAATATAATATATGTGTATATACATATTAAAAATAATAACCTGAGTTTATTTAATTGAATAGGACACTAAAGTCCTTTAAATATAGCTTAATCTCAGTTACAGAACCAAAGAAGTAATATTGAACAAGTGATTTTAATTATCACTTATTAATTACATTATCTGTCAGTATTAGCACAAATGAAGTGCAACACATAAATTCAAAAACTTACACCCAAAATCAATATGTACCTCGTAAGTCCTAATAGGACAAAAATATTGCGAATGACCTTTTTTTTGGTTACTCTTACTCATGCATACTCTTACTCATTTACACCGTGGGAGAGCTATGCTTCGGCATGAATGGGTCGGCTCGACCGGAGTGATACCACGGCCTCACAGAAAACCGGTGTGAAATAGCGTTTGCGCTGTGTTTCACCGAGTGAGTGAGGATACCGGGGGCCCATACCCCAACCCCTCCCCTCATCCCCTTTCCCATCCCCCAAAGGTCGGCAACGCACTTGTGACGCTTTTGGTGTTGCGGGTGTCCATGGGCGGCGGTAATTGCTTACCATCAGGTGATACGTCTGCTCGTTTGCCCACTATTCAATTAAAAAAAAAAAAAATGCGTCGTATGTTTTTTTGCTTTGTCCTGATCTTGACGAAAAAATGCCTCTTTTTTCACAAAAAAGTCTCAAAATCCCGATTTGACTAAGAAAAATCTGGCAACGATGGACAACTGCCACGGAGATCAAAATATATTTTAAGGACTAAAGGTATGGTCACTATCATGTCACATTTATGGGGCACGTTGTGGTGGCATTAATGAGAAATGATGAAAGGAAAATGACATCAGTTTTAGCTCAATCTGTGGAGAACTATTTAGAGTTTTTGAAGAGTACACAAACTCAACAACATTTTCATATATTTATCAATATAAAACTAATAAGATTGACATCTAATAAGAATTTATTTAATGAAATGTAATACCAGCTTCTACACTAACAAATGTAAATGTGCGTAAAAGTTATATATTTTCTTACTAGTACCCTATGTCTCCTGCAAAGGTGCAATACATATTCATTGCATGATAGACAAATTAAAATAATATTAATGTACAGACCTGACTGCCCTCTCCACGGTCCATATACTTGACTCTGACGCCGACGTTGAGTGCATTGCTCAGGGCTATTATGTGAATGTGGTCAGATTCTTTATACATTGGCTCAACTTCCTGGTAAAATAAAAAATGACAAATAAATAAGCTGGTTATTTTCAAACCTCCATAAAAAAAAGTTTGACCTTTGACTACCAAGGATGTCTATCCAAGTTTTATATAATAACTGCCCAATTGATTTCGCCTGATGGAAAGAAAGAGCAGAATCTAATGCTAGCAGTACACTCTTGGCAATATATGACGAGCGCGAGAGTGTACTACTTACAGCACTCGGTCCCACTCGAGCTATCTCGCCTCATCTCAGGAGCAGGTTCATCGGTTTCTTTATAATAGAGGTGGTCACCATACTCTCACACGGTCACACTATGGGTAGTGAGATGCTTAGGGTAGTTAGTTCCAGAATTTTTGACTGATCAGCACAGGAAGAGCTGACCCGTTTAGTTCGAGTTAGACTACATCAAATTAATATATGATTACTACGTTAATGATGGCCGTACATGTCATAGACAGCATGTGGATAGGCATCCTTAGAGATCAAACATTTAAATGTGTATGAATTTACCTGTCTGCAGAACTCGGTAACAGTGCGAGGACCTTCGATAAAATTCTGGTAGAAATCCTGTTCAGTCTGAAGTTGTCCTGATGTGACAAGACGGAGGTATACCACTATGTAATCAGAATAGCCCTGCTTATTGAACTTATCGTGCAGCTCTGCTCTGATAGAGTCTAGTGATTCTGGCGAACCTCCTGCTTGCTCGCCTACTCTCTGCACCACTTCCATAAACTAGAAACATTGAGATATTTTATTAAAGTAAATTACCTTCAATCAAATATTGTCAAGAGTTTAATTGTCTACTGGTTATCATAGGCCACCCTTTAGCAAGGAGGTTTTGGTGTACAGTACCACGCTGACCACATAGGTTATTTAATAAAATTGTTTCAATTTTCCTTGTGGTAATTTAGTCCTGCGTAGTTTGTCAATTAGTTATCTCTTATGACACCAATGGAAGGAATAGGGGTGCTGACACTATTTTATAAATCAGTTATCACACAGATTTTCTTCAAATTGAGAAAAATCTAGCATATACATATAAGGCTGTATTCTGTACAAGTATATAATTTATGTTATACAGCACACACACTTTCACACTTAACCGAGCTTATAGTTTGAAGGGTAGACTAATAGAATACTTATTTACTTTTTAATCAACTCAAAAAAGAAGAAACTTCTCCATTCCATTTTTTTAAACAAGATAGTATTAAATGTTTATCTGTGTTGTTTTGTCATTTTTTATTTTGTATTTGACAGTTAATACACAATATCTTCAGTTCCTTTTACCTATGAAACCTGATTATTTTATATTTTCATTGCTTCTGTAAGCAAGTACTAAATAGATACAGTACGGTTCACTAAAGATTATTAATAATAGTCACAGAAGTCATACTTATCATTCTTTAGGACTGTGTTCATGTATCTCATCAACAGTCAAAATTACCAAATTCACAAATTAAATTCAAGATTATAACTAACTCATATTAATAATAGTATTTAACTTGAATATACATTTGAATACAATAGGTTTTTCCAACACAACATGAACAAATTTACATATTTATAAAGGTATACAATTATTTTTGAACTACCTTAAACTATATAATAAATCAGAAAAAAAAATTGTGCTAATTATAGCATATGCTGTAAGCTGTAACATCTAAAGAAAACAATAACAAATACAAATGTAACCTCAAATTTAAATTACATCTTACCGTTTCATAGAAGTCTTCAACCGTAAATTGAGAGAACCCTAGTGCTACTAGAATATCCTTGGAATTTTTAGCTATCTCATAAAATTTCTCATATTCACTTTTATTCGTCAGTAGATGTTCTAAATACGCGTAAGAGAACGCCCGAAAGAAACAGTTACCATCGGGACGAGTACGCCTAATATTCTTATATTTAGAGGACAAGTCTTTAACTTTTAGAAGGTACACTGGATCTTCGTTGTATTCTTTTTCTAATGAGGACAATGGTTCGAGCTCGCCAACGAGCGGTATCGCATCGGATATCTGCAAAACAAACACAACCCAATGTCAAAATCACAGGGTCAAGTTTTTGGAACAACAAAGTTTTTTCACAAACGGCTTCAAAGTTTAGATTTACTTACCTCTTTCTCTATCTCTCGCTGTTGTTTCATGATCAACTCATCCTGATTTATTGAGTTATCTAATAAATTGCCGGTGCAAGCGCTACTACTCGATGCATCGTCCGCCATTTTTAGGTAAAATAAAAACTCAAATGACAATGACGACAAATGACAATCGAGTAAAAAATATATTGCGTTCAGGAATATAAAGTTTTCATCTCATTTATTTACAATTTATTATTAATAATAATAAATCTCTTTATTGTACACCAGTAGTAGTGTGATTACATGGTAAACTTAAAACTATTATAAAGTATGTACAAGCCCACCGGCTTATCGCTCCATGGCAATATCTTACAGGCAACCATGGCAATGTACAATGTTTTTACTTTCCTCTAATAAGTATTTATAACTACATATATTCCTAATAATTGATGATTGACTCTACCAAGTTGCCTTATTTTCAAGTGGATTATTTTAAATGTTTTGTCGTTCTAATATTAATTTATTCGCAAAATATATTTTGATTGACCATAAAATATTACTCTACTTTGGCTTTGTCGTAGTCGGGTAAAAAGGGCAATGTACAAAATAAGGTTGATCGATGTTAGAAAAACATTGATGTTGACTTCGATGTTAGTTTCGATTCAAATGTATCGATGTACGATAAATATCGATAGAAAAACATCGATGTTTAATTACATTTATGCCTTCCGTAGCAAATACTAAAAAACTGTCTATTCCATTGCTGGTACAAAAGTTGGCTAGCTTTAGAAAACAGTTTAAATGTGCTTTAAACGGAAGTTGACAGTTTTTTTAATCCCTGAACTAATGCTGTCTTTACCATGAGTAGTGTTGCAAGAACAAGGCAAGATTTAGCCAATCTTGGTTTTGGTCTTGCACCAATACAAGACCAAAACCAAGATTGCAAGTCTTGCAATTACCTATTAGCCTATTGGCGATAGTTATTAAACGCTACTTTAGATCTTAGAACAATGTAACAGAATAGGTACATTTTGAGCTTGAATTAACATAGCCATAGTAAAGACCAACCAAAATTAATAAATGTCCAAACATTTAATGAGTAATTCGAAAAATAAACCGACACCGGGTGGGGTTTCAATCCATATCCATATATCCAAGCGATCCATACCGATGCTATAACCAACTGAGCTATCTACCTTATCTCACGTGAGTCAGTCTGTTTCTTAATAAACGTTTACATTTAATCAGCTTATTTGTTCTAAAACATGGTTAAAACATAAAAAAACAAATTAATGACATTAACTTGACTGTATTTTAAAGAACACTAGCTGACCGACGCAACCTCGTTTGCGTCTTTTATTGCCCGTAGCGAAAAATTTTCCCCCGTATAGGGTTGATTTTTTACACCTTGTGTCCGAAAAACCCCAATATCTTACGAAACCCTATTTTTTTCCAAAATAAAATATAGCCTATAGATTTACCATAGCAGTGCCATCTATTGATTACTTACTCAACCCAGTCAAAAGGTATCGACATCTGTTAGAATCATTTGGAGTTAACAGATAATTGTGACTGTCAAATAATAACAGACCAATAATTAGCAATAAATTAAAATTGCGACTATAATTTGAGATTTAAACTATCCTATCTCTCAAGTTGGATCGAACTGCACATGGTGTGCGAATTTTATTATAATCGGTTAAGTGGTTTAGGAGTCCATTGAGGACAAACATTGTGACACGAGATTTATATATATTAAGATTATCTGTCTAGAAAGAGAATAATAGACCCTCGCCTTATATGAAATGGAAAAAGAAAAACATACAATTAAAAATGTTAGTGTAATTCGCTTTATTTAGTTTTTTTTTTTTTTTTTTTTACGTTTCGATTTTATTCTCCCGATCTATTCATCGATACATCGATGTTAACGAAGTCGAACCATCCATGTTAGATGAACATCCCTAGTACACACGGCAAACTTAATAACTGGTTTGCTCTACATGTCCTACGTTGAACACCTCATTGCTTCGCTCATCTATTTATTTGCATTTTATATTATGTAGCTCATTAAAATATTGATCAGAAGATTTACCTTTAACGTAATTTACCGTATGTACAACGAAAACTTTTAGAATAATAATCATGCAAAACAGAAAAGAGCGTACTCCTTCTTAAAAGGTCGGTAACGCACTGGTGACGCCTCTGGTCCATGGGCGGCGGTGATCGCTTACCATGAGGCGATACGTCTGCTGGTTTGCCCCTATTCAATAATAAAAAAGCAACAGCTTTAAACTGTCCACTTCTCGACGTAGGTTACTTATTAGAATAAAGGCTTTGTAGGGTTTGTTTCAAAGTATCCTGTTCTCCACAGTATTGTAATCATATGTGATTTGCTCCCTTAGTCGTGTTTTAGACATTCACAGCATACACAGCCATGTATAAATAGAGGTAGTGAAATTCTGTATTCTTGATCCTTCACCACAATAATAACTAAGACACTCAATTTTTAAAAAGAGTTAAATTTGTAAAATACCATTACGAAGAAACATTATTCCCGAACAAGCACGCACACAACATACACACACAATTACCGATAAACATAGCGTTGAATATAGTGATTGTTGCGCTGTTCTTTCCAGCCCTTCCCCGGCGGGCTCGCTCTTGGTATCGGTCAGCTACCTCATATAATCGACTATGTACTAGAATGCGCTAGTACTAATAATATGGTTATAAATAGGATGTCTCGCGGGCCGCAGTTCAGTTCATATTGAACTACAGTGCGATAAACATTGGAGTGATCAGTGCTTGACCTAACGACCTCGGCGACAATTAAGGACTGTTCTATGCGATACTGATTTTAAGAATATATTTTAATTAAGTCTCTTTTAGACGTCAGTAGATTTATTTCTCAAATCCATCGATCTCTAACATGTAACCATAAAACATAAAAGAATGTGTCTTTAGCGAGTTTGATCTATTTCTTGTAGTAAGGCTCTTGGAAGCTAGTAGCTTTAGATCGGCACAGGCCAATTCCAAAGATTTTTTAAGTAAATTTTGAAGTGATGTGTAAAATATAAAATATGATTTGAATCTGGTAACCAAGAAAATGAATTAGAATATTGCCTCGGTGGCGTAGTGGTAGCGTATGCGACTGCTAAGCATGAGGTCTCGGGTTCGGTTCCCGGGTCGGACCAAATGTTTGTATGATCTGCAAATATTTGTTTCGAAGTTTGGGTGTTTCCTATGTATAATATGTATGTATTTACAAAAAAATAAGTATTTAAGTATTTATATCAGTTGTCTAGTACCCATAACACAAGCTCTGCTTAGCTTGGGACTAGATGGCGTTGTGTGTTAGATGTCCGGAATATTTATTTATTATTATTATTTATTTTCAAACGACCTCTTGAACGGCCTCTATTCGTTTCAGAAAATGTTTAATCGGTAGATACTTTATTGAATTGAATTAACTAGAGAAATAAAACTCAATTAAAGAAAGACAAAATTATATTCAAAACATAACTAAAGTAAAAACGGTACATCCAAATTCTTGCGGCCGTTACCTACATACAGGAAACCAGCGTCTGGTGTTCGTATTTTATGGAAATACGTCATACCTGGCCAGTAAAGACTCCTCAAATACGCCAAGGTACCCCCTCTTTCCAGCGAGAGGTTCCAACAGCCATTCGGGATGTCCTGATCTACAGAATCGAGGAAGTCCATGCTGTAGTTGTAATCTTGCCTGGTGAGGAGATTGGTGTTCCAGCGATGTTGGGCAAGTCTGATATGCAAATACGACTTCAGATGCTTCCCCTCTGCGGCAGTCAGGCCATAGAAATTCGGGTTAATGACCACCGTACCGGATGGCTGCTTTATCAGCTGCCCACGCGCGCATATTTCGGCTTCCTCGCATATATTGCTGATAGTTGCAGCCAACCGATTCTCCTCAGTCATAATTTGGCATCTATCAGGATTGTTTTCTTCCATCTGTTCATCCAGGACTTTCAGTTTTAAAGATGGTTCACCTCTAAATGGAAATGTTGTGAGAAGAGATAGGTGTTTGTATTTCTTTTTTGCTTTTGGCAACAATCCCCAGAATTTGAAATCTGTTGAGTAGAAATATTTTCTGTCAAGAATAGCGTCGTCGTTGATGCCGCAGGCGATGTGGTAATCATTATCCACGGCGTAAAACTGTCCCCAATATTGGATGTGTTTGAAATGGTTTTCAATTTGCAACAGCGTCAAAGAGTTTTGTAAGAACGATATAAGTTCATTTGTTAACATCATACCATTCACGTTTATGTACTCTTTGTATTCCCATAACTTGTGAACTTCCATTTTCTTCAAATTATTACAATAAAGTTTATATTAAAAGACGTTTATTGTGACAGATTATGTTTTATTTTTCAATGGATTACCAGCCAATGACGTTTGTTTTTAAAAGAGATGGCTTTTAGCTCTGAGTAATTAGGTCTGATTATTCATTAATTTATCTTGAAATTACTATTAGAGCAGTCTGAAAAAAAATTTGAGTTACGCGGCCAGCGGGCGGTGACAGCGCCTTGAAATTTAGCAATGTAGACTCGATGTTGCTCCTCACGTCGTCAACGTCATTAGATTTTTTTTCTAAAAACGTTTGCGTTTGTAGAATGTCAACTTGACTAAGCCATTAAGTCCGGCGTTGTACAAGATTACCAAAAAAAAGAAAAAGAAAATATGTCAATAATACCTATCTAAACAGAGAGCTCCACACAACGTACATCACCAACACTCGTTTATCAAAATGTATGCAAAATAAAACCTTCCCTATCTTCTTGCAAAGCTAGTAAACTTTAACACACGAGGGACACAGTAAAAAGATATTTTCGTCTCATATGACAATTACCCGACATCAAATATTTGCTGGCCCTCTGTCGGTCGTAATGCGTAACTTGACCGCAGGCATATCCAATATAAAGAGACCTCTTATATCGTGACGTATATAAGTAAAGACAGATCAACATTATTTTGATTACCACATTTTACTTTTTTCCGAATTATAGGTGATCGTGTTGCTTGTTTGCAGACTCGCGGGTGACATCGCTAAGAAAATATTGCGGGAACTAAGTGAAATAATAATTGGTAGGGTTCTTTTTGCTTTTCTTTATATCATCTTAAGAGTAAAATAAAAATAAAGTTAAGCATTTTGGGAGATTGTTAAATAGTTCTTGAAAGTTTTACAAATTTATTTGTTAATAAAATCAAGTGATAGAACAAGCCATTGTATTTTGTGCTGTAGTTAGTATCTAAATAATTAAATCTTTAGTGAGACTAAAGTGCTACTTCTATTTAGTGCTGCTATTCCCTAATAGATGGCGCTACTTGTACAAACCCGAAGATCTATCGACGAATATTAATACATAATTATACTTTCTAGATATATTTCCTCCTTTTATAAGACAACGCCAGTGCTAGGGGGATTTACAAAAATATGTGAAACGGATACAAAGAGCACTCACACATCAGCGCATTTTCTTAATTATGCTTTTTTTTTTTTATTTTTGAAATAAAATTTCTAGAGAACATCAATGTCCTTTAGCAATGAGGAACACGACACAAGAAGAAGGATGGTTTCATTATGTCTCTGCCCGTTTTTCCCCCACTTGCATCTTCTTTAAGAGACTGTTTCGAGGTATCCCGATAAATGGTTAGAAACCGCCAAAACAACAGAGATTTTACTCCTTTACAGTGCATACCGCACTTGACGTTTTAAATATAAAACAGTAATATGTTTTGAGATGAAGATTTAAAGACTTAAAAGTTATGCATAATGAGCAGACATTTCTGACTCATAGAAAAATAATAGATACCATTTATAACAGTAAAATTATTTATCAGTTATTTAATCAACGAAGTATTAAGTGCTTGTGGTGCTTCAATCGCGTCCTGATAACGTATAAAACATCATAGACTTAACATAAAAAACTTTTTATTCAAGCGTCGTTACAACACCATAGACAAACATAAAAAAAACCTTCATTCAAGTGTCATTACTTATCTATTCTTCTGTTATCTATGAAACAATAGGGCTGTGCCAACACGTGCGTCAATTACCCACTCAAATCGTTCAGGAATGGTGAAGTGTGGCGCGGGTGCGATTCGGCACGCGCTCGTCCTCTCGCCGCTGCTGAACGTGCGATATGCGCGATCAGGCTTGACAGTTATAAACTTGTAAATTGGGCTCATATTTGAGAGTTTCTGACGTAAGTTGATAATGTTTTAGTGGTTTTAATTGAGTGGGGTGTCTTTCCTTGTGGGGTGTCATGAAGAGAGTACCGTTTGATTATTAGTTTAGAATATGTTAAGTTACCGTAGGTTTGATTTTGTAATTGCGTTTTTTTATAACACATAAGTAAGAAATTAAACATACATTTCATCACATCATCACCATCATCAACAGCCCCGTTTGAGAAATATTTGTATAGTTCATCATTGTGATCAGTACCTATAGTTTTACGAGATCTTGGGTCTAGTTTTGCGCTTTTAACGCTTTGCGCAAGATCCTTCACACGAGCAATCTTGAACCTCTCGACACCCGTGGCGACTGTCCTTCGCCACTCGGATCTGAGACCAGCAACCGGCTCCCAGGATTCTGTTGATATGGCGCATACGAATAGGTTACGCTTGAGCACGTCTTTGTACCAAAGGTATTGACCACCTTGCCTGCGTTTTCCGCAAGTTAGCTCAGAGTTAAAGTTTGGCAATCTGTAATACGTAGTCGATCCATCTCAACTGCTCTTTCATCATGAGTGCTTCGAATCCGGGTAGACTCGACTCGACGCAATATCTCTGTGTTTGGAACACGGTATCTGTGTTACATCCACATACACAACAGAATGCGAATAGTTTTTGTTAACGGCTGTAACTTCGGTACACCAGGATCAACATCAGTGACTTATGAACACACCGAGTTATGATACTTGGAAACTGTCGTGGAGCCCACAACGTAATTAATTAGAAAATATGTAGAAGAGTTGAAATATAAGAAGTGGTCTTCCGTCCTTAACAAAGCGGGAGACAAAATGCAATAAAATAAATAGGACTGTATTCTGTACAATGGTAAGTACCAAGTTGCTCTTGTCGAGCCACATCGTTAAGAAATTATTTAGAAAGAAACAGAAACTATAACTTACTAGCTTCACCCTGCAACACTGTGGCACATTGATGTTAAATGAAGAATGAAATTAACGGGACAAATAGTAAAAAACAATCTTTGAAATCAGTTTATTGTATCAGTCATGTCGTTTTTAAGCCGTACACAAACCAATTTAGATTTTTTATATAAACTTTTGCTTGCACCTCCGCCAACGTTTAAATCGGTTATCGTGCTATGTAGTTACCTATATCCTTCCTCAAGAATCAAAGCATCTCCAATGTAAATTTCATCCAAATAGGTTCAGCGGTTTAGCCATGAAATTGTAACAGACATACAGAGTTATTTTCGTATTTATAAGGTTAAATATGTTGCATAGATATTTGCCTAAGAGTCAACTCCATTCAGGTTAGTGCTCTGTCGTAAGCCGAGATCCTCAAATGAATAAATTGGGAAATACATAATATGCAACTCTTAAAGTTTCCTGCGTGATTTTTTCACAGATCTACATTTTGGAATAGGCAATTAGTTTTATGACTGATTTAGGCAGACCGACTCTCTCTTGGCAATTTAAAAAAGGAATTGTTTTTATTTTAAAGCATACCTTTACCTTACCAAGACAACATGACGATTATCAGAAAATAAGTTTATTGCGGAATTTGTCTAGAACTTATATTAAAACAATTGAAGTAGATTTTACATCTGTGACTTCAATAGAACGTCAATTTTATTTGTTTTACTATTTTCTGCTAAAAATCCCAAGCTCTGATGTGGAAAACTTCTCAGATCACTGAACCTCTATGAGTAAACCAACAAAAACGCCATATGTGCGGTCCGATTGAGTCGCGAATTAACATCGCATTGTTTTCAATCGACACCGGCTGTCTACAGCCGTGTGAACATCAATGAAATCAGAAACAATACAACCGTTCCCACAACCGCGCCCCGGGCACCGCGGCCCTCCATTTTTCTTTCAAACTTTTAATTGTTTTCGCCGAGAGGTTGGCAGCACTGCCCCCGGGCGGTTCGTTCAGTAACTGATACCGTTGCACAAACAAGGTTAATTTGAGTATTCAAAAGCAATGTTTTTATATTTTGTGTTCTTTATTTTTGTATTATACAGGGATTAGTGATTTTGTATAACTACTGGATAGTTTATTTAGGATTATAAACATAATATTGTATCATGGTATCTTTTCGCTGTTTTTTTAGAAAAGGCGCGGCGAAAAAGGAATTAAGTTATTGATTTTGAATGAAGATATATGGTTTGCAACATTATATAGGAATAAAGGCATGTAAAATGTGTTCGTAAAGCATTAAACTGTGAAGACTATTTCAGCTTAAATCTAAAATGGGTGCGTGTTTTTTTAGTTAAGTATTTGTATCTAAGACCTGGTTCCAATTCATATGATGTTGATAGTCATACAAAATATCCTAGGTATATAAATAATATAACGATATGCAAACCATTAATTGATAACCTTCTACTTGCAACACATGAATTAAATATTCCAAATAATAGGAAAAAAATCCCGCCATATAATAGCAGCAAAATGACCCAGAACAATGATTTTAGAACGGAATATCAATTAAATTCAATCTGTCGAAAACCAATTATGAGTAAGAAATACGTTCTCACAATTACTAAAGTACAGAAATCCGATAATTCCCACAATTTTATTGTAATCGAGTGGCGAATCTTAGCGTACAATAGCGGGTATTATATTAAACGCTTAATCGACTGGACCGCGTAAACAGGGCGCGACAATGGCGCGAATTGCAGATTATAAGGTTATTTATTTAAACATGGCGGCCTTTGTACTTGTTCGCGCGCTTCGATGGTCGGTCTGCGAATTAATTGCTCACATTACGTAAGTTCACTGATTTTAGAGTGTTCTGCTAATATGTATGAGAAAGAAAGATTTGGATTGTTGTGAGATTTAGTGCAAATGGTATTTCTTAAACGTCTGTTTGATGGTTGAAGTAGGTTGGGAAATTTATTAGTAACGAACTTTTTTAGTTACGTATTAAGTTAATAAGTACTGTAGAATCCAATGAACTGTGATAAAAACTCATATAGTGAAGTGAAATTTCCTGAGAAATAAAGGACTCAAGTGTGTGAAACAGTTACTGAAAAATGGGCGATTGTGTTTTTTAAGAGCATTCACTCTACAGTAAATGGTTCTTAAACTTTCTATTATAATAATTCTAATTATTTTTTTTGCTGAGGTTTGCAGGTTCATCAACTCACATCTTGTAGTATTCCAGTTATCTTTGTCATCCATCCCTATCATGTTATCTTTATCTTCTTTTAAGCACGTACAAAGAACTGTTAACTGCTAAACGAGTTCATAATTAACCTTGCAACATTTGAAAACAGTTATAGTGAGTTGCCGACTTTAATTTAATACCAAAGAAAATTATTTATTTAATTAGAAATTATCTGATTAAATCAAATTTAGACGTGTCTTGTTTATCAAGGACTTCAAACATAATAAAGTAAAAAGAATAATATCAATGTTTTTAAAAAGCTGAGCTCCCAGGCCGTCGCGTGCCGCACCACGGTCCGCACGCGACTGACCATGATCAACGAGTGCAAGTGTTACCAACGTAATCAGTGGGGGATGGGGTTGCAACTAAAATAATTGGCGTCCCGCTGGCAGACATGCGTTAATGTTTTCATAATGATGAGTGCTATTGTCTGATTGAGGATTATGTTTTTGTTTTCAGATTTGTATATTTTGCAAACGGCGTCCGCTATTTAAAAATGGCGTAACAAATAAACATTTCGTATTGTTGTTGTAACAATTCAGATTTTTATCAAGTCCTCATACATTTTTGCTTTTATTATAGCTGTAAAAACTTATTTGGATTTTGAAAGTTTCTGAAATAATCAACCTGGTTATGAAACCTATGAACACGACAATTCGGCAGAGACATTAAAATGACACGGCCTCGCAGAAACCCTCATCTTATCTTCATTAATTTTTCCCAAGGACTTTTGCAGACAGGCAACGTCTTAGTAACTTTTGAGTTGCAGGTGTTCGTGGGCGGCTGTAAATTACTGTAATAACTGATTATATACTTTGTCTGAACAACGGTGTTGTCTGTGTGGTGACGGATTAAGAATAGAGAGTCACCACCACCATAATTCGTCCTATGACTATAATAAGAGCCTTCTAAGGGAGCAAAGAAAAAAAAAACTTGAAATAAATCTTAACCTACTAATCCGTCTGGTCAACTGGTATGGTAGACCTTAAAGGCTGTTGACGATTATGTAACTCATAGCTAACTACTAAACATAGAACATTTTACCTTGCACCACGCTGAGCAGAAATGTTGGTAGTCATGTTTGTTTCAAGTTTTCCTACTCATCTATACCTACATAATATTTAAATTATCAAAACTATCTTCAATGAAAATGAAGATAATCAATATAAAAAGTGATTGATATCTAATACAGGATTGGTGTCTTCTAAATCAATCTTAATACATTTCATCTGTCCATATGCACTTGCACACACGTCAATTTAATAAAGACCGTAATTTTATCGACAATAACTATCTCTTAGTGGAGATTTCTCCAGAAATACTCGTACCACACCATTGTATCGTTTAACACAATAAATGTAACGGTAGCGCTCTAACACAACCGATACAGCTAGTGACAGATGCGTTGATAGATGGATTTTAGGTTTAACAAGGTCGCCATATTTTTTTTGTAAGACGTCAAAGTTCTAAACATTAAGAAAGTAGGATGTACTGTTACATCTAAAATTTTTGTTTTATTTATTTTGTCCTAATTTTAAAATGAGTGGAATCGCTCCCACTCGAAATCAGGATGTCCACAAACCGTTACATTTTTAAAAAGAGCGTACACAATCACCTTCTTCAGATCGCGGAATAACATATTTAAATGTACTCCTACTTCAAGTCTACTTTCCAGTGTACGATTATTAATATAAGTATATATTATGTATCTATATATTTAATTTTGTATGGATGTAGGTATGCATGTATTTAAGTATATGAATTTTTGTGTTGGTTAGATTAATTTAGGTTACAACATTAACCTCGATTCACCTACCTTACTAGATCTCTACACCCCCCAAAGGTTGGCTGGTAGAGAATGCCCTTGGCATTAAGTCCGCCGATGTACATGTGCATGAAGTTGTAAAAAAAAATCGACGGGTTGCACTCCGGGAGTGCCGGCAGAAGTGAAAACTTGAATATTAACGTTGTGCATTTTTGATATTTTGGAATGGTTAGAGAATAATTTTGTACGAATTGCTTTCATTATCAGTATAAAAGTACTATTATTTATGTGGTGGAATACAATATTCATTTATTGCGCTATCGTACACAAACATGACAATTTATATTACATACACACACGAACATTCGCGCAAACGCCCTGCGCCGCCTGTCCTGTCACGTGAACTGACGCGAGTTTACACGTCTTCTCTCCATCCGTCTTACGAATTTTCGATCAGGTCACGTGACCTGACGCGAGTTTATACATTTTTACCCATTCCAAAAAAGTACACAGCGCCGCTAAAGAAGTTTTCACTTCAAAAAACAGTAAGTTGGTTACAGTAGCCTAAAACCCCTGATTCAGGGCCAAGTTAAGGAACGAAGAGAACATCCGACTCAAAGTCTTGCAACTGTTTTGACCCGTTTGAATAAAAGTATCGAAAGCAATACATGCAATAAAAATAACAAAATTGTAGGTACTGTCTACCTGGCAGCACTACGTGTATATTTTGCTAATCATATCAAAGTTATTGTTTCTAAGCGAAATAAGTTACCAAAGAACTTATTATTTATTTTTATTTGTATAACTCTATTTCAAACCCTACTTTTATTTATGTGCGATGCACATCACCCCCTACTGTTTTGTAGAACAGAAGTGCCGACTACTCCAATAACTTGTTTCACCTTCGCATCTGCTCCAGAAACACCTAATTACGACTTTATCAAATTCTAAGAAGTACATTTCAGAACGAACAACAAAATGTCAAACTATTGACAGTTCATCTTTTGAAGTGGTTAAATTCTGTTTAAACAATTTTTATAAATGTTAGGGCATAATAAAATTGTCTTATGTGTAGTAAATAAAGGGTGCGCCGACATCTGCATGAGACGAGACGATCAATTATCGCCATTGTTACAGACCTACAATAAGGTTAACACGTCGACACGCCATATTGAGATGTTCAGACAGCTTTACTGTACATTAGGGAGGATGATGTCATATCTTGGTTGAATGTCTATGCAATATACGAAGCCTTTAATCTTATCTTTACTTAATATATAAAGCTAAAGAGTTTGTTGAACGCGCTAATCTCAGGAACTAGTGGTTTGATTTGAAAAATTCTTTCAGTGTTAGATAGGAAGGCTATAAGCTAAGTATATATCATCACGCTAAGACCAATAAGAGCGGAGATCCATAGTCTTGTATTGATCATAAAAAAGGGTTATTAATATACTATTGCGTTTTTGAACTAGTTTATTTAATCTGCTAATAATCTGATTAATTAAAATGTTTTAATTTTTCAAAGACTATTAATGTCACTTATATTTAATACACGACTGTGTCTCAAGACGGTATATTTCTTAACGTAGCGTGTCCTCAATATGTTTCCTTCGTTCCTTCAAGACCCACGCCACAAATATTCAGCATACATACTAATCGGAGCTTTAGGGTTCCAATTTTAAAATTCAATTTCGAAGCCTTTATGACGTGGACAGGTGCGTTCGGAAACCGGGCCAACCTCCCACTGCTTGCCAACAATACGACACCAGCCGTTGACAATGCAAGGCGCTTCCATTCACGCTCACGTGTCGCAAACGACTTAATTAAATCGGATACATGTACGAATGTGGGCAGATGATTTATATAACAATTGGTGTTATACTCTCTGGAGGCTTGTTTTGATATCTTGAGAAAACTTTCGACAGTTATTCTCACGATTTCATTTATGGTCAGAATTTGGTTTCAATGTTTAGAATATATTCTTGTATTGTATTATTCTGTAGAGCTTATAGAACGAAAAAAGCGGTTAGTCTTATAATAATTAGTCTTATTTATATCAGCTTTACTCTGCCAGACGTCGCCGTAGAACAATTTGTTTGCATTGTTTTTTTTTATTGTATAGGGGGCCAACGAGCAGACGTTCGCCTGATGGTAAGCAATTACCGCCGCCCAATACCAGAGGCGTTACAAGTGCGTTGCCGGCCTTTTAAGAAGGAGTACGCTCTTTTTTTAAAGGTTTAAAGGTCGTATTGGTCCGGGAACACCGTAGGCGACCACTCATTCCACAGTTTTGTTGTGTGACAGAAAATTTTGGGAAAAGCGCACAGTTGTGGACAGCCAACCATCTAGATGATGGGGATGAAATTTCTGTCGCGTAGGACGATGGCGGAAAGAGGCGGCAGGGATCAGTCTGAACAATTCCTCGGAGCACTCCCCATAGTAGAAGACGCACAGCGAAGCCACATCTCTACGCAGCGCCAGAGAGTCTAGCCGAATTGGAAGTTCTTGGCAATCGACGATACGAGTCGCCCTCCGCTGAATGCGGTCCAGAGGGATGAGCTGGTATTGGGTGCCCCTGCCCCCAATATTGATAAGAAATAAGGAACAGAAATGCGAAAAAAGCAAAAAAAAACACAAAGTAATGGCTTTAAAATATCAGCTCATAGGATGCAGAACTTTTAGAATATTTAAACATGCACAAACTGACTATAATTTACTGAATAAGTCTTTCAATTTTAATAACGAATCATAAAAACGATTATTAGATATAAACAAAAAAATAAAGTAAAAACCCGAAAGAAAAGATTTATAAAGGAACATCTAAATCAAAAACTGTCAAAGATTCTCTCAAGATTTATCTTAAGCAGCATAACGAACTGCCCATAACATCTTAATAATATTTGTTCACAAGTTTGTAATCCACACCGCCATTGTCGGCGGATCTTTCTAATCCTCTTTGCTCAAATGGCATTTCCTGAATAGCGTTAAAATCGCAAATCCGTCACATTCGGACAATCAAAGAGCGAAAACGTGCGACAACCTCAACAGAACTCGTAAGCAATCGTTAGTGAATACAATCCCGACCCCCCGGCGACAAATCCGATCGAAACTGCAAAAGGAGCGCGATAAAAAAAGTTTATAAAAAAAAAGTTGGCCGAATGGACACGCGGCCGCGACAGATGTTGAAAAAAAGTTTGGTATGTAGAAATCTCGTTTATGGTGGCTGAGGGTTTGTTTGCAAATTGGGAGAAATGGAGCGAAGGGGTAAAAGTGGAATTATTATCATTAAGTGAGAGTTTGAGGGTTAATAGTGTAAGCCTATTAGTGTGGTGTTGGGTTCGGGTAATTCTGGGAGATAACAGTGGCAGTATTATTTACTTGTGTTATACAGTCGAAGCTTAATTTAAGCTCCGATCGTTGTTAATGACTCACATCCATTTTTTTATTCTTAACATTTTCCTTATAGTTGCAGCCTTGTTTAATTTCTAAACGTTGCTTGATAATGATAGCATTCTCAACGAAACTAGTCTAAAATAAAAATAGCTAAGATTAAGTGCACCAAATCATTGGCCCTCTGCCAGCGAAAATCCCGCCTTTTTTAAATGTAAGTACCAAACCTATATACTTTCATATGCATTTAATAAGAAGCTGTTAATTTGAAATTACAAACAGACACTTCAATTTTATTTATTTGTATAGATGATATAGGAGTCTGCAGACGAATTTCTGATGGTTAAAATCTAATGCCGCTTTAACCTGCATCTAAAGAGGTACTAGTATATTGTCGCCCTTTAATAACCCCCTGCCCCTGGAAATAGTTGGGGGATTTAATCTTCTAGTAACACAAAGTACTTGGTAAAATGCAACAAATGAATGATTTATCAACGATTTTCTGAGACCTTCGGTCCTGCTAGCCCACACCTATCCATACTAACATCATAATTTCAAAAGTTGTCTCTTACGCTTTCACGACTAGGCCGCTGTACTGATTTCAATGAAATTTGGCATGGTGATAACAGTCTTCCACAAAGGTTTAGCCATGAGCAAAATCTAGTACTTAGTATACCAATTGCTTTCAAACGGCTTAAGTTTACTTTAAGTCTTTATCTAAGAAGGTTTATATTATGAACAAAATATAAAAACTATGAAACTGCGTTGTTACGAATGTCGTTAACTGTATAAAACGTTTTCCGTTCGTGTTTTGAACAAATGAATGCAATTATAAGTCAAAAATATGACTTCAATAATAGATCTGTGTTTTTACAGATTATTTATTACATTTTGTAGTTTTTACCGTTTTTAGTGCAGAAAGACGTCTAAAAATAAAAATTGGCTAACTTTAATAAAACTCGAAATATTTTTAAGACTTATTAAGACCAATACTTTAGAATGCAAATATAACTTGTAAACATTTGTTTTAGTTTCAAACTTATTTTTTATTATTTACATTACGTATTGTTATAGAAAATAAAAAAAGAAATTTTGTCACATTGATTGCTCATAGAACTTCTCATAACTTGGGATATTAGTATATAAGATAAAGTCACGTTTTGGACTACGGCATACTCGCGCCAAAAATCGGCCCTATTTAATAAATAGTGAGAAGAAAAAGTAGATTGCAATTTAAAAACAAAATATTATTTTTAAGTTTACCTAAAACTGTTTCTTTTTATATCAATTGAAGTCAGTCACTCATGTAGTGTAATACATTGAATGGTTCAGTATTCCCAGCCCGATTATTCTTTATACTTCCCTGTCCCGGTTGCTTAACGAACAGTTGTGACATTCATAGGTTCCTGAAATATCCGAGAACTGTATCACTTAAGTTCTGGATGTCTGATAGCAGTCGTTCTACTTAAGAAGTAAGTTCAGCTGCATCGTAGACTAGATACCAACTCCACAATAGGGAAAAGACTTGGAGGATAATCATGAAGTGTAAACTTCATAGTCTACAAAGACATTAGCGAGTCTATGGAAAACAAAAAACATTCGTCTGAAAACCGTTTCTGATCGTTCAAGTATTCTTAGAAAACTTCGAACGTGTAAATTGCAGTTAACATCTCATTGTAACAAATATTTAGTAGGCTTTTACAACAGTTGGCATGTAAAGACTATTTAATAATGAAATATTTGACAAGTTTCAGCTGTCGTTGCTATAATAGTTTTTTTATCTGTTACAATTTGGCGCCTTGTGGTCAAAATGTTGCCGACGCTACCTGTGTGCACGTGCTACAGATAAAATATATTGCTTTATCTGTGACAAAAAAAGATTGATTGTGTTCACTACTCTAATTTTGTAACATGTATCGACATTATTTATATCTGTGTACTAAATATATGACCTCTCGAATTAAAATTCAATGTGGAAAACAAAAGAAGAAATCCAAGTGTTGTAGTTAGTTGATATAGATAGTTATTGGATTGGAGTTTGTTGGCCATTTGTGTTTTGACTCTGTTACGGGGGAAATAAGTACCTACTTTCCCTGGAAAAACACTCACACTCACAACAAACGTGTTATCCAGTCTGTCAGCAAAATTCTCTTTAGTTTATATGACAAATTGTACTCATGCATATAGATTTTTAATATAAAAAAGATCACAATAAAATTTTTTTTTTTCTTATTTCGATAATAAGAAAAAATGGATTAAACACTTAGCATCCTAAGGATCTTACGTTGGCAGAAAAAATTTAAAACGTAACAAAAGAAATTTAATACATAGCCATACTGTTGTGTGACCAGTCCCTTAATATTATAACTTATCGATTGTTTATTACAAGTACATTTTGAAAGTACTCCCTGTGCGCACTTAACAGTCCAGGTGTTCAGTTATGTCAAAAAGCACTCAAATACAAACCATTTATGTAAAGAATAGATTCAATTATTGTACCGACACAGACTACAATAAAACCTTTTTTACATGGCAATCTAATTTAAAAATCGAACAGTTCTAAAAGCATTTAAAATACATGCCATTGTTTTATAGTTGCTCAATTGAGTTTAAAAAAATAAAATACCATAGTATTTTATATTTAAAAAATAAAGGGACAAAATATTTTTGAAGAGTGCTTGTGTTAACAAAGGGAGGAAAGTATCTATTGGAGGCCGGAACGTTATTCGGAGGGCTTCCGGGCGCTCTTGTGGCGTTTCCGCGAGCTCGAGTACGTGGCGAACCAACATGGCGACAATATTAATCAATATTTCAACAACATTAGCAGCGACTCAAGAGTGCCTCTCAAGATGTTACAGATACTTGCTGACTTTCAATTTGTGTCTCAAGACATTTAAGTAGGTATATTTTGGTGAGAGTTGTTTTGAGGATGAAATGACAAAATCTTGATGTCATTTTGATGACATTTGAAATTCAATTAGCTTTTTATGAAAATTGTATTTCTCGATGAAAATGTTTGAATGTTTTTAGTATAAATTTGGTTCCATAAGAAGTACTTCGTTTCTTTTAATTACCTAGTGTTTTCAACTTTTGTAAAATTTATAAATGAATAAAATATGTATCTAACTTTACCAAATTTAAAAGTAAGGTTATTCAACTTTTTATGAACTATTCCAATTTATATTTGAATTTAGTAATCTAATCCAATCTTAACGTAGTATATGTTTTTTCAAAGCTATTAATAACATTGCATTTAGTCAATCCTCTGACCCGTGCAAGAGCCCTCGCACTTGAAACCTCGATTTACTTCCACAAAGTTTATTTTCAATAAAAAACAACACAACAAAAGAATTTTTAAACAAACGGTTGAACAAATTGTGTTCGAATGCGCACGCGCTCCCGTCGTGTTATCCCCAGAGGGCGCCACTAGGGTGCAACGTTTCGCCTACCAATAGCTCAGCCCAGCTCCGAATCCTGCAGAGTTTGTGTTTAATATAAAGGGTTGCAATTTGGGTCTGTTTGAGAATTCACGGGGTATTTGTGTATGTGTACAATATACCTCAAACGCTTCTGACTAATGAGGAGAGACAAGAGGGTAATTCTTAGGTCTAAAATAAGTTATGTAATCTATATCATTAAATGTAAGAGCCCTGAAAATATAGCTGTCTTGCGTTACAATTGTACTGTTTAAATATCTAAACCTATCCTTAGAAAGGTGGTTTTTGTTTTTGTTTTACGGCGTTGACTAGAGGGGGGCGATGGTTTAAAGATTGTTTCAAGTTTTCCTTCTTATTGCAGGAGCTTTTATCCAGTCCAGTCTGGTCTCGGATAATGTTCTTCTAGCCGATTTCGGCCAGGCAGCCGGTTTTAACCGAGACCAGCCAACTACGCAGGAGATATTGTAGTGTACAAGTGTGTGCGCAAACACAGGTGCACTCTCTGTTCCCTCACTTTCTTTAATATTTTTTTTATGGAATATCGGGCAAACGAGCAGATGTATCGGCTGATGGTAAGCGATTAACGCCGCCCACGGACACTCGCAACACTAAAGGCGTCACAAGTGCGTTGCTGGTCTTTGAAAGATGGGGTATCACTCCGGTCGAGCCAGTCCTTTCATGCTGAAGCGTGGCTCTCCCACGGTAATCCGATGATACGGTTATCCGACAGCTGGGATTCGAGACCGACTAGGCGTCAGTCTCGGATAGAGACAAATCAAATCAGATAACCATATACCTAACATCAGTAACCTATATTTGTTAAATAGTGTTATTTGGCTAAATCTATATATTAAACTTTACCAGATACGTATGGGTAAACTGTCCCAAAGTCTTGGAAATTAATCGATTTAATAATACTAATTTTATTTATCGAGTCTAAAACCGTCAACAAAATTGTGGAGAAATCTCAGCGCGCGTCAATATTATTAACAAATTGGAAGCCATGGGACAGTTCCAATCAACGGAAGCTGTACAAATAACAAATAAACATTCAATCCTGTACAATAACATGTATATTTATTTAGTGGGGTGCACACTACTTTGCTTTTAATTTAAACTGGCGATCGCCCCGTCGTAGAAATTCGACCATAATTCATTTTTATTTTTTTTGCTTTCTGCATTCCTTCTACCTACATATAACCTTTAACGGTGCGAAATGTTATATTCGTATCACTTTCGTAAATAGGGGTAAAAGGTTTTTGATTCTCGTATTAATATAGAAATTTCTCACAATGTTCATTTTGGCATTGAGCCGTGGACAGAAGTTAGTTTTACGTATGACTTGAAAAAATATCTACTTTGAAATTTCGATATCTGAGCTACCAACAGTTGTTAAAAATCTTTCTTGAACTTACAAAAACCAAAGAAGTATCCTCAAAAACATTCGGCTACGATTGTTCGCCAACCTACAATCCGAAACAACATTTCGCGCGTTTCTCTCGCACAGCGCACGGGCGGTAATTGCTCCAATTGGTGCGAAAACACGCGCCCAAGTCGTATTTATTTATTTACTTATTATTTACAGTAACGAGTGCCGACGCCCAAGGCTCGAAACACGACGAAACAAGTTTTTTGGCAGCTTTTGTCGGTTCTGTATTTAATAATAATGATTTCGTGAATCTACTTCGAAATATATTTTTTGACAAATCCTATTTTTATTGTTTTATGTTTCGATATATTCATATTTGAAATAGTTTTCATATAAAATGTAAATTATAAGTAACATTAGGCCGTGTACATAATACCTAGATTTTTTGTAACAAGAAATTCGCCACTTCGGACGGTGCTGAGACGGAACCACAAATATATTTTATTGGTAGTACCTACACCTGATGTACACTTACAACTAAGAGTTAGATAAGATGTAAAATAAGATAAGATATAATAAGATTTAAAGAAATTTAAGATTTACAAGTTACTATGTATCACCCCAAAATCGGGATAACCCTTTGATGAAAGTAACACATTTATATTGTTTACATTAATATCTTAAAATAAACTATTCGTTATGTAGCACTCATTTACGTACCATGATTAGGTAATGCCATATAGGTGTACCTACCTGGTGACGCAGTGGTAGCGTATGCGACTGCTGTGCTTGAAGTCTCAAGTTCGATTTCCGGGTCGGACCAAATGCTTGTATGTTCTGCAAATATTTTGTTTCCTTGTTTTCTATAAGTTATATGTATATATTTACAAAAAAGTAATGTACTTATGTATTTATATCAGTTGTCTAGTACGCATAACACAAGCTCACTAGTACTTAGCTAGGGACACTAGATGGCGTTGTGTGTTAGATATCCGGAATATTCACTAATATCATTACCATCATCAAAAGCCTTTAACAGTCCACAGCTGGACATAGGAATCTCCGTAGATTTTTAGTTTCTTGGATTTTATAAACCTATATAATAAATATGTATATAAAATGTATGTTTGTAAAGGCGTCCGTTGCTGCACGTTGTTAAATATTTGTCAGCCGGTACTAAACACGATCGTGACCGTTCAATGGTGTAGGGTGACTGTCGTTTCAGTGTCCTTTAAGATATTCCTGGAAAATACATGCAAATAAATTTCTAACTTATTTTATTTGATAGGTACAGTAACAGACCACAAATTATGTCTCACACAGTAACAAGTATCAACGTGCAATTTTAAAATTAGAGTCTAATAAAAGTATACCCACCAATAATTAGTTATAATTACTCCAATAGAGCTTCAGCTAGGTGTTAAACAAATGCAATAGAAGAAAAAATATAAAAAAGATTATTAGATACAGTATATTAACTAATTACCTGGTCTTTTTCTTAACGTTTCGATGGCAAACATGTAATTGTATTTCAGCAGCCCAGAATACGGTCACTTCTTCGTGCCACCTGCACGGGGGAGGACCAGACCAGACAGGACTGATGCAAGGCGGAACATCGTTTTAATTGCACCGCATTAACAGCCCAGGTGTTCACCATCCGCAAATCCCCACCTGTAGGTACATATTTTCCTTACTCCGGCCGACTTGAGTTCGAACTCTATTATATAGACCCTTTGGTCAATAGATCAGGGTGGGTAATAACACAATAGTACAATACAACCGAAGAAATTTATGTTATAATGTTAAAAAAGTGAATTAAATTTTTTTTTTCACAAGAAAACTGCAAAAAACCCATGTTTTTGTAGTTGAAAGGTTGCGTTTAGCGATAAGGCCGCCATTTGTCCAGGAAATGTTCTTATATGTAAGCTGTATTAGCTGGTGATCATTAAAATTTTAAATTCAATCTGTGGATCGTCAATACAAGAGTGTGACAAAAATAAAATAAAGTCACACTAGGCCTAATAGTCTCCCTTTTCTCTGAAAGTGTGGTGACAGCATTCGTTTCGTATCAATTGGCTCAATCGTGGTATAAACACGCACCGCGGTTGCGCCCGTCGCTGAGAATCTCTACAATTCCATGTTCAGATATACGTATTACGTATATCTCACGTCGGGAAATAAAAAATGATTTTGGAAATTTTATGCTCAGATGAGTGGAGGGAGGTTAGGGTGGGTGGTTTATGACTCTTAGCTTTTATTACAGTTTGTTACGTTTTTTGTGTTCTACGTAGAACATACGATACGTGTTTTTTAACATATTATTGAAAAGGCGAGCTCAATGCTATATGTAAATAAATAAATATTTCGGACATCTAACACACAACGCCATCTAGTCCCAAGCTAAGCAGAGCTTGTGTTATGGGTACTAGACAACTGATATGAATACATAGATGCTTTTTTGTAAATACATACATATTTTTTTTTTTTTTATTTATACTTTATGCACATTATAGTAACAAAGGTGAACTTAATGCCGTAGGCATTTTCTACCAGTCGACCTTAGGGCGATGCAGAGCCAAACAAGGTAGATGCACAAACTAAAAATTTATACCGACTTCTCAACAAGGAATTCCAACAAGGAATACCAATTAATAATAAATTTCTCATCGAGAAATCAACAAGATTAAGAATAATAAATTAAACAATAATTAGTAATAATTTATATAGATACACATAACATATACGTATTAAATACTTATACATACATAGGTACTAATATATATATATATATACATGTATACACACAAACATATAATACATACATAATATAAATTCTAAAAGGGGAGAGAGTATGATGAAATCAGCGTGGATCCGATAGGGTGCTCAAGAAATGTCTCTGCAACAAGTGTTTAAAATTTTGTTTAGTTTTAGCCATCCTGATCGTGAGAGGGAGCTCGTTCCATAGTAGGACAGCTTGTATGAAGAAGGTTGAGTGTAAAAAATCAGAGCGGTGAGAGGGACATTGTAGAAGCAAGTTGTTGGAAGACCTAAGGTTCCTATCGTGGTTTGAACCTAGATAATGATATTGAGTAGTTAGGTAGGAAGGAGAGCTTGAAGAGAAGTGTAAAGAATAAAGGGTAGTTAATGCCCGTATATGTCTACGTTGGCGAATTGGAAGCCACTTCAAATAAGACCGATACTCGGACACGTGATCATATTTCCGTAAGTTGAAAACGAATCGAATGCAATTGTTGAGAAGACGGTCGAGCTTATTGAGCAGATCTGCATTCAGGTCAAAGTAGCACACGTCACCATAGTCGATTATTGGGAATATTAGGGTCTGGACAAGCATTACCTTAGTTTTCATTGGCAGAAAGTTTTTAAGCCTATAGAGAGTTCGTAACGAGCCCGTGACCTTCTGGCACACAGATGCAACTTGTTTTTGCCAGCTGAGTGTTGTATCGATGTACAATCCGAGGTCCTTCACATTTTCACAGTATGGGATAACCATACCATCGTAGGTAAGTGGTGGAAGCGAAGCAAAGTCTAACTGGCTCATGCGACGGTTACTACCGATGATGATACCCTGACATTTATTTGGATTTACCGATACGCCAAACATATCGGACCAGTGTTTAATGGCTCCCAGGTCACTGTTTACGATCGAGATCGCGGACGATACATCGCACAAATCAGTTTGATAATATAATTGCAAGTCATCAGCATACAGATGATAGGAACACCGAAGTCTTAACGTGATGAGATTAATGAATATTGAAAAGAGAAGAGGTGAAAGAATACCGCCTTGGGGGACGCCAGCATGGAGATGGCACCAGCTAGAGGAACAATCTTCCATCTTCACTGACTGCTGACGATCCCGAAGGTAAGAGGAGAACCAGTCCAGCGCTTCTTGAGAGACTGAGAAATTGGATAGGACAGCGAGAAGGAGTTCATAACTGACAGTGTTGAAGGCATTGGAGAAATCAATCAGTACCACGGTGGTAACCTTGGCATTCTCCATTCCCGCCTTAACATCACCAGTCACTTTAAGAAGGGCAGAAACTGTGCTGTGGCCTGGTCGAAATCCAGACTGAAGAGGACTGAGTAAGTTGTTACAATATATGAAGCGAGAGAACTGTTTGTGGACACAGGCTTCTAGCACTTTGGAGAGAAAAGGAAGAATAGAAATAGGACGAAAATGACTGGGAAGAGACGGATTAGGAATTTTAGGCAATGGGCGTACATACGCTTTACGCCACAGAGAAGGAAATGTGCCGGACACAAGGGAGAAGTTAATAATATGGGAAATAGCAGGGAGGAGGTGAACTATTAATGTGGTGATCATTCTCCGGCTAATTCCATCACAACCAACCGCTTGGGATTTGATGGATAGGATTACTTTCTCAATTTCTCCTTCCGCGACTGGAGCAAAGTGAAAAGGGCTTGAGTTAGAGCGCGGTAGACTATTAATGTAGTTAAGGGTATTATGTTCAGACAGACTGTCCATAATAAAAGATGTAGTAAAATGTTGATTCAGGGAATCGAGACTTACTGATTGTTGAAAGTCTACATGCCGCGATCTGCCGACACCAAGAGTTCCAAGGAACTTCCAGACGTCGGCAGGAGAAGAAGAAGAAATATTATCTAGAATATGGCGGCGTTTAGCGTTCCGTATCATCTGGTTACACCGATTTCTTGCAGTCTTATACAGTTGGCAGTTGACTTCTACACGGTCCCTCTTAAAAGTTCTAAAAGCTCGATTTCGGTGTTTCATGGCCGTCCGTATATCCCTGGTCATCCAGGGCGCTGGCGGTCGTTTAACCCTAACCTTTTTAATTGGAGCGTGAGTGTCATACAACTTAGTGACTAGTTCGTTGAATATGTTTACCTTGTCATCTATGGAAGAACAGTCGATCAAGGGTGTCCAGTCAATACATGAAGCATCACCACTCAATTCATCGATGTTCATTCTCCTAAAGCAACGCCTGTATAGGATTTCGGGTTTGGGTTTAGAGGGTTTGAGGATATAGGAGAGGAAAGTTAGGTCATGATGTGAGAATCCGGGAGCATCTAGTTGCCCATGAGAGGAAACAAGGGAAGGATTGGAGGCGATGATTAGGTCGAGCCAAGTGTCCTCGCCGTTATTGTTGTGATGAGTGGCATGTAGTGGCAGAACATTAAGGCTGACCGACTCAAGAAGGAGTTGGAGTTTACAGGAACGACGGGAGGTTTGATCACCCAAACTCCGAAACAAATATTTATAGATCACACAAACACTTGGTCCGACCCAGGATTTGAACCCGAGACCTCAAGCACAGCAGTCGCATTCACTACCACTGCGCCACCGAGGCAGTCAGATGTATCCTCTCACGATGACCTTTTTTTATGTATGGCACTGCCTGATGGAAAGAATAAGCAGAATCCAAGAGTGGTGGTCACCATACTCATTGCGAATGCAGAAAATGCAACAATGTAGCATGGTGACCCACACCACAGCAGCCTAGTGGTGCTTCTGCTTCATTGGGATGCCGATCTTGTGGTTTAAGCGATCGCTCGCCACGCTGCTTCTTACAGCGCCAAGTGATGTAGCGAACAAATCCCACATAGAACAACAGTTTGTGCGATCCACAAATTATCGTTCTGAGTCTGGGCGCTCTTTGTGTCTGTTTCATGTATGTTTGTAGTCTACCGCAACACAGGATGTATATTCCTTATACGGGAGGTGTCTTTTTTTTCTATAGTACCTAGGTAGTATGTATTCGTATATAAAAATAAATAAGTCATATAAATTACTTCACCTATACCAGTAACAAAAACTTAAAGATTATTTTTTTTATCTACAAAACCGACTCTTGTTATAACTAACCATATTTATGTTACTATTTGAACAACTTGAGCCAGAAATAAAATATTTTGTTCAACCTCTATCTGATATGTTTATCCGGCCAAAATACATATATCCAACACCATGGTGTTATAGAAACAATATAAAACAAACACACACACACATAAACAAGAGTCTATGGGCGTGGCGCGGGGGAGGAGTTTTCAACAAACCGTACTGAATTTACAAGGTTCTGGTTAGGTATATGTTGTATGTGTGTGTGAAATACTGAAATATATGTATATGTTAGTAAGGTTCCCCAACTGGTTTATATCTACTTCAACATGTAATGAAACAACAAGGAAACGTTTAATAAACTATTGATAAAATTCAGCAGTTTAGAGTCTATGGTAGAACGAAATACCGCTGTAAATATTACTCTGTCTTTTACCTGTGCAGAATTCGGTTAAAACACATAATTTACGTAATACTGACTAATAATGAACTATAAAGTACCACACTTAAAAGAAAGAAAGATAACATTGTTATTAACTACTAGGTACACACAAAGAAACAAATAACGACTTACTTAGACGTAAAATACAACAAATAAAACAAAAAAAACAACAAAAACAAAACAAACATTGCTACGAGTATCTAATCTCTCTCTCTAATCTTTATAACGGGTGTTTTTTTAAGCTAGATAGAACTTTAAATTGTAAAAAGTAACACAAAAAATTAAATTTTGATGAAACTTTTTTTTTTATTTGTTTCAGTATACTCTGACAAATCATCATGAATAGACTCACGCTTGAACAACGCTACGAAATTATCCAAATTTACTTTGAAAATCAGTCGTCGATTCGCGCAACTTATAGACGACTGTTTTATCGCAAAATTGTGTTCAGCGATGAGGCGCATTTTTGGCTTAACGGGTTTGTTAATAAGCAAAATTGCCGCATATGGAGTGAGACCAATCCACAACAGACCCTACAGACTCCATTACATCCAGAAAAATGCACCGTAAGGTGCGGTTTTCACGCTGGTGGCATCATCGGACCTTATTTCTTCAAAAATGAGCTGATTTTCAAAGTAAATTTGGATAATTTCGTAGCGTTGTTCAAGCGTGAGTCTATTCATGATGATTTGTCAGAGTATACTGAAACAAATAAAAAAAAAAGTTTCATCAAAATTTAATTTTTTGTGTTACTTTTTACAATTTAAAGTTCTATCTAGCTTAAAAAAACACCCTATATATAAAATTATCGTGTCACAATGTTAGTTACTATACTCCTCCAAAACGGCTGGACCGATTTTCATGAAATTTTGTAAGCATTTTAGGTAGGTCTGAGAATCGGCCAACGTCTATTTTTTATCCCCCTAAATGTTAAGGGTAGTCCAACCAAAAATTTTTTTTTAATTTTTAGATTTTTTTTTATGAATTTTCAACCCTCTATGATCAACCCCTATTTTTCCATCGCGATTTTTATTGACCCGGGTGGGTAAAATATATATTCCTTTTTATGGCAAAGCAACGGTTGTCGGGCGGCCTATGGAGATGCTTCTGCATCATTAGCATTTAATTAACTTCCTAACATACACTACTGGGTCATGGTGCCAGGTATGATCACCTCGCCTGATCAGAGAATCCTCCCTTCACGTTGAAGATATGTTCTTTCTTTTTCTCTTTCATGGAATAGAGGTCAAACGAGCAGACGTATCGCCTGATGGTAAGCAATTGCCGCCGCCCATGGACACCCGCAACACGAGAGGCGTAACAAACGCGTTGCCGGCCTTTTAGGAAGGAATACGCTCTTTTCTTGAAGGTTTGAAGGTCGTATTGGTCCAGGAACACCGCAGGCGACAGCTCATTCCACAGTTTTGTTGTGCGCGGCAGAAAGTTTGGGGAAAATTGCACAGTTGGTATTGAGTAATAGTATTGGTCAAGGTAAATATGGTGAAAACACCAAATTTTACTGCCCGCTTGTGTCCATATATAAGTTTCAGTTCCCAAGTGCATAGGGCCTTATGAGAAGAATACTGGCAAAGAAACTCATAGCCACTCTTTATTAAAAGTCTGTTAATCATAAAAAATATTTGTCCAATTTGGTGCAGTCATCGGCAGTTATGCGCGTACATACATTTCAGAGATTTATTTTTATTTATAATATAGATTATTCTTAATAATATAATAGCGATCATCAAAATAATACTGTAATACAATTTGCTAAAAGTAACTGTTACGTTTAATGGTTTAAAAGAGTGACTGTGAGATTTCTTACTTGGTTTCTTTTAACATGGCGATATCAGTTAGAAAATGGCGGTAATAAATTGACACAAGCAGACTTATCATTATTTGTTTTCATTTTATTTAGGTAGGTACTTTGAATACATTTTACACTTTTCGAATTTTAAAAAGGGATATATAAAGTATAATTTTAGTTAAAATATTGAATTTTGCACTCGGTAATTCAAATCACCGAGGGTAAACAACGACGGCGCGGTCAATACCTGGATGGGTGACCGCTGGTAACATGATACCATGAGCGTCTTCGTAATTCGGAGGTCACATTAAGCGGTCGGTCCCTGGTTTTTATCATAGGATAACAGTCGTGAAGCATAGTTGGAGGCCTTTGGGCGGCTTAAAAACATCCAACGGCAAGATTATGTAGCCACAACGTTGTCTAGCCAGCAGTCTCCAACCCGCACTCGGCCAGCGTGTGGACGGATGACCTTAACCCTCTCCTGAGAGCAGACCCGAGCCCAGCAGTGGGACATTATGGGTCGTTGTTGATTACTACAAAAAAAATATATAAAGTATGTGGGGGAACGGGTATAATGTTCCACCCAACACAAAGGGAGGATCCTCCGACCAGGCGAAGTGATCATGCCTGGCGGGCTACTGCCCAACAGTTGATGTTGGGATGTTGTATATATGATAATCGGCGCGGGAACTTTATTTGCGCGATTCAGATGTGCGAGATTTGTTCAGTATTTTTTTTGGGTAAATTTTCTAAAATCTAATCCTGGTTAAATCGATTTATCACCTTCGAAACCCCCTTTTTTTTCTTTCACTTTCACCAACTGGTGGTTATGTCGGACACGAACCCACTAAAACCGCACACCGTCTCGGGTACTAGAAGCCGGGGAACCAGGTGAACCCTCGGAAGGCAAACCCTGGAACCCCGACGTACCTCGGGCCATCCACTGTTTGTAGGTGGCCCCCTCCTGTGTAGGAACCCTAACATACCCACCCTCTATTCATAAAAGGGCGCGAAACCAACCTTCGAAACCCCCTGCACAATGCATGAAAATCTTTGAAGCCGTTTTCGATATTCATATTATATTATATGTGTATATACAAGAATTGTTCTTAAATACCTATAGACATTTATACAATATAAGTATTTACGTTATCAAAATTAAAATTTACGTACTTAAGCTTTTATTTGCGACATAGATCGGTAGATACGTTCAATTTATATTCCACTAGTTTAATAGTAGTCCAATATTCCCGTAGCGTGAAAATTTCCCCCGTTTCTGAAAGATTCTTCATTGGTGCTCCTCTCCTATTAATATTAGCGTAATGAAATATAGCCTATAGCCTTCCTCGATAAAAGGACTATCCAACACTGAAATAATTTTTCATATCGGACCAGCGGTTCCTGAGATTAGCGCGTTCAAACAAACAAACAAACTCTTCAGCTTTGTAATATTAGTATAGGTCCATCATAACTAACCAGTAGATAGTAGGCTCAAAATATCCCTAACTTTGGTATTAATTTTTAAATAATATATTCCAAAGTGAATTTAATAATAAATAATTAATCACAATATTGTGTAAATTCATGAACCTACTTACATATTTGAACTATTATTCCTATTATATCTAACACACACGTTAATAAAAGATTACTCGCCAAAAAAATCAATTAATTACTCTACCACCTTTTTTAAACAGTAAATATAATTAATGACGTCATACACATTTGATGACGCCACAGCAAATTTGTCAACCATACTAAACGATTAAATTGTACCATAAAAAAGTATGAACATCTGCTGCTATTAACAATTACAAATAACGCACTAAATAAACTTCTAAACAAAGCGTGAAATATTAAAAAAAAAAACTGTTTACAAGCCATGACGGATCATTTTAATTTCTATGTTTAACAACCCTATGAAAAATTCCCTCACTTACTTGAAACACTTACGAAAATTTACTTTATGTGTTGAACATAAAGTTTAAAATTGATCGTAGTATGTAACAGGGCACCCCACGTACCGAGGTAGGTGGTTCCCGCGCATGGGAGGTGTGAATAGGCGGAGCTACAAACTGACTCAGTACGCCAGTCGAGTGCGAGCGGCGCGCCATGCCGCACCACAATGACACCACCGCACAGCTTCAACATCAGAAACTTACTCCCCGAAGCATCTTCACGATCACCATCCCCGTCAGACACGGAGCTAGACGTCACAGGAACAGAGACGCCCCCGCCCGGATCCTCGACAACGACACCCGAAAAGAAAAACGAAAAACCAGCCTACAGCTACAATGCTTTAATCATGATGGCCATCCGAAGCAGTCCAGAAAAAAGACTAACCCTGAACGGAATATACGAGTACATAATGAAGAATTTCCCCTACTACAAGGAGAATAAACAGGGTTGGCAGAATTCTATAAGACATAACTTGAGTTTAAACAAATGTTTCGTCAAAGTTCCGAGGCATTATGACGATCCTGGGAAAGGGAATTACTGGATGCTTGATCCATCTTCGGATGACGTCTTCATTGGAGGGACTACTGGGAAGTTGAGAAGACGGTCTACTGCAGCGTCTAGATCGAGATTAGCAGCGTTTAAACGCGGTGCTTTGTTGCATCCGATGTTTGGTAATCCGTACGCGTCGCTTGTGGGACTTTATCCTCCGTTGCTGTCTGTTTATGGGAGGTACGCGTTGCCGAGCCCTCTTCTGAGGCTGCCGCCGCCTCCGCCGAGTCCTTATCACCAGTTGTACAGAAGAATTCACGGTATGGCTCCTGAAGGCAGCCCGCCTTCTCAAGAAGATCCCCAGTATGTGAAACACAGTTGATTAGTGGAACGCGATAGGCCTTCTATGGGATATAGACTGTATATTCCTATGAAGGGATGTGACTGTGATATGGTACTGTGTACAGTATGTAAAGTGCTACCTTATTTATTTATTGATGTAAGATTTATATTTAAATTTTAACTTAATGAGGCTTAATTTTAAGTTACGAAGCAATAAACGATGTTTTCGAGACGATTATAATGTTGTTTTCTGATTTTATTCTCACTGTGTTAGGCCTATGGTGTTTTAAAGGGAATTCTTTTTAACCGACTTAAAAAAGAAGGTTCACTATTCAGGCAAAGGTTTTTTTGTTTGTCTCCTTAGGGTTCCGTCATTATTGAACCGTTTTAAAGGCAAAGTCTTGTCGTTTGTTCTTATTCAAATATAGAGGAACAAATCTACCTCTAAGGATGAAAATAAAGAATACAGTAGGTATATTTTTTTTTACAATTAACGATAGGTAATATTGTAGTCGTTAATACGAGCACTTTTATAAAATTATACCTGGTGGTCGGTGCTACTTCAAAAAATATATTTAAGATCTTCAGTAGACGTTTATTTTTGTTAACTATACCGATAACAGTTGTTTATATTTTCCATGAAATGTTATTATGGGATGCAGTTATGACATATCTTCTTGAAGTTCGTTGACCGTAGTCAAGAGAAATAAACATCAACTGTCCTGTAGGTCCAGTGGTTAGCGAACTTAACTGTTCAGCCGGAGATCACAAGTTCGATTCCTACTCAGGACATGTAGGTAATTGTGTGATCAACACAATCGTTTGTTTTATCATTGGGTGTAATTTATAATCTATTATTACTTATAATTCTCGTGTCACTTTATTGCGATGAACTCCGAAACTGTTAAAGCGATTAACACGTTTTTTAAATGTGTGTTTTGCTGGCGTGCCTAAAATAAGGTTGATAACATCACGCTTATACTAATAAGAGACGAGCATGACTAAGAATATCTTAATATCTTTGAGTCTACCGCATCATATTTCTACATCACCTGAAGGTTGACTGGAAGAGAATGCCTCATGGCATTAAGTCCGCCTACGTATTGTATAAGGTAAGTGCAACAAATTATAAATAAACCCCACTGCGTCAATATCTACTATCTATATTAAATTTATTGAAGAACTGAAAAGATATAAAGAACTGAAAAGATTTTTTATTTCTTTTTATGTAGGTACTCGTATCTAATGTCACTCTCACCACTAAGACGAATCTATTGTCATCACTCACATAAAAATATGACAAGCCGTTTAGGCTCTAGGGCGTGCCAAAGAAATATACATACACTCGAAAAACATAACCCTCCTTCCTTCGCAGTCGGGTAAAAGGTACCATCAGTTTGGTAACTATGATGCCTACAGGTGCTACGTACAGGTCAGGCAACCGTGTGAGATTTGGTAAGTTCATTTTCTATGGCCTTTAACAGTCAATCTGTCAGTCTGCTGGACATAAGCCTCTCATTAGAAAGGACGTTATGGACTGTTCCAAAAATAGTTAGTGAAAAAAAAACTAGTTAGTTATAAAAAAGATTTATTACAGCTTTTCAAAATACCCGCTTCCAGTGGTCCATTGCGTCGAAAAAAAACCGCCATAATTTTTTAATTAACGCCCCGACCGCGAACAACTTTTGTGGACAAACCGTCTTCTTCAAGAACCCATTACGTGGATTGCTGCTTCGTTAGAGAATCGTAGCTATATATCCAGGATTTGTCAGTTGTAAAAATGTAGGATACATTTTGTGAAGTTACCCCTTCGACCTTTTGTGACATAACTTTCCACCAATCAACAAGACGGCATTTTTGCTCATCGATGAGAGAATGAGGTATCCATAGCGAAGCATGTTTTCTATGTTGGCTATTCTCTCTTAATATTCATGATTTATTGAAGCTGGTGGTCGGCCGGGTCCGGGGTCATCGTTTAAGTTCTCTCGACCACGTTGAAATTCACGAAACCAATAAGTAATTGTTTTTTTTTCTTTATTTATTTAATGAGGGCTTAGTCACGAAGTGATCATGTCGCCCTCATAAAAATACAACTTATGAACTATTTATACATACACATTTTAGCTATATTGTACAGTGTTCTCGCTTTCTCCGTGCAGGGAAGAGCGAGAATGCTATTACATTCACCCACATTAAAATTAGGTTTACGAAATAATTGCTTTCTTTCAGCTTCGTTTCGGATGCATTCCATTAAAATATGACATAGGTACATCTTCAACTTGTTAAAGTAATTGTTGCTAACGCAAGAACAGTCTCCTCAAAAGCAGCTTGTAAATTTTATTAAGATTCCTTGAAGTTTAATCCTCGTTCATAATCATAGAAAATCATGCCACGAAAAGCTTCCCGCGAGACGTGTTGCAAACAAAAGAAGAGTGACAGATAATCTTTAAACATATAAAAAACTACACATTGGTGGCCAGTGATTTTCACAAAAGAGGTTTGTGTTAAAATTAGCAGTCAATCCAAATTGTTTCATGAAAAAAGAAATTCTATTTATTCTGTGGCTATAAATTTTCGGAATAGGTAACCTACGTAGGTATATTTGTTTAGCACGCCCTAGAGCCTAAACGGCTTGTAGTATATTCATGTGAGTGATGTCAATAGATTCGTCTTAGTCGTAAGAGTGACATTGGGTATCAAAAAAATAAAATAAAAAAAAAAACTTTTCAATTTTTCAATGAATTTAATAAGGGTAAGATAGGTTTTTTATATAGGTAATTCGTTACTTGTTTGTGAATTGATCTCAGGGCAATATAGCTTTGTTCCATGTGAAAATCGAACTCACACCTAGCCACTACTCTACCGACCTTTGAATGGACCGGAGTCGTTTTAAACTGGTGTTTACAAGTTTAATATGTGTAATATATACAATATAGGTATAGTCCATTCGTTTAGATAGGACCCGCACGCAATTGGGTTTATTGTTGTGAAATACGAATATATTATATACTTGTTTGTGGGTGTACGTCGCAGGCGGGTCCTTTGTTTTTGCGCCGGCTTGCCGCACGTGCGACGGGGTGCGATCAAGGTTTTTTCTTTATTGAATAGTGGGCAAACGAGCAGACGTATCACCTGATGGTAAGCGATTACCGCCGCCCATGGACACCCGCAACACCAAAGGCGTCACAAGTGCGTTGCCGACCTTTGGGGGATGGGAAAGGGGATGGGGGAGGGGTTTGGGTATGGGCCTCCGGTATCCTCACTCACTCGGTGAAACACAGCGCAAACGCTATTTCACACCGGTTTTCTGTGAGGCCGTGGTATCACTCCGGTCGAGCCGACCCATTCATGCCGAAGCATAGCTCTCCCACGGTTACGTAAGGTGAACGTATCTAAGTGAATTGACTATATAATACAGAAGCATAATTAAATATGTAATAAATACTACACATAAACATGCCTACATAGTCTCTGCGTGTTAAGAATCAGCTGTCAGAGAAGTTTAGGTGTATCGTAGTAGAAATTCTTTCAGCACAACCCTAACCTAGTGTGTTTTTTTTTTTTTTCTTTTTATAGACAACTCCCGCATTAGGAATATACATCCTGTGTCGCGGGGGATTTTACAAACATACATGTAACGGACACAAATAACACCCGGACTCAGGACAACATTTTGTGGATCACACAAAGTGATGTCCCACGTGGGATTTGAACCCACGGCACTTGGCGCAGTAGTGAACATTTAAACCACTAGGCCAACCGTGCAGTCGAAGTGTGTGAAAATAGGATGGAGAAAAATCATATAATAATAGATAATATGCTATCTGTACCTACCTATATTATTTAACTAGCTGACCAACGCAACCTCGTTTGCGTCTTCAATTGCCCGTAGCGTAAAAATTTTCCCCCGTTTTTGAAACATTCTTCGTTGGTACTCCGCTCCTATTAGTATTAGCGTGATGATATATAGCCTATAGTCTTCCTCGATAAATGGACTATCCAACACTGTAATATTTTTTTCAAATCGGACCAGCGGTTCCTGAGATTAGCGTGTTCAAACAAACAAACTCTTCAGCTTTATAATATTAGTATAGATTATGTAATGGATAAAGAAATTAGCAGTGAAAACTTATAACTTAGATTGTTATTTGTAAAATTAATGTGTAAAAATATAAATTTCATAATTTTTTAATATTACCAACATCAAACATCAGCATGTCAGTTTTTCCCCTACCGAAAAGTGCTCAACGTAGCCAGTTTTGTGACGTCAGCATGTCGGTGACGCGGTGACGCGAACTCATAAGGTTTTCTCCTAACAAAAGTGCTCAACGCGGCCAAAGAAGTTTCCACTTCAAAAAAATCTACCTACTCGTTATCATTATAAATTTAAGACTCAGATTGTCTTGGGTGCTATTCCAGTGTCGTATAAGTTGCTTTGCTTTCTTAAAAAGGCAACGCCCGCACTCGGTATAAATCCTGTGACGTGGGGGTCGTTACAAACACACATAAAATACACAAAGTGTGTCCATTGGCATTGCAATTTCGAATCTTTCTTTTTAACGACCCCTAATTAAGTTAGTAGGTTATTAGGTGGTATAAACAAGACGAAAGACGTCCACTGTTGGACATAAGTCTCACTTTAGAAACAAGGATTGGCCTACCATACCACGCTGGCCAGGCGTGTTGATATTGAGTCTTTTTTTTATGTATGGCCCTGCTGAAATGACTCTACACTGCCTGCCTGTTGGCCCAGCTAGCCAGTTATGTTGCGTGGCCTTGTCGCAAAACTGCGTCAGGCCACTCCTCTAATGTTGACAGCATCAATTATTCAGCTATCGGAGGTCCCCACTCTCTGGCAGCTTGCGGTCTTGTCGGCGGACCTCTGGTCTCGCACTCACCAACGAAACACGACAGCACGAACGCTGTCATTTTACGTTGATCTTCTATAGTAGTAGATACCGCCCCGGTTGAGCCGGCTCGTTCGTGCTGAAATCAGCGTGACTCTACTACCTTGTAAAGTAACAACAGTCTGTGTCAAGACTTCCTATTCTTTGCAGTGATGTCTGCGTAGTTTGCTCATTTGCTACAAGACCAGTAGAGTAATGGCTCCCCGTATTCTTAATTGATGATGTGACATGAAGCAGTAGTCACAATACACATACAATTAGGCAACACATGGCCTGGTTAAGAATAATAAAAAAAAAACTATCACAATCTATTTCAAGACAACATAATTATCTGAAACCAAATTATTTAAATGATAATGTCTCCTGTCACTGAAACACAATTAAATAATATTGTTGCTTGTTTTTTCTAGATTTATTTATAGTAATGTGAATTGGCGACAATACTCTAAATATTTAATAGTACCACTAATGATGGCCGCTCGGCGTCCAAACACGCTTGCTATAAAAACTGATGACACTGAAGTATGCAATAATGTGTGGATATCACTGTTTGTGTTCAATGATGTTGTTTCATTTAAATGATAGCGTACATTTACTGATATTTCAATATTTTTATGAGACTTCATTTTAATTAAGTATGAAAATAACCTTCTTCGGTATAAGCGAGCTTGTTGTAGGTACTATTGTTTTACAATATGTAATGTTTGCCGCGAATTTTATAATTTGTATCATTTTTTTTCTTGTTCAACGTTTCTTTTTGGGTAAAAGTATTTTATACTATTTATTTTATATTAAACAGTATATTAAATGCATATATATGTATTGGTTGATGTTTTATTAGTACGTGCTATGGACAATATTCGGTTAATTAATGCTTTTTAAAATCACAACTGACCAAGTCTGCCATTCGTAAATCATTATTGTAAATTTGTACGATCATATAAACTTGCAAATTTCTGTATCGTTCAGACCGTGTACAAATTGAGCAAGTTTTATAAATGTAATAAATTTAAATTGTTTATTTATTATATTATATATATTGTTGGTTACCTGAGATTATCGCAATCTTAGAAATGACTGGTCCGATTTGAAAAAATATTTCAGTGTTATATAGCTTATTTATCCAGGCTATAGGCAGGTGCACCAATGAAGAATGTTTAAAAACGGGGGAAAATTATTACTCTATGGGTAATAGGAGACGCAAAGAGGTTGCGTTGATCAGCTGGTATTTAAATATAATTGAAGCATATTACATGCATCAAATGATAGGTACGTACACATACTTAAAATATTATATTCAGCAATAAATGAAATAAACAATTTAAAAATAAACAAATAGAATTACATTTCTAATAAAAAACCATGACTATCATTGTACATACTACTACATAAGCGAAACAAATCTTTATCACAATAACCATAAGTCTATTTTTACTATATTCAGTATAAAAATCTTATTAGAATATGTTTAACCAAAATTAAACGATTTGCTAAAGTGAATCAAGTAACGATTCCTCAGTTCCGTTCGTCATAGAAAATATGAATTTAATCACGTCATTTCCAGTTCCGGCTGTCATAGTTCAATGGCGCCAAATCGGCCATGTTGAAGCCAGTGTGTGCTTTGATGTGACCACAATTATAAAGCGCCGGATAGCTTAATCTTTACTAAGAATTGTGATATGTTGATAAAAAATTGTGTTTAATGAAGACTTTTCATTAGTTGTTTTATTGGAAGTTAAAGTTAACTATTTCAAATATGTTTTTGGTGTGTCCTGTTTAGGAGTGAATGACTGATTGACGATTACTAAAAATGATTGTATAAAACAAAGACCCAAAAAAGAAAACTTCAATTTTATTGTTTCTTTGTATAGATAAAGATGTTTCTTAATTACGTTGTTATTTATTAAATTAAAAGGCTTATTAAATTTATAGGTATTGTATTTATAAATTTAATAAGCCTTTTAATTTAATAAATATCTGCAGCAGTAGAAATTATACATTGTTTTGAATGGCATTGACTGTTTATTTTTGGAGTATAAAATTAATTTGATCTGTGAAATTTAATTATTGAAATCTTTTAGCGAGTCGGTACTGCAATGCATGATTTTTCTTTCTTTTTAAAATAAAACAACTCCCAGACTAAGATTAGACATCCTGTATGGCGGGTAACTTTACAAACATACATGAAACTTACACAATGTGTTGTCCCATGCGGGATTTGAACCCACAACTCTTGGCGCAATAGAAAGTTGCATGGCGACCAACCGTGCTGTCAGTAGTCAATATTCGAAATAAAGTTTTTGTTAATTATTTATATTTTAGATTTTGGCGTTTTTGTATGGTAAGAACGTACTTCATTGCCATATGAGTACGATTGTGAGTCATGAGGTGTTTGAAAATGATTCGAAATTATGTGTCTACTAAATATAGACGAGCTATGGTCTTGAGAACTTCAACTTACCCGCGTATTATAGCGGTTACGATGTTGACAATTTCATTTTAACTAATGATGTGTAACAATGACAAATACAATATGTCGAAGTATCGTATACGGAATGACAACACGTAAAAATCAAATGTTTCTGATCTTAAAGTTCGAAGGCACGTCTGCCAGCCGGTGCCAACAAAAACAAGTAACCCAATACGTGTATAATCCAACCGCACGGACCATCTCTCATTCGACACAAAACATCTTGCTCTAGAAATATTGTGAAAACCAACAAACCCGCATAAATCACGCTCGCCATTTTGTCCCAACGTTCCCGCGCTTTTTCCCGACCACAGACAATTAGGCGGTTGACAGCGCACCATAAACAAGACGCGAGTTAATCCGTGGATTATCGCGAGCGCACACAACCGGCGTGCAGCCAGCATTTCTTGTAAATAATTGTAAATCTAAGTCAAAACGCAACGACAGATACATATGTTAGAGGATTATTGGGCGGAGAATAACCCGTTTTATGCTGTTTTATGCGTCGCGTTCGGTTCGGCTGTGTTCAGTAACTGACGACTTCCCGCCAAAATGGTTGTGTTAATCTTTAGTTAAATATGGCATAGTCACAGTGTGGTTTCGGGAAATGATCTCTAAATATGGATTGTTTTTGTAAATTCCAAAAAGAAACCAATTTTAACTTATTTTAAATCAACGCAAACAAGATAAGGGCATCAAGAACCATGTTTGTTTCGTGCCATTTAATAAAACTAAGTAATAATTACATCAACCACTAAAAATACGACACCTGAATAATTAATTCAACCTGCAAACGTAATAATATTGTCGATGTTAAACAAACTATTCATCATTCCATCTGTATTTTAATTACTATTCACGAAGGAAATTGCCAAATAACTCACATGCGGTATTAAAACTTTTGATAAGAGCGTATAATAAAATCGTCAAGACAGAATCATCATAAATTTCAATGCCAAATTGGTCTATTAAGTTCTATTATTACAGTCGGTATTGTCGCTGGCTAATCTCAGTAGAGGTTTAGTCGGACAATCGGTAGACAGTCCGGATATTTTGATATTCCTTTGTCAAATTGTTTATACACATTATATTTATTCACAACATTCATATTTGCACACATTGCTGTCTTCAAATCCGCTTTACCCTTTGAGACGGATGTTTTTCTTTTAAATTGTGTCCCCAAAATAGGATTTAAAAAAAAAGTTATAATTATTGAGATTATCGTTGGTTTCATTCATATGTCCGAATATTTTCGTATTTGATCGATTCTTTTGATCGGTTGCTCTTTCTTTCGAATTTCAAACATTCTATTCTCAATGATTCGGATTGATAAATCATGAATGAAATACTGCACTATATATTTCGTGAATAGTTTTTTTCAATCTATTCAGAATTTAATCTTGTAGAATACTATTTGTCCCTTGTGTGACATAAATATACGTGAGTTTATTTAAAGTTTAGGGCCGTAATTACATCATCAACATCCATTAGTTTTAGCAACGCTTACCAAACTGGTTAGTATAGGATTGTTTCAGGTTTACCATAGTTTGCTCCCCAGGTCAGTTCTTACGATATCCACGGGATAAATAGGGGTGACACTCAGTATTCTTAATTATATATATATGTAATTATAAAATTACTACACGGAACAACACATGAAGCAGTAGTATTGTTAACTGAGACTTATATAATCATCGACTTTAGTGGTATCATCATTTAGCAGTCCACAGCTAAACATAAGCCTCTCCTCAGTAAAAAGAATTTGGTCTACTTTATCACGCTAGTTTATGGTTCGTTTTATTTTTTTCTTTCTTATTTCGCACTGATGTTCTTCTGCATAGTTTTTAATAGTATATCTACAGTAAAATACAGGCAGTATATTCTTGGATAGTTTAAACGTTTACATATATTATGAAAGTGAAAGTGTCAAAATAATGGTAAGCAATAAAGGTTCGCAAAATTTTTACGAATGTACACACATTATCACGCAAGCTAGTAAAATAAATTTCGACTTTTTTAAAGTTGTTTTTGTCATTTAGACATAATTATTAACGATCTAAGATTTTTCTTACTCGAGTTTTTTCTCGGTTTTTATCCCAATACCCGCTCTGAAACCTTCAGAGAAGACTAGGTTCGGATTCCCTCGAATTTAAGAACACAGTGTCCCCTAAAACTTTTGTGAGTGTTGTGCATGTATGTATTGCTGCTGTTGTTTTTGTCATTTAGACATATTAACGATCTAGATGATAGTAAATACTTATATTATTATTTGTATGTCCTAGCGATGAGTTTTGTTTCAGGCATTAATTGTCAAGTAACGATAATAAACACGACTAGCTTTTTAATGGTATTCTTGTTAAATTAGTTTCTTATATTACTTTCGATATTAATGTATTGATAGTCTAGACTTTTACAGTGTGTAAAATATATTTAATAGCAAAACGTGGGCGACTCCATTTGTGATTCGATTTCGAATGGTCCGAGCGTTGGTCATTCCCGCCATTCGCCATTTTGTTTCTTGTTTGTTTCTTTAAATTCTATTGCTTAGGAAACCTACATAATAATATCAGGCCACTTTGTGCTAATGAAAACCAGAAACCAGATTGTTTTTTTTTAATTATCAATTACGTTAAACAACCATTGCTATTGTTTTATAATTAGAGTATTTGCCTTTTGAACTGAACTTCTAACGGCCGTTAGCTTTGATTGCACATCAAGAGCTGTTCATTAAACTTGAAACTAATGTACGCTGTAGGGTTGGCACTGAGTTTAATTTCCTCATTAATTATCCACAATTTTTTGAGAAAATATTGAAGTTCGCAGAAATGGATTGATATACTTCATTTGTACATCGTTACATATACATATTTCGAACATCTAACACACAACGCCATTTAATCCGAAGCTATGCAGAGCTTGTGTTATGAGTATAAGACAACTAATATAAATACATATGTACTTTCTTTTTGTAAATACATACATATTATACATAAAAAACACCCAAACTCCGAAACAAATATTTGCAAATCATGCAAACAATTGATTTGCAAATATTTGTTTCAATATATAGTCGTCGTTCAGTTCAAATTGCGGATGCAATTGTGTCATTGTATAGTGAGAGCTTGTTTGACACCGACTAAAATCATTACGTGATGCATGTAGGATCTGTTCATTATATTGTTATGCATGTTAATCCTAGAATTCGAGACTTCATCGTGTGGCAACCCTAAAAAAATGTATGCGCGTTGTTTATAAAACAATTCTCGAAGTTATGAACTCTTCTCGCCGTTTAATAACAATTTACACGAGGTTTTGTGTGTTCTTAGAAATCTTGTAAATCCTTTTTTTTATACAGGATGTTTGTACCTACTGGTTTCTTATGCTGTTGTAGGTATTAATTCTCTTAGATTTGATTTACTTCTCGTTTATTTATTTATTTAGTTTACTAGTATAAGGATATCGAACAAAAGATTTTTTACAATAGGTAATCTTTTGGTGTACTCCTTCAATTACAGGCAAGGAGTAAAGCCACGTTTATTTCAGCATAGAACATCAACCTAAATTGAAGACAGCATTCGTGCTGTTCTGTTTCATTGGTAAGTTTGAGACCGGAGGCCTAATGATCCAGAAGCATGGTGGAACCCGCCATGGTGTGGGTCACAATACTGCATTGTTGCATTATCTGCATTCGCAATGAGTAAGGTGACCATTAATCTTGGATTCTGCTTATTCTTTCCATCAGGCAGAGTAGAGACACTTTGTCAGGCTCATATCAATATTTAAAAAGTCCTTCTCAAAGTGATAATATGGTGCTTATTTTTGCTGTTGCTATTGCTGCAACTTGTTGTTGTTGAAATTATATTTTTTTTGCCAATCTTTTGAACGTCGTTTGACTTGATAAAATACTAATTAAGTTTGATTTCTGGTGTTGTTTGGAGAGATTTTAGAACAACAGAATTAGCACCAACGAATAATGTACAATCTGGTCTTGGTTGCTTCGATACAAGCCTCGAGCTTAGTGCGGATACCGTCGATAAGTTTAAACCGGTAATTTGTTTATATACTTACAAATATATATATAAAACATACTTACAATGTAGGTATAGTATCAAGTTATATTTCATTACATATTAAAACAGAAATTTTATTGCATAAACCAGAATTAAAAACATAGTTCTTCTTAATTATGTAATTAACAAATAAATAACATAAAATATATAAGTATAAAAAATATTATAAAATATTTGAGACATCTAAAACACATTTAGCCCCAAAACTAAACAGAGCTTGTATTATGGGTACTAGACAACTGTCATGAATACATATATACCTTTTTGTAAATAAATACATGTTATTTATAGAAACCACCATAACCGCAAAAAATAAAATTGCATATTATACAAACATTTGGTCCGACCGAGGAATCGAGACCTAGACCTCAAGCACAGCATACGCTACCACTGCGCCACCGATACAGTCAACATGAACACAATCATTTGTTCTGAGTCTGGGTGTTATTTATTTATCACTAGCTTTTGCCCAAGGTTCCGGCGCGTGTATGTCGGTTATTGGTTATTAAAGAGTAGCCCTTGTGCCCTCAAGAATCATGTCAAATTTCAATGGAATAGGTTTAGCGGTCTCGTCGTGAAAGCGTAACAGGTAGAGACAGACTGAGTTATTATCAAATTTTTAATGGATAAATAATAAATAAAATAAATGAATTTCCGGACATCTAACACACATTACCGTGGGAGAGCTATGCTTCGGCGTGAATGGGTCGGCTCGACCGGAGTGATACCACGGCCTCACAGAAAACCGGTGTGAAATAGCGCTTGCGCTGTGTTTCACCGAGTGAGTGAGGATACCGGAGGACCATACCCCAACCCCTCCCCCCATCCCCTTTCCCATCCCCCCAAAGGTCGGCAACGCACTTGTGACGCCTTTGGTGTTGCGGGTGTCCATGGGCGGCGGTAATCGCTTACCATCAGGTGATACGTCAGCTCGTTTGCCCACTATTCAATAAAAAAAAAAAAAAAAAAACAACGCCATCTATTCTCAAGCTAAGCAGAGTTTGTGTTATGGGTACTAGACAACTGATATAAATATTTCTATACTTTTTTTTTGTAAATACATACATATTATACATAGAAAACACCCAAACTCCGAAACAAATACTTGCAGATCAAAACAAACATTTGGTCCGACCTGGGAATCGAACCCGAGACCTCAAGCTTAGCAGTCGCATACGCTACCACTACGCCACCGAGGCAGTCAAATGGATGGATGGATTATTAAAAATCCTCCTTTCTTCGCAGAGGCCAATGTCCAGCTGTGGCCTATTAAAGGGTGTTGATGATATTATCGCTCCGGTTAAGCATGGCCCTCCTATGTTCCCGATCTCTTTAATTGCCTCATTAACGTAGTTTTTCCAACATTTCATAGAAAACTTGTATATATAAGAAATATTTGTGTTCTACAGACTTAGTTCTCGCTAGCGTTTCAACACAGCTCCGTTTGCCGCAATATTTGTAACAGTTAACACGAAACAGGGACGGCGGCAACATCAAACGGAACAATTGCTTAGATCAAAAGCCGCCGCTTTAAAGGTGGGTTGCCACTGTACCTATCTGTATCTACATTGTATTGGTTCGGTCAGATCAATTTGTAGATATAGTTTGTTGGAATATTATTGGAGATAGTTATAAGAAATAGTTTTACAGATTGTATATATCAATGTTGTTAGAGCTGGATGCAAGAAGTCCAAAATCGATCACAATCGAGTACCATGCAATGGTGAGCAGAGGCGTATTTAGCACGTGAATCGCCCGTGTGTAATCATTCCTATAGCGCCCTTTAGTAAGCGTAGCGCCCTTCAGTAAGCGGGCAAGGTGCCCCTGATGAGTGATGAGTACTAGCGTCGTCATGATGGAGAGTGGCCTATATCCTGCACCCCGTGTACTGCGGGTGTTGTTGTAAAGGTACAATAAGAACCGCGAGTAACACCGCGTAGCTCAACTAGTGGATTACAAAACAATGCATTTTAGAGTATTAGAAAAAAATGAATCTCAAAAATAGGTTCTTTTAATCTAACCTACCTTAATACGAGCGATTCTTGTATATATAGCTTACCACCAGGCGATACGTCTGATCGTTCGCCACCTATATAATAAAAAAAAAAAGTATGATGACTCCAATGATGACTATGAAATTTAGTATGCGGGAGAGTTTCAGGAGCCAGTAGGGGACTATCTACAAGCCGTAGGTGGCCCGAGGTACGTCGGGGTTCCAGGATTTTTACTTTTTAGGGTGCACCTGGTTCCCCGGCTTATAGTAACTGAGACGAGACGGCGTGCGGTTTGAGTAGGTTCGAGTCGAGGGGATAAAAGCATGAGGAAAAAAATGGGGTTTCAGGAGCGATAAATTGATCTACCTAGAATTCAATTTTGAAAAATAATCGATTAATTCCGATCAAAGACCGGTACTTCAATTTAATCTCGAAAAAATCTACAATAAATTGCAGAATATGGATTAACCAGAGATGTATACACGGCCTAATCGGTGTATGGTTGGGCACCTGCGCGTGCGCATGCGAGATTAAGACGTCATTTAAACAACGAGCGGGATTTAGTTGATTCCCCGAATTGTTTGTTTCGCACTACACAACACTGTGGAAATAAACTTTAAGTTTGCTAACAAGGAAGTTGTTAGACAGAGATGTATATTGGTTCACCTCTTTCAAACGGCATAAGTGTTTTAGGTGTTTTAGGAGAATTAGGTCTAGGGGTAATGGATTTTGGGTAGATTTGATCTTTTCGCAAGTTACACACATACACACCAGACTACCTCGTAAGCGTAGCAGTTAGCGTATTCAGGCCTCGGGTTCAACTCCCTTAGTTTCAAAAGAGTTGTTCAGTTTTTCTCATTAGAAATTCTTAATAAAAGTCTGAAGTAAGGAAACCGATAATGTTTCCGTGTCTCGGAGAGTTAAGCCGTCGGCTCCGCTTATCATGAACGTCTATGGTAATCGCTATAAATTAAAAAATATATATATCAAAAGTTGATACGTGTTTGTTATAGTTTGTTAAAACTTTTCTTTTTTACGCAAAATGTATTCTATTTTGATAATTGTAATGAATAAAAATTGGCCAAGCGCGAGTCGGACTCACGCATGAAGGGTTCCGTACCATTTTCTACACATATCAAGCGTCTAGCTGTTATCATTATTAATTTCGAGCAAAAAGCGGCAAAAAAATCACGTTTGTTGTTTCCATACAACTAAATATTTATTTTATTTTTTAATATGTGTTGTTATAACGGCAACAGAAATACGTCATCTGTGAAAATTTAAATTGTTTACTATCACGGTTCATAGAATACACAGACATACGGACAGTCATATCTTAATAATAGGGTCTCGTTTTACCAATGTGTGTTATAAATAATAAAACTAAAACGAGAGTTCATTAAAATATAATTCAGTTATCGTGACGTAATAAATCAGACTGAAGTACATCACAGACGAATATCTGTCTCATTATACTCTGCCTCAATAATCCCAATCGTGGGAGAGCCACTCTTCGGCATGAATAGGCCGGCTCGACCGGAGTAATACCACGGCCTCACAGAAAACTGGTGTGAAATAGCGCTTGCGCTGTGTTTCATCGAGTGAGTGAGGATATCGGAGGCCCATACCCTAACCCATCCCCCATCTCCCTCCCCTTCCCCAAAGGCCGGCAACGCACTTGTGATGCCTCTGGTGTTGCGTATGTCCATGGGTGGCAGTAATCGCTTACCATCAGTCGATACGTCTGCTCGTTTACCGCCTATTAATTTTTTTTTAATCTCTCTCTCTTTTAAGCATTCACCTAATCACCTGTATTTATACCCAGACAGTAATTACTGCAATAAAATATCGTGTTACTGCATTTATTGTACAAATATTTGAGTAATTCGAGTATTTCTAGTAACACGACACCAAAACAAATCGATATGATAATTACACCCAACAATGTCACTATCTGATCGTCTACAACCGAAGTTGTATTATTAACGGTCTAACAATTTTGAAGGTAAGAGCTATTTAGTTTGATTCGTGAACAAAAAGCGATCGTTTAAGAATACGGTTGCATGAATTTCAATTAAAGTCCTAAACAAAGACGATAATTTACTTCATTTATACAAAAAAATAAGCATCATTATAAACAGGTTTTTATAGTCCACTTCTGGACATAAGCCTCTTCATAGAAAAGAGATGTTGGCCCACTATAACACCACCCACTATATCGCGCGACTGCCTATCAAGAGGTCTCGGGTTCGAATCCCGGGTCGGGCCAAAAACTATTATTGAGTTATTATGATTGTAGAAATACTTAATAACAGCTCGGAGTTTGGAAGTTGAGGTCTGAACTGTGCCTCAGAGAGCATGTAAAGTTGTCGGTCCTGCGCCTGATCTCTCTCCGGTCGTGTCGGTTAACCGTCGCATCGGATTATGAGAGTGAGGGAACAGAGAGTGCACCTGTGTTTGCGCACACACTTGTGCACTTTAATATCTCCTGCCTAGTTGACTGGCCTCTGTTGAAACTGGCCGCCGTGGCCGTAATCGGCTTGGAGAACATCATATGGTTTGTTTTAAGACAAGGCTCTTTGCTGAGCTGTGGTCCTGTATAGTTTTCTCCTGTAGTTGGGTTATACGACACCCGGTGGATGAACAGGGGTCGGAGTCCATCATCACACGGAACACACAACATGAGTAATATTAGTACCTAAGGTTTAAATTTAATGAATACTGTAATACTAAACTACCGGTGGTTAGCGTAAACGAGACAGATTCTCTTCCCATTGCGTGCTTTTTCGAAAAGCATTGCTTTCTGATGGTTCTTTCATCAATTACCTTTAAAGGAACAATTATTGTATATGTATATGGATGTGAAAGAATCTGGATCTCAAAAACGGCTCTAACGATATTAAGTATGCAGGGGATTTCGGGAGCGAAAAATCGATTTAACTAGGATTTAAGAATATTTACCAATCTACACTATCTACACTAATATTATAAAGAGGAAAGATTTGTATTTTTGTATGTAACGAATAAACTCAAAAAGTACTGGACCGATTTTTTTTCCGAAAATTCTTTCACCATTCGAAAGCTACATTATCCACGAGTAACATAGGCTATATTTTATTTTGGAAAAAAATAGGGTTCCGTAAGATATTTGCGTTTTTCGGACAAAAGGTGTAAAAAATCAACCAGAAAAGTTACTTATTTTGCGTACGCTGCCTAAACTGTAAAAGATAGAAGCATAAAATGCTCTAATGGGTAGGCTTTTTGCAGCGGTAACCGACATGCACGCGGGCGGAGCCGCGGGCGACCGCTAGTAAATAAATACAGAGCAAAGCTTGCTCATCCAAGTATTACTCAAGAATATTCAAGAAGACAATTAAACACACAACATTTATCTTAAAGAAGATTTCTACATGTTAGCTGCAAAATGATGCAGAAACATCTCAATAAGCCGCCGAAGTGTGGGTTACCATTGTTTACCATGGTGGTGGCCACTATTCTTGGATTCTGCTCATGTTTTCCATCAGGCAGAGTAAAGGCACTTTGGCAAGTTCACACATTTGTTTTTTTTTAAATATTTTAAGCGATTACCGCCGCCCATGGACACCCGCAACACCAGAGGCGTTACAGATGCGTTGCCGGCCTTTTAAGAAGGAGTACGCTGTTTTCTTGAAGGTTTGAAGGTCGTATTGGTCCGGGAACACCGCATAAACAAATACTATCATCAACAGTCTTTAATAGTCCACAGTTGGACATAGGTCTATAATGAAGATTAATGTACTATACGACAATTAATTAATCAAAAATACCTAACTATATCTAATCAGCCTCTCAGACGTATGCACACATTGAAACAACTCTGTCGAACACAAGCCACACACGGACATATAAACATTATTAAATTATAATGTGCCCTCTCGGGGAGGTTAACTCGCGTAATTGGAGTTCTAGCCACTTGCTCCGGGTCTGATTGTTATTGGCCCTGATGGGTTTACATGACCACTTATCTACGTGATGAGTTTCTTGAGTCGAGAACACGTTAAGATTTCTTCATACAAATATAAATAGGTATTATTGTATGTAAGAATGTGTAAAAGTATGTTCGTTTGTAATGCGAAAATTCAGAAAAAGTGGTAAAGAAAGTTTTATGTGGGTACCCACTACAGGTAATGGGCAAATTGTCTAAATGGGGTGAATTAAATGGGAGAAAACAGTGAACCTTGTGGTGACCAGGGATCGGAAAACCCATATGTACCCGTTTCAAATGGTTACTCATTGATTCGGTTAAGAGATTATATTTGTTATTGTTTTAACTCCAACAATTAGGGTTAACCCAAATTAACGGGTTTGTTATTTTGTAATTGTTAACCCAAATGATAGAAGTTAACCCAGAATTTGGGTTATTTTACGACCTGAATATGAAACGATATACTCATTAGTGAATACCTTAATGCCGTCTGCTTTCATCCAAATAATTTGTAGTTAAATTAAAACATTGCATAACACACAAATCCACGATCCCCACATCAAATTATTTCCAACGAGAATTTCTTTGTTGGTCAATATTCATAATTGAATGGTTTCAAAAAGCACTCGTAGCGATTAGTTGTCGCCCTCCACGTTCACGCAGAAACTTAGCGACATCAGGGGTCTACTATCGTGGGGAACTTTTTATTGAAAAAAAAAAATACCAAGAAATGTCAAAAAGTTCTCTATTTATTTTTTTTGTGTTGGATTTTGAATTACATGACATTTCGATCAAGTTTCACTGGCTGCGGTTATAGCAACCCGTGACCACGGCTGCTGTAACCTTTTCGAAACGTCAGTACCTGTAGCAAATGTAATATGTACCACCACTTACCACTTTAATTTGTTTAAATTTTTCTAATTACTAGCTGACCCACGCAACCTCGTTTGCAACCTCTTATATTACCCGTAGCGTGAAAATGTACCCCCGTTATTGAAACATTCTTCATTGGTGCTTCGCTCCTATTAGTAGTAGCGTGATGATATATAGTCTATAGCCTTCCTCGATAAATGGACTATCCAACAATGAAAGAATTTTTCAAATCGTCACATCGGTTCCTGAGTTTAGCGCGTTCAAACAAACAAACTCTTCAGTTTTATTATTAGTATAGATTTATACACCACGGAACACGAAAGTTAAATCCCGGTACTTGTTTCATCTTGCAAAACAGCATAAATATCTTTAAGTCAAATCAGATGTATTCTAACATGAGTATTATAACAATATTATTTTATAATATAGCGAGTTATTTAATAGAGCTTTGATGCAGCAACAATAGAACATCTCGCCACAAGAGGTTTAGTTGCGAAAGCTTGAATGCTAGGTTTTAAACTAAAATGGTAAATGTATGAAAATGTATTGGAAGTTATATAGACAAAGTAAAATATGATGTAACTAAATGAAAAAGTATATAAATAAATATGTAGAACACAGTGGATGGGCAAATGTGTGTATACAGAAACGGTGTGTACGCTGTAAACACATACTTGAACATCTTTAATATATTATATATACATATATAATACAAAAAATTAGGAAATTATATAAAAATGAATTAAAAATAATATATGTATAGAAAATATAGTAAAGATAAATATATACAAAATTATTTGATGTAAATAAATGGAATATATACAAGTAGATAGAATACAAATACACAGAACACAATGGATGGGTAAATGTATGTGTACGGCAATTGTAAAGGTGCCGTACACATATATTTAAACATCTTTAATATATTATATATACATATATATTAAATTATAAAGTCGTCACCACACATTGCACTATACAAAAAATAAGATACACAAGGTCCTGTCGTTATCTATGGACGGGGAAAAGCAGAAAAAAAAAAAAAAAAAAAACTAAAACTGTTGTTGACCCCTGCACTGACCGACAGTCGCCCGCATGTGTTGCAGTAACACGGCAATTATAATAACTGGCGACGCCATCCGTTTGTCAGCCATTACTGTCCGCACTCACCAACAACCCTAAGGACGATACCCTGTAATACGCTAATAGATAAAGATTTCATATTCCGGAATTTCCGGAATTCGGATTCAAATCCGGTATTTCGGTAATATGAAATTAATATATATTTTGGACATCTAACACACAATGCCGTCTAGTCCCAAGCTAAGCAGAGCTTGTGTTATAGGTACTAGACAACTGATATAAATACATATACCTATACTTTTTTGTAAATACAAACATATAATACATGGAAAAAACCCAAACTCCGAAACAAATATTTGTAGATCATACAAACATTTGGTCCGACTCGGGAATCGAACCAGAGACGTTACCACTGCGCCACCGAGACCGTCAATTACCTAAACAATCGACATACTTTTTGAAAAAACTAAAAACGCTTCACAAGAAAAAAAACTATTGAATTCAGTTCTATTCTTTCCTCAACACTTTATCTGTATACAAATAAATAAAATTTTGTGTCTGTTTGCAATTTCAAATTTTTTACTTTTCACTAAATGCATATAATACTCGTGGCATATGCGGTATTTACATTTTTTTTTTAAATATTTGTCTGTGTGTTTGTTCCGGTTAAATTAGGGGCCGGTTGTGTCGGAACTTTCACTGGCAGATAGCTATTTTTTTTAACCGACTTCAAAAAAGGAGGAAGTTATTAATTCGACTGTATATTTTATTTTTTTATATTTCTTACCTCAAACTTTTAACTGGGTGAACCGTTTTTGATGATATTTTTTTATTTGAAAGCTGGTGCTTCCCGTGTTGCCATTTAATTTGGTCCAGTTCTTGAAGTCGGAACTTGTGATTATTTAGATTAACTTTTTGCGTTACTCGCGTTTGTTGTACCGCGGAGATCAACTAGTACTAGTATATACTGACACAAATAAATATAAAAAACTTGAGAGGTGTCAAGGGACACCCGGATGGAACGAAGTTCGAAATAGAAAGACGATACAAATATTATATTTACTTCAATATTTTACGTAATTTCTAGTTTTATGATATATGTGTACACAATAATATTAATAATAATAATAATGAAAATGATGAAGATGATGAAAATGGTGAAAATGATGAAAGTGATGAAAATGATGAAAATGATGAAAATGATGAAAATGATGAAAATGATGAAAATGATGAAAATGATGAAAATGATGAAGATGATGAAAATGATGAAAGTGATGAAGATGATGAATTGATGAAGATGATGAATTGATGAAAATGATGAAAATGATGAAAATGATGAAAATGATGAAGATGATGAAAATGATGAAAATGATGAAAGTGATGAAAATGATGAAAATGATGAAAACGATGAAGATGATGAAAATGATGAAATGATGATAATGATGATATGTATATATAAAAGTTCGAAATCTTATCTATCTATTATACAGGGTCTGTCGTAAATAATGGATAAGTCGTAAACTGGAGTTGGTCCGGCTATGAGACTATTAGAAAATCGTATCTTTTTGCCAGGGTTTCTAACCGTATGGAAATGGCGTAGACTTTTATGTTTTTTTATAAATTTCGCTACTCTTTGCATTCATTCCGTTGCCATTTCGTTAAATTTAGGTATTTCTGTGTCATTTTTTTTGTATTATAGTCTTGAAGATGTGTATTATTTAGTTTTAGTACTGTTTTAGGCGTTTTTAACGTTGGTCATTTTCAAAATTGTCATTTTAAGATTTTTTATGTTTTTGTTTTACTTAGGGTCAACTTTTGATCATTTACTGTGTAAAAAAAAAGTACGGCGCTATAGCTGCCCATGATCTTAATAAATTATCTAGTATGTGTAGATTCTAAAAAGGTATAACAATGCATACTTCACAAGTAATATTAAGCTACATGAGCGAGATCAATATCAAGGTGAGAAAATATTTTTTTCATGTAATGTTGTAAATGGTTATAAAACTTCGTCAGAATGATTTATTTCTGCCAAGATTCTTTACACAAACACTATGGGGCCACTATTAAGGATATTCAAAGAAAACTAGGTAGTTTTTTGTCAAAAAAATTTCATGCCTCCTCATTTCATAAAGGTGTTTAATTTTAAAATTGATGTGCTCTAATAGTTACATGCGACAAACATGTTACAAGTTTATTCGTAAAAAGGATCATCAGGTAAAAAAATGAACAAAGACAGCAATACAAAGGGTCTCCCCGCGTGAAAAGGACATTGTTACTAGGCACACTGCATGATGCACCGTCCCTTTCACACTCACGATGTGTGAAAAGGTTAGCATGCGTTTAGCTAGGGCGCACTCTTGATACATCTCTCAGTGTGATTTTGACCATCGCATGTGCTCTCGTTTTCATTACTGTCGTCAATTTGTTACTGCTTTCTAATATCGGACTTAGATTTTCTTTGTGATTTGGACTTGTTAACCTGGTGATATTGACAACTCAGCTCTCATTTATGGGCATCGTGTTGTGCTATCGATTGCACGTGTTATTTTGGAAAATTTTGTATATCATGCCTCAACAATACACGCCGGCCGAATACGTAAACATGCATTACATTTATGGTTTATGTGATGGCAACGCCAATAGAGCTGCTAGAGTTTATCGGGAAAAATATCCAAATGCCCGGCATCCTGACTATCGTGTCTTCATAAGAGTGCACAACACATTTTTGGAAGGACGATTTCCTGGGACCGGCGTAGGCGGGGCGAGTGAAGGACGACCACAACGCCACAGTGCAGCCGAAGTACTGGAAATAGTTGCAGAAGACCCTGGTACGTCCATAAGTGTAATTTCAAGGCGCACCGGTATACCTCAAAAATCTGTACACAGGATTTTAAAAAGGCATGAATTATATCCCTATCATTATCAAAGGGTCCAAACATTAATGCCAAGGGACGCTGCTGCGAGAATAACATTTTGTCGCATAATGCTGCGAAAGATGAGGGAAGACCAAAGTTTTTTTAATAAAATTTTATGGAGTGACGAGTCAACGTGTCGAAAAGATGGTTTTTTGAATCTTCACAACATACACAGCTGGCAACTCGAAAACCCAAGACTTATCCGAGAAGACCGATCGCAATATCAATTTAAAATTAATTTATGGACTGGCATTATTAATGGCAAAATCATTGGTCCATTCGAATTGCCGGCAATATTAAATGCGGATATGTATTTGAATTTTTTAGCAAATACTTTACCTAGTTTACTGCAAGACGTCCCACAAGAGATAAGAAATGAGATGTGGCTACAAAATGATGGGTGTCCAGCACATTACGCTGTTCGTGTCAGGGAACATTTAAATAATACTTATCCAGATAGATGGATAGGGCGATTGGGGCCAATTTTATGGCCTCCACGTTCTCCAGACCTGAACCCCTTGGACTTCTTTTACTGGGGCTGTATAAAAGAAAAAGCATACAGTGAAACAATAAGTTCTGTAGAAGAGTTGCGTGCGCGCATTCAAGTAGCAGCGAGAAAAATTGAAGAAGCCGGTTATGTGCGCCGGATTAAGCGATCGTTTATTAGGCGATGTAGAGCGTGCGTAGCTGCCGGCGGAGGACACTTCGAACATTTAGTTTAAGTTGTTGAATAAATATTTTTACGTACTAAAACAACCTAGTTTTCTTTTGAATATCCTTAATAGTGACCCCATAGTGTTTGTGTAAAGAATCTTGGCAGAAATAAATCATTATGACGAAGTTTTATAACCATTTACAACATTACATGAAAAAAATATTTTCTCACCTTGATATTGATCTCGCTCATGTAGCTTAATATTACTTGTGAAGTATGCATTGTTATACCTTTTTAGAATCTACACATACTAGATAATTTATTAAGATCATGGGCAGCTATAGCGCCGTACTTTTTTTTTACACAGTAAATGATCAAAAGTTGACCCTAAGTAAAACAAAAACATAAAAAATCTTAAAATGACAATTTTGAAAATGACCAACGTTAAAAACGCCTAAAACAGTACTAAAACTAAATAATACACATCTTCAAGACTATAATACAAAAAAAATGACACAGAAATACCTAAATTTAACGAAATGGCAACGGAATGAATGCAAAGAGTAGCGAAATTTATAAAAAAACATAAAAGTCTACGCCATTTCCATACGGTTAGAAACCCTGGCAAAAAGATACGATTTTCTAATAGTCTCATAGCCGGACCAACTCCAGTTTACGACTTATCCATTATTTACGACAGACCCTGTATATATATATATATAGTATATATATATATATATATATATATATATATATATATAGATATATATATATATATATATATATATATATATATAGATATATATATAGTATCTGGGTTGCTTCAAGCAATGAAAAATAAACTAATAACAAATAAAATTTAAAATAGCAAAAAGTGTCGTGACAACAAATTATGTCGCGACAATTTCCGTCTAGCCCCCTTCGTTTTTTCGTTCATATCGCGCGATAAGGAACTTCGTTCCAATATTTATGATATGTTTGATCACAACCCTACAGCTACTGATGGTCTGTCACGGTGGTCATCGTCACCGAAACGGATCGGTTTAAGCGCGCTTTACTGCCTAACAAACCACTGAATATTGCAGTATGTGGTACTAAGATAAAGTTAATAGCGGATTTATCGTGGGAGAGCCATGCTTCGGCTTGAATGGGCCGGCTCGACCGGAGTAATACCACAGCCACACAGAAAACCGGTGTGAAATAGCACTAGCGCTGTGTTTCACCGAGTGAGTGAGGATACCGGCGGCCCATACCCCAACCCGTCCCCCATTCCCCTCCCCTTCCCCCAAAGGTCGACAACGCACTTGTGACGCCTCTGGTGTTACAGGTGTCCATGAGCGGCGGTAATCGCTTACCATCAGGCCTGAATTGCGCAGTAGAAGTTCTCGCGCCGATTATCATAAGTATATACAACATCCCAACATCAACTGTTGGGCAGTGCCTGCCAGGCATGATCACCTCGCCTGGTCGGAGGGAGGATCCCTTTGTGTCAAAGGAACATAGCACCCGTTCCTCCACACTGAACAAATTTAAAAAATTCTTTTACCAATAGAAAGCCTCATTGCTTGTGAGTGTATATAAAGCCAAAAATGATTACCGTGATGTATGACATAACCCGCAAAAACTAGTCTCTTTATTAATTGATTTTTCTATCTATGTTTTTAAGCGAGTTGGGACTTTAGTTTTACAAATGAAAGTCCATCACGCTTTCGTCGCTTACTTATACCATATTCAAAACTCCATCATAGCTACCCCTTTCCAACTTAGGGTCATTGGTCACACTATCTTTCAGTTAAATAGTTTATAGAGCTCGGGTCACGGTGACCGCTTTCTCTCCTCAATTAATAACAATCACATCCATTTTGACGACATAAATCAACATTATATTAATTATTTTAAAGTTTTTAGTGTGATATATGGTTTAATAACAAACTGTATTTATACTTGTTATAATTGAATCAATTATTTGTTATTTTTGTGTTATGTCGTTGTTATCGTTATAAAATTTTTATTGTTAAGAAAATGTGAAGCTCTCTATTTGGTTGTAAGGATTTAAAATCTAAACTACGATTTGACGAATGATCGATTTTGATGAATTTGGGTATAGAATTTAGGATTTTTTTATATTTTAGCTATGTATTTGTATTTATGTTGACACTGTCAGATTTTATATATTTAAATAATAAGCTTGTGGAGGAACGAGTTCCTCCAACACAAAGGGAGGATCCTCCGATCAGGCGAGGTGATCATGCCTGGCGGGCCACTGCCCAACGGTTGATGTTGGTATTATGATAATCGGCGCGAGAACTTCTATTGTGCGATTTAGGATTGGTAGTTTCTTTGTGTTGTACGTTGCTCCGTAGTTCAGTGTATCTGCGGTAGATGGCGCTGTATATGGAAGTCGCCACAAACTTGCTTGAATTCACGCAGTAACGGAATAATAATGCGGAGTGTCACCAGTCTTATTCATCCCTTGGGTTTCGTAAGAGTCGACTAAGGGAGCAAATCACGCAAACGAACAGCACTTCTAAGAGGAGGAAAACTTGAAGCAGACCCTATACTAACCCATCTGACCAGCGTGATACAAGAGGCCATCACCTCCTTTCTAGGGACTGGCTCTTGTGTAGACCATTTAAGGTTGCTAATGGAGCAATAGAACGTAGTGTGTGTGGGTGGGTGTGAAGCGACAGGATCGTATTAGAAACACGGAGCTGCGATCCAAAACTAAAGTCGCGGATGTGAGCAAGAAGAATGCCAGATTGAAATGGGATTGGGCCGGACACGTATGTCGGATGAATCCGGACCGGTGGGCCAAGGTCGTCGAATACTGGGTGCCAAAGGGTGGACACTGACGACGAGGCAGACACCGTAAAAGATGGCGCGACGATCTTGACGCCTATCGCAGAGACTGGCTGGAACTGGCTTTAAATAGAGAGAAGTGGCTTGTTGCAGGGGAGGCCTTTGCCCAGCGGTGGAACACAAAGGGCTCATAAAAAAAAATGCAATGCCAAGCAACAATATCTCAATAAAGCTCAAACACAAACCAAAGAAATCATTTAAACGGGATGTTATTACTAAATATATACAAATACAGTACGTTTGTGTCACAATAGCTTAATCTCGTTAATACAATTTGTACACAAAGCGTATATATTGATCATTGTGTGGACAAGAATAGGGCTATTGTCGGTGGTCGACAATTGGAGGGCAATGGGCCCGTATGACTCTGAGAATGGACCACGTCTGTCTTGTAGGCTGGACTGAGTCAGGGTTTAATTTTCGTTAAGTATTTCTTGAATACGAATTGAGATTGAATGGACAACATCTAAGAAGAACTGCACTGCACTTGCAGTCTTAAATAGGTACGTAAACACATTTCGCCTTTTAGACAAAACCTGTTGAGTATGAAATCAATTACCGAAGATAATCATGGGACATTATGCCGTTTTTAATAACATATCAAATATACTACTTATTTATAAAACGAGAACTCAAAAAGATATATATTATATGTTTTTTATTTAACCGTCGGAAACCACTCTTCGGCATGAATGGGCCGGCTCGACCGGAGTGATACCATGGCCTCACAGAAACCAGTGTGAAATAGCACTAGCGCTGTGTTTCTCCGAGTGAGTGAGGATACCGGAGGCCCATACCCTAACCACTGCCATATTCCCTCCCCCCATTCCCTCCCCATCCCCCTTCCTATCCAACAAAGGTCGGCAACGCATGTGTTGCGGGTGTCCATGGGCGGCGGTAATCGCTTACCATCAGTTGATACGTCTGCTCGTTTGCTCACTATTCAATAATAAAAAAAAGTATAAAGACTGCTAAAATCATCCCTTAATGTTGTTGCGTTGCTTAAAAGGATTTAATATTTTTAAGATTTAGCATAACTTAAAACTATTTATATATATATATATTTAGATAATTGTTGTTTAAAATAGGCTTTTTTTAACTACATTAAAAAAGGATTTGGTGGAAGAATTATTTCTTTCTTTAAAAAGGACAACTTCCACACTATAATATATATATAGTAATAATTCCAGTGTCGCGGGGGACTTTACAAACATACATGAAACGGACACAAAGAACACCCTGACTTAGAGCAACAATTTGTGGATCACACAAAGTGTTGTTCCATGTGGGATTTGAACCCACAACACTTGGCGAAGTAGGGAACGGCGTGGCGACCGCTTAACCACTAGGCCAAACGTGCAGCAGAATGAACTGGTGGGCCCCATTTTCAATTTCTACAAGAGTTTTATATCAATGTTTTTTTTATGATAGGTGCGTTGTTTTAGGTGTTTTAAATTGGTATTAGAATTTCTTGTAGGATTAACCATATACCATATTATGGAGTCTGTAGTTTAGCACTTTTACAAATTCGTTATCTGTTTTACCTTTATAAGAAAACCGTTCACGCATTTATAAACTAAAAATAAAAGTAAATCTACTTCGTATTTTTTGATAAAACGGCAACCAGCCGGATCACTCGTATCAGCTATTTCTGCCAATGTCAAGTATTTATCGTGTTCAATTATCAAGTCTTCGAGTCTTCAAGTCTTCGTCGTGATGAAATTAATGATAAAAAATATATAAAATGTAGATGACATGAAATGGGGACCGTCTTTCGAAATAACAAAAAACGATCTCCAAAAGTAAATCTAACACAATAATGTTGGTGACAGAAGGAATTGCTGACAGGCGCCCGTCATTTCTCTAATATAATAATTTGTATTGATGTCCCTCCGGTCGGTGCCCTCTGACCTCCCGCATGCCTCCGTACACTGCGCCTTTACCGGAATCTAAGGACATGTTATTGTTTCTTATTGTTGTAACATTAAGCTGTGTACACATGACAATGATGGGAGAATAGTTTTTATTTAACACGGTCTTTGTGAATTTATATATGTACTCGTATATATTTTCGGACGTCTAACACGCAACTCCATCTAGTCTTAAGCTAAGTAGAGCTTGTGTTATTGGTACTAGACAACTGATATAAATACATTTATTCTTTTTTTTTGTAAATACATACATATTATACATAGACAAAACCTAAACTCCGAAACCAATATTTGTAGATCATACAAACACTTGGTCCGATGATTTGAACCCGAGACCACAAGGACAGCAGTCGTATTCACTACCACTGCGCCACCAAGGCAGTCACCCATTTAGTTTCCAGGGGTTTCACATATTATTCTCAAATGTTTAAGTTTCGGGAAACGTCTAATGCTTTCATATATTAACTACCTGTATCCTAACTTAGCTGTGGTACACTGTGATTGCAAAAATAGATATGAACCAACTTTCAATGGTTTGTATGTAGTATTAAAATTTGAGCTCAAATCGGTGCTCAACTCTTAGAGATTTAAAGAAGAAGACAGCGATAAATAACAGCTGATCTAAATATATAATTACTAGCCTTTGTCCGTGGCTCTGCCTGCGGGTAAAGATTAGCCTATGTCATTCTTGAAGATTCAAATAATTTCCATGACATAAACGTTATGAACTGAGTTACTTTCGAACTTATAATATTTGTATGGATCTGAATAGAATTAAAGAATAATAATAGAATACAAATTCTTTAAACAGTTTTAACTTGTTAATCTAACATATACAATTCTCGTGTCGCGATGTTTGTTACCGAACTCCTTCGAAAAGGCTAGACCGATTTTTATGAAGTTTTGTGTGCATATCGGGTAAGTCTGGTAAGGGTAACCTTTAATTTTTTTATGGCAATACATCTTTTGCCGCGTCACCTAGTATAGTTGTATATATATAGTAAATAATATTATTACCTAATGTCTTTCTTAAGCACGTTTATAACAGTCGTTTAAAAAACATGTGGAATCTGTGCCCATTTAGCATCGGGTCTTTAAAATAAATTAAACCACACTTTTTAAATTAAACCACAGTGTATACACCTCCTAATGTAATAAATTCTATTGACACAAAATATTAATTCACAAAAATTGACAGAATTGTTACAAATGGCGGCTGAATCCCAGTTCGAAACAATTCTAAGCAGTGGGTCATTTGATTTTATTATGCGGGATGTTTGTGTACGATTTACTTGATTTTGTCTAATTTTGTTAAGTGTGACTGATTTTGTATCTATTATCTGTATTTTCACACAAAAATAATTGAAAAGATATTCCTGATACTCATCAAAACTGATGTTAATACGCATGTGGGTTGTTTGATGCGCTTTCACTCCTTAACTGCGCAACACATTTTCGTGAAATTTTGCCAACACAACATTTTTAAAGGTGGTCTCCGTGTGGCGATGGTTTCTAGAATACACTATGTCACCATCCCTATTCAACCCATGGGTGTCATACTACGCAGGACAATAGCATTGTAAAAGAAATCCTATATCACCTGGTCTGGCCAGTGTCAGCTAGTGTGATAGGTATAGTAGATGTTGAGGACCCATTTTCAGGGATGCAGGGTCCACTGCAGTGATATTACGACCTCATAGAAAGCAGGTGTTTGGTTAGGAATTCTTTACTTCTTTTTACGTAGTAAGTATTCTTCTTCTTCAAGTGCCTCTTCAACCTTGAAGGTAGTGCATTCAGCTTCCTGTACTCCTCGTCATTGGCCAGGCGGAGTAGTTATTCAACCGAGGTGAAACCGGTCCACTCTTGGATATTTCCTTAATCTAGCGCGTGTCTTCTCCTCCACCTTGCCTATCTTTATCAATTAAAGCACCATACGGGTATATCTATCATGCCGTTTTTTGTTTTTCTTTTGAAGCGGGGTATGCTTTTTGCACCATACCCTTCGTTCATGGGGAGATGAAGGGCGTGTGTGGGACTCCCGGAGGACCGGACTCCCACTAAACTCCGCATTGGCCTACCTTGGCAGTCGGGAGGAGCTCCAGTAACGGCATATCGTGCCTAAAAACCTGAATATATAGAAACGTTGCTTTGCCATAAAAAGGTAATAATATATTTTAGGGGTGGGTCAATAAAAATCGCGATGGAAAAATAGGGGTTGATCGTAGAGGGTTGAAAATTCCTTTTTTTTTTTTTTTTTTTTTTTTTTTTTTTTTTTTTTTTTTTTTTTTTTTTTTTTAAAAGACAACTCCCACATTAGGAATAAACATCCTGTGTCGTGGGGGACTTTACAAACATACATGAAACGGACACAAAGAACATCCAGACTCGGGACAACAATTCGTGGATCACACAAAGTGTTGTAGGTACCGCGTGGGATTTGAACCCACGACACTTGGCGCAGTAGCAAGCGGCATGGCGACCGCTGACACCACTCGGCCAACCGTGCAGGGTTGTATGTATTTTCTAATAAGTTATAATAAAAAAAAATCACCTAAAAATTAAAAAAAATATTTAGGGGTGGACTGGACTACCCTTAACATTTAGGGGCATGAAAAATAGACGTTGGCCGATTCTTAGACCTACCTAAAACTCTCACAAAATTTCATGAAAATCGGTCCAACCGTTTTGGAGGAGTATGGTAACTAACATTGTTACAAGAGAATTTTATAGATATAGAAAGATATTCAATCTTGCGCATTTTGATGGTTTGCATCGGTTTTCTAGGCATGTGGACGCGCTGGTGCACAGTGTTTTTCTTTATCTTTTGCACCCAACTGATGCGTAGTAAGGTTACCGGAGAATAATTTCCTTAGGATTTGAATTTTGAGTTGCAGATGTGTATGGACAACAGCAGTTACAGTTACTTACCTTACCATAAAAATCCCCTTAAGTATAATTTGGCTTTTCTTAACTAATAATATATCTGTAGATATCTTGTAGCTTATTAATAAAACCTATGAAGATGTTTCATGACTACACAGATGGCATAGAATTCGAATAAGCAGTTACTTAACCGTTTTCTGCTGTATTGAGTGTTTCCAAACGTTAATTTATTTATTTACCAGCTGACCCACGCAACCTCGTTTACATCTCCTATTACCCGTAGCAAAATAACTTTCCCCCGTTTTTGTAACATTCTTTACTGATTCTCTCCTCGAAAATCTATTTTTTTTTATATTAATTCACCTTTTAAACCTTCCCTGGACTACAACAAATATTTTAAAACCACCGCTTAAACCACGGTTGGCCTAGTGGTTTAAGCGGTCACTACGCCGGTTGCTACTGCGCCAAGTGCCGTGGGTTCAAATCCCACGTGGGACATCACTTTGTGTGATCCACAAAATGTTGTCCTGAGTCTGGGTGTTCTTTGTGTCCGTTACATGTATGTTTGTAAAGTCCCCTGCGACACAGGATGTATATTCCTAATGCGGGAGTTGTCCTTTCTAACACAAAAACACACAAAAATCATCGAGTTTTAGCGAGACTAACGAACAGCTATTCATTTTTATATATATATAGATTTGTTCTTCTTACAAGTAGCTAACAAGTAAAAAGCAATTACCAAAGTAAGAAACTCAAATAGCCGCACTGAAATACTTATAAACATATACTAATTTGCAAAAATAATTTCTGAAATTTACAATTAAATTATCACACACATGAAAGGTTAAACTAAAAACCTAACAATTAGGGGCTGAATTGAACTTGAGATTTCACCACACCCACACACAGGTTTTATTTGTTATTGTTCTTAGTCTGAATGTTCTTTGTTTTTTGTCTTATCATGTAGTAATGTCTGCTAAGTCCCCACGACACAGGCAAAATTAAGCGTAAGGTGTTTAATAAAAAAGTTACAAGGCACTATGAAATACTCATCAATTTGGTAAAAGAATCTTACTTTGTAAAGGGTTTTATTATAAACTAGCTGACCGACGCAACCTCGTTTGCGTCTTTTATTGCCCGTAGCGAAAAAAAATCCCCGGTATAGTGTGTCGCGGACTTTTTTGTAGATATTTATAAGATCTACGATTGATTAGAACATTTTATGGTTCTATCTTTTATAGTATAGGCAGCGTACGCAAAATAAGTAACTTTTCTGGTTGATTTTTTACACCTTGTTTCCGAAAAACCCAAATATCTTACAGAACCCTACATTTTTTCAAAATAAAATATAGCCTATGTTACTCGTGGATAATGTAGCTTTCGAATGGTGAAAGAATTTTTTAAATTGGTCCAGTACTTTTTGAGTTTATTCGTTACATACAAATATACAAATCTTTCCTTTTTATAATATTAGTGTAGATGAGTCGATCTAATTATCTGGATGTAAGATGATCTCACAGGATAGATGAGGGTGGTCGAGAAGCTCAAGACACACACACAACAGTCACCACTTCCTTGGTTGTTAACGAGGAAGTTGGTGCACCGTATAATTGTGGTAATTAGGTTAAATGGCTCGCTGGCAACAACAACTCCGTATCACGGTGGGCGGTTCGTTCCCAGACTGGACATTGTTAATTAGAGGTTTTTGAACTTATTAAGACAACTGTTGGTATAAACTTAGGGTTTGAATTGATAAGTTGTTACAAAAGAGATATTTACGGATAAACAATTTATTGGTGACTAGTTTTCGTTCGCGGCTTTGCTTGCATTTAATAAAAAGTATTCAATGTTAATTCTAATATCTTCAAGAATATGTGTACAAAGTTTCATTATGTTCTGTTAAGTAGTTTTCGCGTAAAATATTAAATATCAGTGTGATATAAGTTATATTGACTATACCAGTAGCCAGGACTAACCAACTTAAGATTTAGATATTTTTTCATGTCAATTGAGTGTACTCGCAAAATGTCTTGTAAATTTAATTTGTTATAAAACCTAAAAGAGTTGCAATACTTTGTTTTATATTTTTAATTTTAAGACAGAATGTTACTTTTATTAAGTTTATATTTCATTAATATAGGTATGTGTTTCTTTGTTCTCTTGTAAAGCAATAGATGTAATAACAGAAATGTAAGTAAGCCTCTCTATCGCATTGGGGCAACCAGTAATGATAGTGAAGGTGATTTTGTAATACATACATACATAAATAAATAAGTGTGATTATGGTGCACACTGCAGAAATATTTATTATCTTATTTACAAAAAGACTACTCCGGCACTATCCTGTGTTGCTAGAATACTCAAACTCACCGTGGGAGAGCCACGCTTAGGCATGAATGGGACGGCTCGACCGGAGTGATACCACGGCCTCACAGAAAACCGGTGTGAAATAGCGCTTGCACTGTGTTTTACCGAGTGAGTGAGGATACCGGAGGCCCATACCCCAACCCCGCACTTGTGACGCTTTTGGTGTTGCAGGTGTCCATGGGCGGCGGTAATCGCTTACCATCAGGTGATGCGTCTGCTCGTTTGCCACCTATTCAATAAAAAAAAAATTAAAAAAAAACTCCAAACGGGAATTTGTGAATCACACAAAGTGTTATCCCACCTCGTTCGAACCAACAACACTTTGCACAGAAGAAACCGGCGAGGTGATCACTTAAATCTAATTAAATCACTAGGTACGCCTTTTATACTGAGTGCATTGGAAACTATTTCCTGAAAACAAAAATGATAAATATTCGTATGCATCTCGTAATGACCGTAGTATGATGTTATAAGATCACGCATACATTGTTTTTGTGAAACTTTAATCATTGACGTACCGCACGCAATGGAAACTCTCAAAAGGAATAATTTTCCCCCGAACAATTTAGTCGTCCTCTATAACCAAGCTTTCTAACTGCAAGAATTGTTCAAACCGGACTAATAGTTTTTTGGGTAGCGCGTCCACCCAAACAAATTCTTCAACAATAGTACCTACAGATGTGAAGTTCATTAGCTTTTTAAATGATAATTAGATGAGTAGAAGTAGTGATTAAACATTAACCGAAACCTACTGACTCAAAGATCTATCGGTTCCAATTCAAATCGTTTCCAGGTCAATTCATGCTTCTAGGTAATGGAGTCGAGAGGAGACCACCACGTGTAAGTATTTACATCTAGCGCCTGCTACTCATCACCGTTTTGACACATCACACAAGATCCCACCACTTACCAAAAAGTCTTAACACAAAAAAATGTACGGACAATATTGAACCTTATGTCTGACCACATTAAATCAATTTTCAAATGATAACATTTAGGTGTTTAATATCTTCGAGAAAGAAAATAATAGTGAAGTATATCATATCAAAATGAATCAAGTTCTATTTGTATTGATTTATATTCAACCTTATTATAACGGAATTGGATTGACTTTTGTCTATAGTAAAATGTTTTCTTAAGTCTTAATGTTAGTAAAAATGTAAGTAATATAAGTAAAGGGCACGTGATCCAAAAGATCAAAGACGTTTTGATCAATCAGCCGATGTGCGCATGAGTGTGGATTTATAATCTTGATCGTTTCGCTTCGGTTCAGTACCTACGTGATTGATTTATGTATGGCCTTGCAAAAATGACTTTACTCTGCCTGATGGAAAACTTAAGCAGAATCCAAGAATGGTAGCCGCCATACTCATTGCGAATGCGGACAATGCAGCATGACGACCCACACCATGGCGGCCTAGTGATGCTTCCTCCTATTTACAGAGCTAACCCTTTTTTGGATAGCCGATGGTGTCTAATAGTAAGTTATTATTATCGCCTGACATCATCAGCCTACCACAGTCCACTGCTGGACACAGGCCTTCCTTATCCACTCAGGACCAGTTAAATCAATTTTCAGCTACTCGCATCCAATTCCTACCAGATATATTGGGCAAATCGTCATTCAATGGAAACCTGTAAATCAAAAGTTACCGGCCTCTGGTTGTCTCTGCTAGGATTAGGATGACATAGAGTGGTAGAATTTCTGTGAGGTCGTATTATCTTCCCTAATGAGTCTCGCACATTTGCGCGAAGTCTTCTATCTTCTGAATGATTCACCTAAACGCCTATCGTACAGGCGTAGTTTGGCTAAAATAAATTGTAAATCTATTTACTAGTTTCCGATAACAAACAGACCTCATCTTTTTGTAGATTTAGATAGTTTCAAAATAAAAAAGATGTATGAAAAACAGACATAATATTAGATGATGATGATTTTTGAAAGTAAAACCTGCTTGAAGATATCTCTATCAGAGCAAGGTTATACATATGAAATGCTCATTAACTGCCTTAATTTTTCATAGGATTTTTTTGGGATAAGCCAGAGGAGTTGGTATAAAGTTAATTTCAAGTATTCCTTCTCTTTGTGGTGCGATTGTTCTGCATGGTTTGCTCACTTAGTCGGCTCTTACAAGCGGTGAATAGGAATGGTAACACTAACCATATAAAATTCTTCAAGATGTATAGATTTAAATGATCAAGACGACGCGTGCGCAATATGTGGTTGGTCTTTGATGTAGCCGATGTTTACGCTCCCGGCCCGCCTGTGTTTGCTATTAAACAAAACCACTCGTGTTCACCAACAACCAATGTTGGATAGTGTTGGTTCTATGTTGGTGGTAAGATGGTTCTAGGAAACTTTGGTGTTCAAAACTCCATGCAGAATTTCTACAAAAAACAGGTTAAGAGTGATTTTCCTTTATGGCAATTTATAATGCTGTTAGGGATTCAGTAGTATGTGTATAGACATGCAAGGAAGAAGAAGAAGACAGAAAAGAAGAGTTATGGCGTATGTGCATTAGGATTTGGCCTATTATACAACCCTGGTAAGATGGATTTGGATTGGACGGATTAAGCCGTGCTGTTGTCGTGTGTAGTTAACTCCCTTAGTCGGCTTTCGACGTCTATTTGATGAGTAGACTTAACTACAATTCATATTCTCACTGGACTCCTCGACACATAGATTTTTTTCTTTATTATAGAATCTGGGACAAACGAGCAGATGTATCGCAAGATGGTAAGTGATTACCGCCGCCCATGAACGCCCGCAATACCAGAGACGTTGCCGGCATTTGGGGGATGAGAAAGGGGATGGGGGAAGGGGCTAGGCTAGGACCGCCGGTATCCTCACTCACTTGGTCAAATTTTCTAATTTATTCTATTTCCCACCGGTTTTCTGTGAAGGCATGCCAAAGCGTGGCTCTCCCACGGTAAAAGATGGGATAGCCGTGTGGTGAAATTATCAAAAACCTATTCAAATTGAAACTACTCTATATAAGGAATCTACGTGTCAACTAAGTCTGTAGCATTTATATTTTCTGAGATTTCATGACTAATACGAGGTTTGTGTACTAACTGGGTTTATATCCAATGTTGGCTACGGTATTGGATGTAACGTTAGTGGTATGGTGTTGGTGTTTATTACAACATTCGTTCGCTTTGGCCCAATGAGCGATATTGTGTGTAAACAAAACCGTTCTGCTTCCATGTCAGACGTGGTACAAAGCACAAGCGAAAGCTGACTATGTTTTATTTATCATTATAAAAACGAATATAATGCGTTACACACACTTTTTTCGTAGTCTCTTCGTACACTTATGTATGTATATCATTATTTACTTTGTTTCAAAGAAGGCTTACAGACTTATAATACAGATAACGAGAATACATAAATCAACTAAATTGCCTTTGACAAGCCTCCACATACACACAAGTTATGCAAAAAATATTATGGAAATTAACCGTTTATACATATTATAGGTAAATGTTTTAATATTACTATTAATAATCAATCTTATTAGAAGTGTTGCGACGAAACTCATTATTAGTGTTGTGCTTTGACATGTTCGTTTATGGGTAATACTCGTATCTCAAAGGTTTTTCTGTGATAAAAACGTTAATGGACGTCTTGGCCTTCTATATCACAATTACCAGACGGGTTAGGATAGAAACATACAATACCTAAGGACTAAATAGGGGAAATGCCATTCCGTGTTCTTAATTTGTCACTGTACGGATCATAGTTACAAATCATCATCAACAATCTTGATTAGTCCACTTCTGTACGTACGCGTAATAGTGTCTGTTTCAAGTATGCCTTCTCTTTGCAGTGCTGTTTCCCTTCGTAATTTGCTCCCCTAGTCGGCTTACGACACCCACTGTATAAATGGGTGATCTGACTCTCTGTATTTTTAATCCTAAACCACCGTGTTTACGGTTACTAATGCCGAATATTAACTCGCTGTCGCTTATAACTTGTGCGTAAACATCTCGGCGTACTTCGTTTGAAGTGGTCTAGCGTTATTTACGTACTGGTTGTATATTTTCATATTCGCGGCCAGACCATCCACTCCGATCCACTACGGTATGAACTGAACTGTTGCACAACACATATCATTACATACCGATATACAATAACACCCACAAAGTATTTTGATTTACGTGTTATTTGTGATTTTTTGTCTGTATGTTTAAGTTCGTACTTTTACTGATTTATGAATATTACGAAGGGATCAGTAAGCTGAAGTAGAAATGGGCTGGTCATGTCTCCAGACGAACCGATGGGCGCTGGAGTTGAGACGACGACGACATTCGTGCTGAAATTAGCGTGGCTCAACTACCTTGATAGTGAAGTAGTGTGTGATGGTAAAAACCTCAAAGAACAGTCTAAGATAAGCAGTTTTATTCTTCTACACTTGTGACGATGAACGTGGACTGCTACTGAACATTAAAATTGAAACGAAAATTTAAATAAAAATACAAAGCTTGAATAACTCTCGGATTATGATAATAGCTACTCGTAAGGTTTCCCTGATACCGGTGCAGTGCGTAATAACAATATTGAATTAAATTCTCTTTTTAACTTCTTATATCAAACCTTACAAGTAGACACACAGTCTAACAGGATTAAAACACGCTTTTTTATTTGATTAATTTGAATCGCACTTATATGATTACAATGTACTTAAAATAAGCTGGTGGTAACAGTTTTCAACAGTCCACTGCTGGACATAGATTTCTCCTTGGAAAGGAGGTTCTGGACTACTATATTCTGGGAGCGTGGTGTAGAGTTTGTTTCAAGTCCTCATTAACATCCAACCAGTCGTTAAAGTACGGAGTTTGACAAAGACATAAAAAATCACCACTTTTTTTAATTTTATTATATAGCGGGCAAACGAGCAGACGTATCGCCTGATGGTAAGCTATTACCGCCGCCCATGGACACCCGCAACACCAGAGGCGTTACAAGTGCGTTGCCGGCCTTTTAGGAAGGAGTATCTACGCTCTTTTCTTGAAAGTTTGAAGGGCAAACAACTGTTGTCTTTACAACTACTGGAGTTCCGATAAGGTTCCTTACTCATCATATCCTTGGAAGAGAGTCTTGTTTTGCCATATGGGTAAGGGTTGTGTCAACTGAGTGTTAGCTTTGCCTTACAGAAGGCAGCCCTTATAACATGATAAAATGAGATTGAATCCTCAATGTATTGTTACTGTTTTTCAATTCCCAAACGACGACTACTATGTCGCAGGATATTTATTTTACAAGCATACATGAAGAACAAAGAATACGCAGACAGTTTGTAAATCGTACAAAGTGTTGTCCTATGACCGATCCCATAACATTTAGTAGGAACCTGCGGAGAGTGGAACACTTACTAACTACACCTTCGGTTGATTCATTACGTCACAATTACATTTCTAATTGTTAAAACTTTCTCGACTTTACATCAATTTATATTAAGACCACCAAACCAAAATACTTCGTAAGCTATTAAAGGAACAGTGGCAGACAGAGAAACGTTTATAAAAGTGTGGTAAGTAACGCATGATCAAACGGTCGGTGAGCGTCAAAGGGCCACATTTGTAAACAAATCCGTGTGAATACTTCCTGTAATGATTTCATTACACCTGTATTATGTAAACTATCATTTCCGTTATCTTCAAACATATTATTCTTATATCAAAACGTTGGATTTTTATTTGGTTTTGTGTGTAAATAGAGTGTTGCCAGTCTCGCATTAAAACTATATTTGAGAATACTTTTTGGTGGTTTTTATGACAGTATTACATCCTACTAACAGGTAAATACGATAGGATGAATATTCAGATGTTTTAGGGTTCCGTACTTCAAAAGGAAAAAAACGGAATCCTTATAGGAACACTTTTTTGTCTGTCTGTCTGCCAAGACCCTTTTTCAGGAATGCGTAGAGGTATCAAGGTCAAATTCATATCAAATACTAAGGTCTACTGTACCTTGCAGCTGTGAAAAAATCAAAGTTACTGCCGTCAGAGCCGATATGCTGCAAATTTTCGACACTCGCAAGGGAACCACAACCTACAGGGTATTTCCCGTGAACCAGAATCTTAAAATTTAGTACGAAGTAATGAATTTTTACATGTCACGCAAAATGTACTGAACGAATTTAAATAAAACTTTACAGTAATATAGGTTATACATCCGAATAACACATAGGGTACTACAACTGCGTCTTACAAGTTTTTCTAACATCGTCCTATTTCCTACGACAGGATCTACTGACCTGAGTAAAAAGTTTTAGACGGATAATTATTTACAACCGCCGTGATAAAAATTATTTACTTAAAATATCGGCTAAATGTTTAATTTGAAAGAAATAAAAAATTGCACACACACCATGAATCATATTGGTTGCAAAAATAATGTTCTGACCAGTGCCCACAAATCATACATCTGGATTTTAGACAGCTTTAGCTTACGACATGTCATGATACGTCATTCTCTTTACGTAATACTTAATGACGCAGAAGCAATTCAATAGGCCACCATAATGTGAGTCACCATGCTGCATTGCCTGCATTCGTATTCTTGGTGAAAACTACGATACGGCTGAATTTCTCCAACTCTATAATCCAAGTAATAAACGATATCATAGTTTTTTAGGTAGGCTATAGGGCTCCAATTACCAGTAAACATTACCACAAATGGTTTATGGTAACCGGGACCGACGGCTTCACGTACTGTTTAAGGTACAAAAGTGTTTTAATGTATTAGAAGGCATAACTTTGTAACATGCTAACCTCCTCGGTTATTACTGTGACCCACTAGCCACTATTATGTATAATATGTATGTATTTACAAAAAAAAGTATATATGTATACATATCAGTGGTCTAGTACCCATATCATAAGTTCTGTTTAGCTTGGGACTAGATGGCGTTGTAATATATTAAAAATATTTATTATTATTACTTAGAAACCTAATTAGAAATGCATTTAGGAAGGTGTAATCGCATTTAGTTACTAAATTCTTGAGTCGCCACGTCACTGTCAGTACATGAGGACGTAAAAAAAACATTTTTTTTTTAAATGTAATATTTCAGTTGCGTAAGCTATATATAACATTTTCGTTCATCATTTGAATGGCGATCGTGCGTCTGCGCATTTGCGTCCGGTGCCCTTTGATCGTTGGAAACATTCATCATGGCGATCCTAAAACTCCCTCCTGTATTGACAGATTTACAACCTAGATACATGTGCATTTGGAAAAATAACCGTTAACCGTTAACGTAAACGGTAACGTTACGTTATTATGGTTTTTCGTATCTATAAACAGTTTTTTTTGTTGTTTATGAGTTATTCGATATTAAAAGTTCTCTCTTTGATGGTGGCTTCGTGTGGTGTACCTTTGAATACCATAAGTAAATATTGGTGATACCAGATACTGATTGAGAATAATGACGTACGTTCGGATATGATGCATGAGTTTTATTACATAGTTGGGTTGAAAATATTTTTGATAAACCGCGGGTAGCATCGCGGGGCACAGCTAGTTAAAAAAACAAATGAATAATAAGAAAACTGTATCTCGTATCACCGTCGTCAGTCACAATTCCGCGTGGATGCGTCCGCGCATGTCACAAGGTGGCTGACGAGGGTAGGCTAGAAGATCGGTGATCGATCTCCACAATGTTATAACATTTTATTATCAATAAAATTAAAACGATCTAATTATAATTTGCAAATTTTTATTAATTTACAACTCAGACCAAAAAGCCAGAGCAAAAACCATACAATATTTTCCTATTCAATATCAAATATCGAATTTCAAGAACACTTTTCGGCCCGAACAGGGAATGGAACTCGAGATCTCTTTTGATCAATAGTCAAATCATTTATTAAATTGAGACACTAAGTGACATTTATGAGCGCTAAATTGAAGCAACAGTTAAAAATCATAGATTGACACAAACAGACGCCACAGCATGTACTGGATTGTGAAGTTAAATACTCGTATGGTTAAAACACCAAAATCTAGTGCCCGCTTGTGTCGATCTATAACTTCCAGTTTCCAAAGTGCATAGGGCCTTACGAGAAGAATACTGGCAAAGAAACTCATGGCCACTCTTTTTTAAAAGTCAGATATTCAGGTACAATAGTGTTAGTATTACATGAATGGCAAGCTGTTGTCACCTGATTTTTTTTTTTAAATACTCCAAAGATAACGTGATATCGATGAAAGCCCGAGACCACTAAACATAGAAAACATTGAAGTTGCATACACTACCCGCTGAAGCAACAAGGCAGTCTGATTAATATATGTTATGTTAATATATATATTAAATATTTCGGACATCTTACACACAACGCCGTCTAGTCCCAAGCTAAGCAAAGCTTGTGTTATGGGTACTAGACAACTGATATAAATACATTTTTTTTTTTTGTAAATAAATACATATTATACATAGAAAACACCGAAACTCCGAAACAAATATTTATTCGATCCGGGAATTGAACCAAGAACAGCAGTCACATACGCTACCACTGCGCTACTGAAGCAGTTAATGTAATGTAATGTTTTTATCTACACCTATAAAGCCTCGAAACTAATGTTATACCTTTCCGTATGACCAGTGTGGTATAGAAGGCAATACCTCCTTCCTACGGGGGGCCTGTCCCGCAGTGGACTATTAGAGGCTGTTGATGATGTCTCTGCCTACCCTGAAGGGAGAAAGTATGTATATAGATTTACATATGTATTTAGCGTAATGTAACTTAAATTCTTTCAACAATAGCTTGTTATTAGCGTGTTATTAAGTAGATGTATCTGATAAGCAAGCGGGCCGTCCGTTATTTCGCTACGTAAATATTTTAGTGGCGGCTTGATGGATCGGTCCTCGGTTCGGTTCCCGAGTGGCGCTAATCTAGCTGTTTATCAATATTATTGTGTTTTTTCTTAATATTCCTTTTGAGGTATTATGTTAATTTGGTATTTTGGAAATGGTGTGGGGAATCTTGTTGTAGATTAGACGGTTTTTAATATAAATTGTTGTCGCAAGTTGATTTGACGTGAACGAATGTTTTAGGAAGTTTTATCGTGAAATGGAACGTTAAGACTCTAACCTCGTTTGAAGTCATTATGGTAAGTGATTGCTAATCCGTTGATCATAGATTCGGTTCCCACCCACGACAATTAATTGGGTCTGTAACATGGGTGTATTTAGAAATACTCAAGTATATATTTAGTTGACTTTGCTATACTTGGTTGGCCAATGTTTCCATCCATGAAGTAACTGTGTGTTTCACTTAAATATTTGTATGTATTTATTGAATCTTCCACACTACGTGTTACTATTATTATTATAGTATTATCTTATGAAATGTATATATTCTACTATAATTTCGTTTTCCTATCCTTTCTACAATACACCAGGCACTACTCTATACTTTTCATGCGTGCTCTTTCTTTCCATCCCATGGTTGCCTGTAAGAGATTGCCTCCGGGCGATAAGGCCGCCAATTGTACTTCCCTAGATTAAGCTTTCGTTGTTAAGTTAATTTTGTTACTTATCTGGTGTGCAATAAAGAGATTTATTATTATTATTATATTAATCTGCGGTTTAGTTACAATACTCCAGGCTCTGCTTAGTGTGGTATTAAATCGCTAAAACATATCATTGTGTAAGTAATTAACACTCTCGATTGTCTGCACTTGATGAAACTTGTTGCAATACATTCTAGAATCAAACTCACTTGTACTATTTCACTATTTTTATTTAGTTTACACCTGACCAGTGACGCCTCATGCCATAAGGCTGAAAATAGTGGAATAAGTGTAAGTGAGTTTGATTCAGAAAATTTCATTGTAATTACAGAAATTAATTATTTTCCATACATACAAATAAATAAAATTGGAGTGTCTGTTTGCAATATTAAAATGACCACTTTTTTCTAAATGCATATGTATACACGGTACATAGGTATACCAAAATAAGATTCTTTATAAATTTTGTCTGTCGGTCTGTCTGTTTGTTCCGGATAATCTCTAGAACGGCTGGACCGATTTTGACGGGACTTTCACTGGTAGGTAGCTTTCTTTACCTTTTTAGACTAGCTTCGCCCTGTGGTGTTACCCACGGTTAATGTCGCACCGCGGGTAAATAACCGCGAGGTTCAGCTAGTGTCTTAATAAAACTTTATAACAATCCGTCTTGCCAGGGTGGTATAGCACGCACCAACCTCCTTTCCAAGAAGAGCTATGTTCAGCAGTGTAATATTAAAGTGTAATAATGTTAGTTTAAAGTCAAAAATATCAATAATATCGAATAAAAATAGTAAAAACAAAAACTAAATTACGATAAAAAACGACGCTGAAAATTTGAAATAAGTCCGCAAAGCCGTAGTCACACGTTGTTAAAGTGTTATAGTATGTTTCCATGTACCTTTGTTTATTTAAAATTATTTGGTGCCGTTGTAATATTAATTTCTTAGCAAAGTATATTTTAAAACCATAGAAGTTTTAACACTTTTTGAATAAATACGGACAAAGTCGCGAGCAAATGCCAACAACATATATATTTTTGAAACGTTTAAGTAATGCCCATTCGAATTAATCTAAACTCGGCATATATATCTCAAATTTATTTATTTACACAGTACTTTATGACCGCTAGAGGGCGCCACATTAGATTTAGTGACACGTCATATAGCCTATAACCAGCGGACGATAAAGACGCCTATATAGCGATATCTCATTAATCCAGTTCTAATAAGTAGTTGAGAAGTTATGAGGGAACAGATGAAGATACTTACTTAGCTTGTCAAATCAAAGGTAAAAATGGGGGTAGATGAAGAAACTATCGACAGCCGGTTAGCCTATGACCACCTGATTGAAACGTCAGACTTTTCAAAGATATTTAATTAATACCTATCCCATGTACCTAAGAATGTTGTAATGCCATTTGTGTTTGTCTTCCAATATGCATATAAAACTAACAAAATATAAATTTTATTTATTTGTATTCGCCTCTTTGTATCAGTGTACTAACCACAACACAAATCCCTACATTCAGTCTACTGCTGGTTCTACAAATTTATTATTTTCTCTATTTTTATTTTGTTTTTTGCATAAAACCCACGTATTTCCATCGCACTTGACATTGGCAGAAATGTCGACATCGGCACAGTTTGCCATTTATTAAGAAGAAGAAGAATTAATACCTATCTGTCCTTTTGTTTTAGTGTTAAAACCACATCAAAAAACTCCACATTCAGACCACTGCTAATTTTTAAAAAATTCGGATTGCCGCAAAATTTTATTTTTTTTATTCATTAAACCCACGTATTGCCTTCCTATTTGACATTGGCAGTATTGTCAACATCGGCACAGCTTGCCATGTATTAAGAGAAAGAAAGAATTAATACCTATCGAGAATGTGTAAATGTCGTATATATTATCTTTATTTTTACTTAGTATATAATCACAAATTTAAAGAAAAAGCTGACTTCGAGAACCAGACTGAATTGAAATGGAAAGTGCCAGCTTTTCAATAAAAAAAAATCATCAAAATCGGTTCACCCAGTCGAAAGTTATGAGATAATAAACATAAAAAACTGTCGAATTGATAACCTCCTCCTTTTTTGAAGTCGATTAATATTAAAGTCGTTGCAGCTGTCTGTACTCAACGGATTTAATACATACCTATTACGGTAGAGGAAATCCAAGAATTTCAAAAACTTCTGCGTGAAGCATCGCCGGTTCGCTAGTACGATAGGTATAAATATGTCGTATTATCTAGCCTGCACAAATTCTTTTGTGTTTCTCAAATGAAAAATGAACTTCTGGAGTACAGTACACAAAGTTAAGCATACATAAATAAAAAAAAATACCGGGCGAACACTATTAAATAAGAAAAACGCAATATGTTCAAAATATCTAAAAAAGTTAAAAATGAACAACTCCTATGAAGTTGTACACGACCGTGACAGGACTCGAACCTGCAATCTTCGGATCCGAAGTCCGACGCCTTATCCATTAGGCCACACGGTCGTGTTTAAATCCTTTGTATTAAACATTCCCTTAGATTTCCATACAACTCAGTCACTGCTAAGGAATAAAGATTCTTAAATCTGGGCAATAAAGTTAAATTTACCTTGTATAGGTACTCGTAACATTAACTACCCTATGTGAATTGAAGTGACTACTATTTCAGAAATACGAGTATGGCTACTTTATCATAATTATCAGCAGCCCTTTAATTATATCCACTGTTGGATATTATCCTCTCTTACGTTATATCCACGCTGACCAAACACTTTGATACATTGACAAGGTGGCAAATCCCTTCAAATCACCCTCTCCCGGGAAACACCATAAATAAATATTTCGGACATCTAACACACAACGCCATCTAGTCCCAAGCAAAGCAGAGCTTGTGTTATGGGTACTAGACAACTGATATGAATACTTATATAGATATTGTTTGTTGTAAATACATACATATACATAGAAAACACCCAAACTCCGAAACAAATATTTGTTCGGAGTCGAAATCGAACTTGAAACCTTAAGCATAGCAGTCGCATACGCTACCACTACGCCACCGAGGTAGTCAAAACTCAACCACAGCAGCGATAAAGGACCTAGGATAATTTTGAATGGAATTAATCCTTTCCATATGCCCTTCTACTGTAACTCCTGGAACAACAACAATTACTCAAAAACATCTAGTTATAATACTCGGTAAGTCCTAAGAAAAATTAAAAATGTATTAGAATTCGCAAATTACTCGTTAATTGTAGAAGCATCACTAGGCCGCCTTAGTGTGGGTCACCATGCTGCATTGTTGCATTGTCTGCATTCGCAATGAGTATGGTGACCACCACTCTTGGATTCTGCTTAAGCTTTCCATCAGGCAGAGTAGTCACTTTAGCAGGCTCATAAATATATAAAATAAGGGTTGGAGACATAAAAGTGCTGGGAATAAAAACGAACTAAAAATAGACCTACCTTCTATAGCAATCTATAGAATCAAAACCTATTAAACACACATACAACTTATAAAACAGTGGAGTGGTGTTCTTTTGGTCTGAAAATCATCACGGCAGATGACCATAGCCATACCTTGGGGCCTTCACCAGAGCCCTAACTGTATCTTAGTGGCAGTAAGATTGTATGAGACGCCTTTTTGAACTGCTGCAGTCTTATTCCCCTATAGGTTTGAATAGCCGAACATTATCTTTGTGGTTAAACTTACAAATCATTATCGATCAAATAAATTCAGTTGACAAACATACTTACAAACACAACAACAAACAGTTTGACTGCACGAATGGCGCAATAGTTTAAGCGGTAGCCACGCCGCTTCGTACTGCGTTAAGATGTTGAGAGTTCAAACCCCACATGGATAAAACTTTGTATGATCCACAAATTGTAGTCATGAATCTGGGTGTTCTTTGTATCCATTTTCATCCATCATCCATGCTTGTAAAGTCTCTCAAGACACAGGATATATTCATAATGTGGGAGATGTTTATAGAAATAAAAAACACGTTACCCTGACTCCAGTTCTGATAGGAACTGGTCTAGAAGCCAGTATCTTCTCTCTTTCAGTGTCCTTGGAGTATAACTTTCAGGTTTCGTGTTAAAATGTTAGATCAAAGCTAGTTCGCATCCTCGGTGGCGTTACCAAAAACTACAATTCGAACCATTTATATTGTAACTAAATTAAAACAGACAACCTACAAATTAATTTATACGCTTGTCAATTTTCAAAAATTATGAAACTATTGGAATTTTAAACCGCACTACCTAATTTCTTTAACGATAAGAACTAAATTCGTTTACCAAAATGGTTTATCAATCGTAAATTATAAATTGGTTCCGTAAAAGTAGACTTTATGATGAATCGATGGCGATGGTTATCTGTCTGACGTATAGATGTCGCTACAATGACAGGGAGTTTGTCTATGGGTTTGTATTAATATTGATTGTACCGATATTCATGGTAGCTGAACATGTGATGGGCTAACGGTCCGTTTTCAGAAGCTGTTCTTAAGTAGAACATGGGTTTTCATTAATATTTACATTTTTAGTTTAAATGAATTTAAACCAGCCTTTCACACGAACATAGTCATCCCCCCTCTTAAGTTAAACGGAATGTGGTGGGTTTCGGTAGACATTTATGTTAAAAAAAACAAAAATGTATTTAAACATATGGATAAACTTTAAAATCTATGTAGAATACAGACAATAAAACAAATAATAGTCAATTAATTAGATGTCAATTCTTATAAAGCGAAAACAGTGTTGTAAGTTGTTTTACAATAAAACGGTCATCTTTAAAACTAAAGGACAGATTACACTATGCAACATCGAAAAAATCACTGATATCTAGGGTGATGATTTGTATTAGGTATGCTTAGTAAACAACAGAAAACAAATTTATATTTAGATATCACGTCCCAGAACAAAAATAACGGTAATATTCGTAACGTAAGATTTTAATCTTACTGAATTTACTTTCTGTTACACTTAGTTGAGTGAAGTTATAAATTAATATCATTGATGTGTACAAAAGACATCAGAACATTTATGTTATTCATATCTACAAAATGCCGCGTGTCTGTGTTAATTCTCTTAGCTTATTTTGTTAATTTTTGTGGTCAATTTACACCTAAAAGTGAAAAAAAGCCAATTTCGCCTCTGCTTGAGAAGTGTTATGAAGCTTATTTTAAAATTGCCATTAAACATCAAGATAAATCATAGAAAATGCGTTGTTTAAAATGTTATAAATATTTGACGGGTTGTACAAGGGTAATATTAAACAGATGCCTTTTGATGTACCAATGCAGTGGCGTGAACCCAAAAATCACGTAGATGACTGTTACTTTTGTTTAACAACTGTGAAAGGGTTTTCAAAAAGTCAAAACATTCGGTGAAGTATGCTACTGTGTCATCAGTGTCAATGCCGCTACCACATTCTCCAGATATTCCAGTACCGAAAAGATTTTGTAGTTCTTCAAGCTGGACGGACCGACCTGGATTTTTATTTCTTAAAACAAAATTTCCTATGCTAAGTGGGGCAAAATTAAAGAAGGTATTTTCAACGGTCCTGACATAAGAACATTGGTCAATGATCCTGCTTTTTTATCGAGCCTCAGACCTTTTGAAAAAAATGCATGGTTGGCTTTTATCGATGTTACAAAAAAATTCTTGGCAATCACAAATCACCGGATTTCCATGAAAAAATTAATCGGATGCTGGATGCGTATCAGAAACTAGGATGCAATATGTCGTTTAAAATTAATTTTTACACTCTCTTTTAAGTTACTTTCCTGATAACATGGTTTCGGTAAGTGATGAACACGGTGAAAGATTTCATTAAGAAATTGCAGAATACGAAACCGTTACCAGGGAAGATGGGAGCCAGCAAAGGTTGCAGACTACTGTTGGAGCCTCCAGAGGGATACTGCCACTACTGACTATAAGAGAAAAGCTCGTCGGTCAGAAAAATAAAAAAAATAATGTAGAATAACAAATTTATGTAGATGATTTTAAGTAAAATTAATAAATCCATTTCACTATTAAACTTGATGTGATAGAAAAATTTTATTTCGATTTTTCACATAGTTTTAAGGTGCCAAAACATAATTACATACTGTGAACCCAGTGAAATATTTTTTTTTAAAATTTGTTGCATAGTGTTATTTATTTCTTTGTTGTCTATGACTTTAAAATATTACCTACGTTTTGTTGTCAAATTTTAAATAAAAGGTGAATACCAAAATGTTCAGTGTAAACGTAAGTATCGGTGTTATTGTTTCCAAACTTGATGTATTTTGTTAAATATTTCAAGTTATTTTTTGTCCTATTGTTTGAGGGATCTTTCTTAATTCATATGTAGATTGACTATGTGCTAGTCTGAAGCAGTTGCGTAATATATATTTCTTTAATTTCATTGTTACATGACATAACAACAAATATTATACAAAAGGTATGAAAAAACTTTCATCTTTACTAATAACTTTTGCTTGCGGCTTCGCCTGCGTCTATGTGGGTTATTCCGGTTGTCTCTGTCAAAGTGTCTTCAAAATAAATTTAATTGAAATCAGTGCTGCGTTTAAGCTGTGAAATCGCAATAGACAGACGGACCGACAGAATTGCTTGGACCGTAATTGTTTCCATCTGTACCCAAAACTGTTTACCATCTGTTATCGTGTTTATTAAGTCTTAGTATCATGATAGAGATTTAATTGGTGATCTATTAATTACTTCCCCCTCAGACTACACCCTGACGATAATTTTAAATTCCCAGCGTAAGTATCGAGTTTAGGTAATTGTGCGTATTTAACGAGTGCAAGTAATGTCTGTACTACTCAACAAATAAAAGAAACAATTACAGACATAGTCATGCTATATAAAATGAGACCTTAAGAAAGTGGATAAAAGTCGATAAATTGTTTTAGTACACCTGATACAAAATATCAATTGTTATGAAATTATCCAACACCAAGCTTTTGTATTCATATATCGTGAGTATTGAAATACATCTCAATAGCTTCCAATTCTAAACAATAAATCTCCTTTTGAAAATAAAATTATAAATACTGTGATTTCATATTCAAGATGTCGCGCCACTCATTGTCTCTGCCTAATAAATATGGCGACTAATTTTGACAGATACGCGCGCGCTTCAACGGCGCCACTGTTGACTAGATTTACTGTTGCTCCAACCCATATTGTTGCACTTTTGTCTTTAACAAGTTTGGAATTCAAAATAAATGAGCTGAGCTACTGATTTGAATGTCAATACTGAGTTAATACGGTTAGGTGTTTTTGTTTCTGACCAAATATATGTAGTAGAAAAACCTCTCAAAAGCAGTACGAAGCGTTTCGCTTCACGCATTGTGTTCAGACGTATACATATTACATGTAACATTATTTATGATGATGTGTGTCTCGAGGTAGGTATTGTCTGTTTTATGACCTTTTTATTTGTATGTAATTTAAATAATAATGTTCTTTAATTTATTTTAACGTATCCGCATAATTTTTGTTCACGGTCTATTGTTATACAAGGTAGTTATACAATTATTATTGTGTTATGATTATAATGTTAGTTCAAATTACTTGAGAAATGGTTGCTTGAGAGCACGCAAACAGAATAATAGTTTCATATATTTAGTTTTATAGCCATTTTTCCGTATGATATTTATTTATCAAATTTTCTATGTTGGTAAGCTCATTAGAAATTAAACAAATGAATACTTTAAACTTTGACGTCATATCTACGTACGTGTTTTATTTTTGGATTATTTTTTATTTTTCTATCTTTTCGACTATGTTAAAACCATTTCAGAGCCTACGCCATCCGAGCCATTATTACATATCTAATAGCACTTCATTAATTAAAATTTGATCAGTAGTTAAGGCACTATGAACATAAAGAGACCGCCAAAACTGCTTTATACTCTTTTGGCTTCGCTGTAGTCGGATTAAAATGGTGTGTAAATATAACTCATATCTGTCTCATATATGTACATTGTAAAGTGTACCTAATAAAACTTAACGTTTATATCTATATTAATATATAAAGCTGAAGAGTTTGTTTGTTTGGTTGTTTGAACGCGCTAAGGGACAGTGCAGCATGGTGACCCACACTATGGCGGCCTAGTGAGATGCTATTTCACGCTCCGCTTACGAATTTGAAAAATTATTTCAGTGTTGGATAGTACATTTATCAAGGAAGATTATATATCATCACGCTAATACTTATAAGAGCGGGGCACCAATGAAGAATTTTCAAAAACGGGGTAAAATTTTCACGCTATGGGCAATAGAAGACGCAAACGAGGTTGCGTGGGTCAGCTAGTACTTTATAATAGCACAGCATCGTAATCGTGTTTCAAGCCAACAAAATTATTACTATCACATGTCTAGCCCACGGCGTTGTCGCCATAAAAAGTAATGTATTAAAAGATCAACAATTTACAATTAAAACTGTAGTTTAAATATAAAACAACGAGTATATAGATTTCACATGCGTTTTAATAAAACATTAAAGTAATCAATTTCCAGTCAATAGAATACCTAAAGGCCTTAAAAGCTAATTTACGGGTAATATTTCATTTTAGATCCTTATTGCGTTTGTATAACGTTGAATATCTGTTGAATTAATGTGTGGATATAAAGGTGATACCAGACTCGTTCGGTGTCGTGTCTGAGGGCAACAAATCGCGCGACAAACAAGTGCGCGGACGCACGCGGCGACGCTCATTACTTATTTGATTTACAACGTTCGCAGATTGCGAATAACTTGATAATGCGATGTTTTTGGTAACAAATGTTTAATGTTGTTGTTTTCTTATTTTGTGAAACGTTAATTAAAGATGTCTTGGGTTTGCAAACTTATAAATGATGTGTTTTGAAGCAAGTTTTTTCGAGGTGTGAGCTTATGGTAGGAATATAGTGGCGGAGGTATTATTATTGCCAATGAGATTGCTCTTGTAGTATTAATTTCTTATTGTGTTTAGCCAGAATATCTGGCGGCAATGAGAGTATAAATATACTAACTCCTAGCCCGAGGTTTTGCTTTAGATTTACAAAATGTTTTTTTTCGGGAATGTGGCTTGTGTGTTATTTTAGACTTTAACTCTGTACTTCGATTGCTCGACGACGAATGAACATCCATTAATACGATTGGATTTATAGTAATATTAATATCTAACCTGTCTCCGTCTATTACCCTTTGACGGTTAATGAAATTTGGCACGATTTTATTTTTTTTGGGCAAGACATACATGCGGGCAGCAAAATGAAGCGGCCTTAAGTAAAAAGTGAACGTTTCGGTTCTAGAACATCCCTTTACTACGCCTATTGGATGTTTGCAGCTTTAAATTTAAGAAAATAATATGTGAAACACAGCTCTTAATATCTATCCATAGAAGAAAGACCGCCCGTAGCTCGTAACAACTATCGATGCTCCATTCAATGCCGTCTCTGCACACAGAAGCTACAATTATTGCGAACTGCGCATCGAATCCAACTGATTTAGTGTTGATTTTTATAGTTTTCTTTTGTCTGTGGCTGTCTTCTTTGTCTATGACATTATTGACTTGTGTTTGAAAATGGAAGCAGTTCAAATTTAAAAAAAAGCCTGACACATGAATTGGCGATCTTTCTTAACATTAACAAATTAAACGAAGCTTTACGGACAGATCGTTAAAAATTTCTAAAATTGGATCAAGTTATATTTCAAAACACAGCGGATCGCAAGCGTTCAAAATAATAATAACATATGCAATGATAATATAAACTGTTTAGTAATATCTATATTATAATTGTCTTCAATAAGTCTAAATTTAGAAATACAATATCAAGTCTCCATTCCAACCAGAATGTCTAAAGTGGGTAATGTAATAAAACACACGAAGCTTAATGTCGGTATTCCATTTCTTATCTTTAATGTGTTATTTAGCCGTCCATTTTAATACGTAAGTAAGTAATTAAGATGTTATGTACCCGTAAAACTTGATTAAAAACGTGTTGAAAACAAGTAAAAATAACAACTCTTTGCTAATCTTACTTTATAAAGTTTTGAATACGTTTCGTTCATCGTTCGGAAACGCATTCTCAATTAGTTTCGCTACCGCTACTTGGGTGTCAAACTTTATGAATTTCACGCGTCTTACACCCATACTAGAACTATTTTTTGTAAATTTTTGTTCTATAACCGGCACAGATCATTATGTGATTTTTACGATATTTTTTTAAATATTCAGAATATTATTCTCGAAGCAATGTACATTAAGCAGAATGATCTGTAGCCTTTGTCAACTTGTATGGTAGCTGATGGTAACAGTGGGTGGTAGGTACTATAGGACAATTCGAAATTCAAAATGTGACTGCTGTTTTGCTTTGTTTCGTTTGCTTTTCTTTTTTTTTATACCAATGTGTACTGACTTTATACAGCACAGAGGTTTTTTGAGTTTTTGTGTGTAAGGAAAACATCCCATTTCATTTGTTTGTTTTGCGATAATGAAGGAAAATGTGATTGTAATTTGATGTTTCATAAAAGTACCTATAGAACATAAATTAAAAGTTAATTGAATTAAGGCTCAATATTGAGAATGGCCATGGCTCACTCATAGAAGACTTTAATTGACCGTTTTCCTTTTTAAACTAAGTTATAAAACTTTCTTATTTGTTGTTTTATAGACACAACTTTTTGAATGATTCATTTTATGCTTTAAGTGTTAATTAAAATTCTTGATAAAAAAAAAATTAGTACGTTCACTTTAAATTAATAACTTTTCAAACAGTACAAAAAGTCGTAGTTTAAGATTTAAGATCCCTAACTAAATATTATATAAAAAAAACAAAACAGCACTCCTTCTTAAAAAAAATAATGCAACGCTTGCAACCCTGATGTCAATGAAAAACAACAGCACAGAAAGTAAATAATGTAAGATAATGTGTTCTTTTAGCATTCTTTGTGAATTAATTTTTAGTAAAATATTTAAATTGAACAAATTATGAACATATTTAAATATACTCGTATTAAATGTCGTCTTTTAGATTTATACTTTTGTCCAATGAAAACACTTACTGCATATTTGTTGTCTAGTACCCATAATACAAGCTCGGCTTAGCTTGGGACTAGATGGCATGGCATAAGAGGTCCGAAATATTTATTTTTGTTTTGTATGACTTATGATTTTCGGCTTAGGTCTGGATCTGTGCTTTGTTATATATAACCAGTACCTTTAATCCTTTTCTGTGTCCTCAAATTTCATTAAAGATCATTCGAGAAGTTGTAAAACTGTGACAAGTAAATGTACTGACTATCTCTATTTACATTTCTAGCTAAGGTATTTAGATCAGGGTTTGAATAAAACACAGGTTGTTGGGAAAACCATGTTCTATTCAGGTTTAGTATCAAGTTGAATGCTGAGTAAATCAACTGTCCTTATTTATGTGGGTTCATAACAGGACATTGATAATTCATGGTTTGTACCTCCAGGCGTAAACTACCGTCGGTCGGTACTCGTCTCGTACCTTGTATAACTGATGTTATATATGATAAAATGCGATATTAAGCAGTTTGTCTCATGACTTTTAGTTTAATTTCAGACATTCGCGTGCAGTTGAATTGTTATTGACTCGAGCCGTACACTGGCACAAGAAGTTGATTTTCGGAAAACGACATTTTCGTTTAATAAGTTTTTTTTTGTAGGATATGTAGTCATTTGTTTTTGTTTGGAATTCATACATTTTTTAAATTAATTCTGATAGAAATTTTAAGTAGAAGATCAAACATTACGTGGCATTAATTGCTTGATGCAGTACACAAGTTGAGAGACTAGGTACATCCTCATATTTCTTTCTATTATCTCCGTCAATTTAATTCATATTTATTTGTAACAAAATGTCCACTATGCCAGATAAAGAGGGCTAAGTTGTAGCTTCATTTTTGTTCAAACTCCAAAACAAATATTTACAAGTCATACAAAACGTTTAGTCCGACCCGAGAACCCAACCTTAGATCTCAATCACAGCAGCCACATGCGGCATTACTGCACCACCGAGGCTGTTATTATATTTACAAAAAAAAAGTATTTATATCCGTTTTCTAGTACCCATAACACAAGCTCTGCTTAGCTTGGGACTAAATGGCGTTGTGTTAGATGTTCGAAATATTTATTATTTTCATTTAAAAGTAAATATTTTTTTTATTAGTACACCAAAGTGGATGAGATATGTTACCTTATAAATATCTACTAAAAACTATAATTGTCACAATATAACAAACTTACCATTGGCAGCCTTTGCAATAATTGTGTCAATCGCTCATAATATCTTTTTATTTTACACAAAACATTATAATTTCCAATTTGCGTATGCAAAAGGCCCCAGAAATCAGCTCGGTCATTTACTTCTTTGATTAACGCTACCCCCCTGGTGTGTGCTGTAACGATGTCTCTGAACAGGCCCTCTGCACATTGTACAAGCTGTTGCCTTTACACTATATACAGGTTGTTTCAAAAATGTGTCACCATATTTTACATCTATATAAATAATAATACGCGAAGCAAAAACTTTGTACCGTTTTTTTACGAAAATTGCGAATGGAGGGGTATACAATTTGCGACTGGTTAAGTTTATATGAAGGAGGAGTGCTGAAAGTTAAGTTAATTATGGTCGAATTTCGACTACTTAGTGACCAGAAGTAATGATTTATTATTTTTCCACAAATGTTACTTAAAGCTATAATTAACATCATATTCATATTGTAAAAGTTACAGTTTATAGGTTTAATGGTTTGAACAATTTTGATAATGTACATGTATGTAGGTTTCAGATAAAATAAAATTAAAATACGCATAGAAATCATAATATATTTACACTAGAAAATATGTTAAACTATTAGATGTCTCACTCACTTATTCGTTTATTGCAAACACAAAACTTATCCGTTGCATTTAAATGTGCTAAAGGTGAGCACAAAATGTCTTTTTTTTTTGTTATTATTGTTATGATTTATGTTAATTTTATGTTTATATGATGTAAGTTCTCAACGAGAGTAAATTTTTTAACCGACTTCAAAAAAGGAGGGGGTTCTCAATTCGACTGTTTTTTTTTTAAATGTTTGTTACCTTATAACTTTCGACTGGGTGAACCGATTTTGATGTTTTTTTTATTTGAAAACTGATGCTTCCCGTGTGGTCCCGTTTCAATTTGGTCAAGTTTTTAAAGTTTTTTTGTTGTTAAAATTTGTGATTATTATATTTCTCAAAGTTTCACTCAGAATTATTCTCCCAACCTTCACAACCAAGCTCACACTAAGATTTGAACTGTAATGATAGTCATCAACCCAACTGCTGAAACAATTCGAATTCATACAGAAACTTAAGTTTATAATATTTTAGATTTTCGAAGTAACTCAGTCTGTCTGCAACTCAGCCAATTGATATAAATATAGATTGGACCTTGGAGCAGCATACAGGTTACAGAAGAAGGCGACGTACGCGTGTGCCATACGTTGCCTAAATTGAGAGTGTACATGCTGACCGTGCCCACTTCAGTGCAGGCAGCCGCTGGGAGGGGTCCTGATCTGTCAATAACAGCAGTTCCCGGATCCCTCTCGTCTCAGGCGCAGAGTGGCACACTGTGTGGTTTTAGTCGGTCCAATTCCGACACACTGCCCCGACGCAAACCCAGGTGGGGTGAAGGCTCGTGGAAGAGCTGCGAGCAGAAGCTAGTAAAAGTATAAAAACTTGTTGACGTCATAAAACTCTTTGAAATTTTTGTCACAAACGGTATCAACCTGTATATAGGTAGAGTGCAGTAACGCAATGTTACACAAAGAATTCGGGAGTGTTGCCTACTGTTTCCTGTTAAAATTGTCTATGGGTTTCGGGGAATGTCGACAGTTGTTCCAGAGTGATGGATGTTTGGATCTGGTTCGGTGATAAAGTGAGAGAAGAGTTTGTTTTCGAAGTAATTGTTGCCAGTTAAAAATTTAAAGGTGCTATTTCAATAGGTATTTATTCAAACATAATAGAACTGAAAGGTTTGTTTTTTTGCTCGGTTGTTGAACGAACTAATGTGTACGTGCCAGATTTTAAAGAGACATTAACTTGAGGTACTTACACAAAGACGTCTGATCACAAAATACACAGAGAAATATATACAAACTAACTTTTTGGTGCATGTCCTTTGTAATTTTAATAGTTGGCAAACGAACAGACATATCTCTTGAGGGTAAGCGATTTTCGCCGCCCATGAACACCCGCAACACCAGAGGCGTCACAAATGAGGCCTTTGGAGGATGGGGAGGGGAATGGGGGAAGGAGTAATGGAATTGTCTCAGCGATTTAGCCGTCATAACTTAACAGAGACACAGACTTATTATTGAATTTATACTATTATTAGTATGGTTACAAACACATACGTTACGAAAGTAATTTATTTCGTTAATTAATTATTTGTCTCGGGTAGGAATCAAACCTATGGGTAGACTAGACACTGGAACAATAGATCTATCCCTAAATATAGTGTCGCTTATAGGCCGTTGAGAAGCCAGTAGCGACAATGAACTCTTTCATGTTTTGAAGATATCACGAAGACGATCAGTATTACCTTATGCAACAACGTCCTAATTAAACTTACTATCTATAAACGATGATGAAATAAAAAGCTTCGTTGAAGATTATATTGTTACTCGTTAGAATATAAACTCCAGCGAGTATTGTTAATATTATTCTAACCATATAGATAATAGCTATATTAATATCATATAGCTTATTTCTAACAGTTGAATGCAATAGATGGTGACAATATAGGTTAAATATTATAAAGCTGAAGAGTTAGTTTGTTTGTTTGAGCGCTAATTTCGAGAACCGGTGGTCCGATTTGAAAAAATTCTATCAGTGTTGCATAGTCCATTTATCGTGGAAGGCTATCGGCTATATATCATCACGCTAAGACCAATAGGAGCGGAGCGGTAATGAATAATGTTACAAAAACCGGGGAAAAATATTACACTACGGGCAATAAGAGACATAAACGAGGTTGCGTGGGTCAGCTAGTCAAATACATATATATTTTAAACGGCCTGGGCTGGGCAACCAATTAGAAATTTTGGCATCTGATTCTTCTTATGTTGTAAAAACTCACCAAGATTAAGTTTTCAACCTTAAGATGGGAAAATAAGGAATGGACGTTCATTTTCAAAGAAATATTCGAACAAAATAAAATTGGGCTATCTACCTTGCTGTTTATATAATTATAAACTCAACGTAAATACACATAAGTATATATTTATTTTTAACATTTGTGTTTCAAACACAATGCATTATAATAAATTAACCAGATGTTACTAATTACCACATCTAAAAAATACTCTTTTAAAACTATCATCGACTCCGTTCCTATTATCTTAACGATTATTAATGCAGACGCTGACCGCTTAAGACAAACCATTGTCTTCACATCTTAAAGTCCATTATCATTGATTTATGGCGAAACCCCATGAACGGAAGCCAAAATACTTGAAGGCCACATTGCGACTATTATATAATTACTGGCAACACTTTGTCGGCTGTTCTAGGAATATATCACATCCATCGACTCCGTAGGCAGTCAATCTATACATTAGATATGCGCAGACGCCGGCTTTAAGAAAAAATCCGCCGATAGTTAGCCATGCACGGTAAACGGGACACGGACACAAAAATAATAAAAACATCACAGTCAAAATATATGTTGGATTTTATAAAAAATTGTAAGAGATATGTTGACTTTGTCTACTTTGAATCGTACCGCGGACCACTGTCCAAAGCTTAAAACTTTTAATTTGAACTTTATCACACTGTGGCAAGATTGGTTTTCGCCAATAAGAATAGGGCGTCAAATACTTTTTTTTGGAGTCGAATTCGAGAAAGGGCGTGGTCCGTCCCGAATGGAAACATTTGCCAATATTATCGTGAAAGGTCTGAACAGATGAAATAATTTATTTCCCAATGTCGTATTGTGTCCAAAACTTTGTCCTTTTGTGTTGGTTTTTTGCTTCGACTTTGCTCAGTGTGGTACCGACATCTCATTTATCCCTTTAAGGAAAAGGAGGCCGACTTTTAAATATTTAGTTAATCGAAATCGATCTTAATGTTATTGGGTGAAGATATTATTTCGGTTTTTATTTTGTATTGAGTTGTTGCGTTTTTGTTTGTTTGATAGTTGACGTATTTTGTTGATGCGTGTTGATGACAAAGGCATTAGAGTGTTGGTAAGTGATCCGTTGGTTTTGTGCAAGCCGCCGACGTCCGCTGACTCTAATGATTGGACTTAAATAAATCTTTGGACTCTGAATAGATTATCATTGTTCAGGTATTTAGTATGTTATTTTTGTATTTGGTCGGCATCGGTGTGTTTAATATTGCTTTTTTTTCGTATTATTCGTAGTTAGTATTAAGTTCGTGATGGAGGCGAAGTAATCAGATTAATATAGATTAAATAATGCTACTGGGTTTAATTTTTTAAATTAGAGTTGGTTTAACAAAAATTCAATACGAGCAACGGGCTCGTATTGAATATTTGTTGACAGTTCAATAATTAAAATGTATGTATTTCATAGCTTCAAGTCATACCAATTTATTTGCAGAAAGAAACAAGTTGGGAAAACTGTAAAATGAGTAAATATTCAAACTATGAAAGAGGTAGGTATCGCTGAATTTGAGAAAGACTTTGAGAAATTCTTGTTACTGTTAACAAAGAAAACAGGTTAATAAATGAATTGGATCTGCAAAAAATTTAACCATCTTAGATAGAACTAGATTACGATTCCTTTAATTAGAATCTTAGTATTATTTAAATTCACTTTAATTAAAAATATTTTGTATATAATTATCTTTAATAATATCTGGGAATGTTTAATAAAAAATTTTTTTCATCCAACTAAAATTCTCTAGAGACTTAAACTTATGATAGTTCGAAGAACCAAAACCTTTAAGGTCTTTAACAAAATGTTAACTAAACAAAAATAATATCTGAAGGTGAATATTTCGAAAAAAGAATTTAGGTACTAGCTATTATTTATTTGACCACCCACCAATCTCTAGAGTATTCCTTTTACACTAAAATAACCACAAGAACATTACAGTCGCCAGTAAACCAAAACCCTGGAGGCTTTTAACAAAATGTTAACTAATGAACTAAACATTAACTAAACTATACAAAAATAATGACTAAATGTCGGTGTTTCTTAGATATATAACAAAACACATGCATAGTATCTGACAGTCTCTAGAGACTTTGTTTGTCAACATGTTGATAATAGAATTTTGCAAATCATTTGGCTAAATAGCGATGATAAGTGACAATATTTTGTCTCAACAATTATGGCGTCGTAACACCGGGATGTATTATAGTTTTTTGTTTTGAACGTTACTTGCAAACATTAGATTTTTTAAGTCTTCTAGATTTGTATGCTTTGAAGGTTTGGGAGTAACTTACTTTAACTATGTATAGGTACCTATTCAGCGTTTAAGATAAATAATTTACCAGCATCGAGTAATTTAGGATTTAAAAAAAATGAAATTTGAGGGTAAATATACTAGCTGCGACCCGCGGCGTTGACCGTGTTATAGAAAATATTTTTATTCTACGAGAAATAAGTAGGTACCTTGTCTATTGAGATTTATTCAACGAAATTGTTCTGTATTAATTATTAACACAATCTATTGAATATTTACTCGTAGTTATTTGAGTTACTAGAGTCTACTTAGGTGTTATGTCTCCAAAATCTAATACCTACTCGATAATTTTATGAATTTTTTTAAGTGTATAAAGCATTTATGTACAACGATATTTATTTTACTTTAAGTGCTGTAGGTACTATAGATTTTAAAGTATAATTACTATTAATATTTATTTTGGTAAAGTAAAAAAATCTAACGAAACAAAAGATAGAGAGTGTATCTTATTTCTAAAATATGAGCCATACGCATTTGAAAACCACAACATAATCGTTTTACCATTGAACAATACCACAACATTGGTGTCCAAACCTTTTGTAAAGAATAAAAACTTAAAACGAGGAAACCACAACTTACCCTAATAATGAGCTTTTACTAATTTCTTTGGCCACTGATCACACCACAAATACCCCACTGTGCTTCAACAAAGTCGCACTCGGAGCAAACCAACCACTATGCATTTGTCTCAAAAGAAATTCATTGCTATAAAGAAATCAACGTCGTACAAACTTGTGGTTGTACTAAATTTCAATGTCATTTAATACACCATCATGGTTTTACAGCCACATTGTTAAAGTGTGACTAAACGCATCACATGGGGTCAGAACAAAATACTAAAACCACGAGAACTGTAAACAATCGACTTATTTATTGTTTTACGGCAGCTATATAACTTCGTCACCGAAGAATGAGAGGCCAATAATTTGTGAAATGCACCAGCAATAAAACCATCATGGACACTGGTGAGTTTAGTCGAGGTGTGGACAAAAAAGTGCAATGTGCGTTTTGAATAGATTCGATTCGCTTGTAGTGTAGCGGTCGTTCCAATCGGCTTTAACTCGCGTGATAAATGTGCGGAAGTCAAATTTAAATCCCTTACAACTTAATAATAACGATAAACATGAGTCCCCTGTTGAAATAAATGTTTCGCAACATTAGGGCAGCCATTTCGCGAAAGCTGCGCACACGCAGTTGATTGTACAAACAGTGGGATTAAAGTGTTTGTCAGTTACTGTTGACTTTGATAGATTGGCTGGTTTTGTGATGCGTTAAATTGAAATTCTACGTTGTGTAGGTACGTCTTAGTAAAGCCGTTTTAGTTTTAGTCAGGTTGAGGATGGTTAAATGACTTAGCTATTAGTTTACGTGTCAACTATTTTTAAACTAGGTATATGTAAAATAAATATTTATGATGTTTAGCTTTATTAATTAACTAGCTGACCCTCGCAACCTCGTTTACGTCTTCTATTGCCCGTAGCGTAATAATTTCCCCCCGTTTTTTAAACATTCTTCATTGGGGCTCCGCTTCTATTGGTCTTAGCGTAATAATATATAGCCTATAGCCTTCCTCGATAAATGGACTATTAAACACTAAAAGATTTTTTTAAATCAGACCAGTGGTTCCTGAGATTGGCACGTTCAAACAAACAAACTCTTCAGCTTTATAATATTAGGATAGATAATTAGGAAAAATAACGTACATATAATAAAATGATCTATATCTAAATTATGTATAAATATGAATATACAAGATAAGGTAGTTAGACCTAAAGTTAGTGTATTTATTTATTACCAGGCAAAACAATATTTTCCTTAAAGCGCTCTTCAATGCATATTCACAGGATAGTACAACTTATTTCTTGATTATTTACCAGTATTTATAACGCAGTGATATGAGCAACCATTAGATCTGATAATATAGCATTTAGAATTAAACTTTTTAATTCAATACATATGTTTTTCATGAATTCTAAATTTATAATTGATGAATAATATGTCGTGCAAAAGTATGTGTATTCACATAAAGTAATTATGTATTCAAGATTTGAGACTTTAAAAGTGATGATGATCCTTCAGTTTGTTTCGTCCTTTCTTGTCAGGGCTAGTCCAGTTAGAAAAGACCGAACTAATCTGCTTGAAAAACTTTTACTTGCAAAGTGTTCGTGTAAACTAATTGCAGAATAAAATTTCATTTCGATTTCAATTCATTTGAGAACAATTGTCCTGAATTTTTGCACTTATGAAATTTTTGTCATTTGATAGTAGTAAAAATCTATTCCGTAACTTTTAATTATCAGTATTTATAACCTAGTATTATTATTTGAGTTGAGTGAATCCCTTTAATAATTTCAATACTTAGCTTATAGCTATAATTTTTGAGTTACAGATATTTTGTGAAACAAATTTGATATGGACCTAACAGTTCAGTTTTGCATTCAATAATTTATTTGAGAAATTGGATTTGTTTCAGACCAGATTTATTGTGGATTATATAATGTGTAAACGCAACTAGCATTTGAGATTCAGATTTAAGAGTGAGTGGATATTAGCTATGTTAGACAATAAAAACAATACTGTACAATAAAGTTTTCAGGCAATCGGGCATCCACAATTTGTGTTCATGCACATAATGTACCGCTTACCCACCGACTTATTTCACGCACATGGTCCAATTTTTTTCTTACAAGATTTACGATGCATGGCAAACAATAACTGCAGCAGATGTCTCCATAGATTATTAATAATGGTAACGCCGACATTTACCACAATAACCGATATTGTAATAACAAACACATCTATGTGATAAATGATTATATTTTATGGCATTCGCCCTTGATGTGACTCTTGTGTCTTTATTTTATCGGCTATACTTCTACACACTCAAAAACCAACTTTATTTCAACTACTAAAGCTATAATTTTCAATAAGTTTTTAAGATACTTAGAACTAGAGCTTGGGGTGTACAAATCGCATTGATGTTGTTCAATCGCACGTAGCAAATTGTCGATATTCGCTCGAGTCATTAGCGGTACGTTTTTGTCCGCGTTCAGGATTATTCGGCGCACTGTGCGGCCTGCGCGTACGCACATTTAGGTGCTTTTACAAAAACCACTCGAGTGAACATTACTTGGCTTCGAGTAAAGAATAGATTAGATATTGTTGGTATTTTAATATGGGAATTTTTATATTGTAATGTTTTGGATAAAAACTGTTAATTTCTTTATAAAAAAATTTCTACCTGCAGGTTTGATTCTTCAAAAAGTTACTGTTAAATTATTGTTAAGGTTAAGTAGTGTTTAAAATATACATAACTGACAAATCTAAATGACAAAAATATATTCCAGATAATTATATAAAGTCTTGTAGTCCAAGAATAATATTGCTTACTGCATCCAATTAGAGTTTTTTTTTATTATTTAGAGGAATCCTAATAGAGATATTATTCATGTAACTTCACTCCGTGACTGTCTCGGTGGCGCAGTGGTAGTGAACGCGACTGTTGTGCTTGAGGTCTCGGGTTCAAATCCTAGGTCGAACCACGTGTTTGTGTGATCTACGAATATTTGTTTCGAAGTTTGGGTGTTTTCTATGTATAATAAATAAATAAATAACGCATAACAACAGCACTGGAAAGAAGTAGAAAAAATGTAAGCCTGGTGATGAAGACGTATATAAGATGATCTAAAACTAGATATAGTTTAAACCGATCCGATTACAAATACTTTTAGTCCGCTAATCACTAATACAACTAATTTTGCCACAAATTGAACTTTTTAATCAATTTTAAAAACATCATATTTAATAAAGAGTCGTAAAAATCCGTGTCGTGAACAAGTCATCAGTCATCAAACATTTACAAATATAAATCTCGATTGAATTGTAAAGCCCTGTTCCCACATGTCCTGTGAATCGTAAACATGATCATGCTGTTTTATACGTCAACGCATCTACAACCAGCTTAACTTATATCCAACCAATCCTGTTAACCTTAAGCAGTTTAGTTAAGGTTCAATATTGACTAACAAACTGTAAAGAACATGTTGGTATTTGAACCGCACAGTGGGTCGAACAAAGCACCCTTATGGAACACAATCGTGCCTAATATTTGTAGATAATATTGTTACTAAGGGTAGGTTCTGCTCATTTTATATAGGGCGGTGTCAATAAACATCTGCACGTATGGATGCAATAGATGGAATTATTGAATTTTGTCCGCAAAGTTATTGTGATAGTCCCATGTAATAAAACTAAATGGTTTTCAGTTACTTTTTTATGTATGGTCCTGACAAAATAACTGTACTCTGCCTGATGGATAGTATGAGCAGAATTCAAGAGTAGTGATCACCATACTTATTGCAAATGTAACTGTATTGTTATGGTGATGTGATGGTGGTGTGATGGTGACCCACACTATGCCGGCCTTGAGATGCTTCTACATCTTTAGACCTCCGGTCTCGCACCCACCAACGAAACACGTCAGCACGAATGCTGTTGGGCTATTTTGGGTTGGTTTCCTGTGAGAGGGCTGTACCGCCCCGGTCGAGTCAGCCCGTTCGTGCTGAAATCAGCCTGCCTCTGCTACCTAGTACTCGCGTATTTTAAGAAATAGATCACATGAACTTTTACAAAGTACATAGAATACGGAATAATATATGTCAGTGAAATCGGCAAAAAAAAATGTTTAAAATAATCAAATTCGTTGTACTCTTAATTGCACTTCGCCTATTTTTGAAGACACACTTATAGAAAAAAATATCAAGTAGATTATTGAGCTTGAGGTCGTGACTTCGATTCCAACTCAGGAGAAATAATATAAAGAACATGACTATTCGCTCTGTCTGTAATTTATCTATAACTTGTTTGTATTTAGAAATATAAAAGTATTTCAATTCACAGTCTAGTTACCAGAGTACAGTTTCGCCTTGGTCGGGGTCAGGCGACCGTGTGTGAATTGTGTCCAGAAACCTGGATCCCAACGGGCGTGAAGAAGCACCTCACCAGGGCGCCATAGTGTGTGTGGGTCATCACTCATGGATTCCACTCATTCTTTCTATCAGACTGAGTAAAGTCATTTCCGCAGCTAAAAAAGGTATCATGAGTTAGTTTTATACTTAGAAACAAACAGATAAATTGAAGGGAAGGCTATTAAATATCGGCAGCGGCATCAATTACTTTGTATAGAAACACTTTGTGATCTTTACAATTTTATCTCCAACTTTTTTAAAGCTTGTTTTGGCTTATTCTCAATGTTTACTATCAAAATTTTACAAGTATCGCAACTAATGAACCAAAATATTTCTTATAGAGTACAAACTATCCTCAAAGACAGGCCACCCCAGCGCATATTTAGATAATCTTTACTTAAAACATCACATTTTATTCATCTCCACTCAAGTTGAAACACTCGGAGCTTTCAAAATATCTGCGTATGCGCATCAAAGCGGACCGTTTAAGATGCCGACGCAAAAAATGGCGATTTGTTTATGACGTTTATTGTATGTAGTGTTTTGTTTGTACATCCAATGGAGTGTGTTAACGTTTACAGTTATAGTACGCACAAGACTGTTTCCAGACGAATTACTAAAATGCTTGTAGATTATTCGTATTATGTTACTATTCAAGGGGAGAAAAAATCTTTTGCCTTTTCTGAGATTGTAACTGTATATTTTAATGGGAATGCTTATTTTGAATACAGTATTTTTTTGTATTTAAAATACTACTATTATTACTATGAAATATCTAATAATATATAATTTCACAGCGATGCCTAACAGTCGTGATCACTGATCAGTAAATAAAGCACCGACCTTAGCTAGTATTCAATCTCACTTATATACTCATACGTATTGTATGCTGAATGAGTTTTCATAACCAATCAATCAATCAATCATTTATTTGCGGAAACATAGGTTTGTTACAGATCGTGGGCTTATTTTAGAGGTACACTATGTCCTACCACATTATGCACAAATATGAAAATTAAAGAAATATCTAGATACTCGTAAGCAGTCCTTTACTTACTGTACAGTACAGTAACCCTCAGTTCCCGAGGAGCTGGAGATCTGAAGGGATTTTCCACCTCGTCAAAAAAAAAGGTACTCGTAAACAATTATTTGATATTTTAAAACGTTTTATACTTAAGAAAGCTACGAGTATGTGTATGTAAAATGGAACAGATTAGAAATTCCTAATATACGAGTATTTATGGGTTTTAATAACAGTGCATTTTACGAGGAAAGTTTGCTATTGTTAAATTAATATTATTTTAAACCTAGGAACACAGATATATTAGTTATAGCTCATTGAGAAGTCTAACCTCCTGAATATAGGTAGGTCCTATAAAATTCTTCTTTTATATAGAAATTCAAAACACTTTATGCCAATTGACTTGAATTGCCTATTAAGGCAAACCATAAATAACTATATAAAACCTGTTTTGATTGAAAGAAAAAGGGAATCCAATTTTGAATTTAAAAATCGTTCGAGTTCTCAAACATGCAACATGTTATATGAAGTGGCTACCATCTTACGCAAATCTATGGTCGCACCACAAAAAATAGACCCATCTAGTTTGAAATAAAAACACCAATTAACCACCACCGATAGAGGTAAACATAGTGATTGGCGCCATGTTTTGGTTTAAAAAGGTGATCGCTAAAAAATTGGACCCGCCACCCACGAGTGCACCTATTGGTAAAAAAGTCGTCAAGATATTTGGTTGGGTTCTGTATTAATTAGAAAGGTTATGTAATTTAATGTTTTTTATAGTGGTTATTGGCTTGCTTCTAGAGGAAACTAATTCGGTATAAACTACATTTGGAGAATTAAAATCGGTCTTCATAGTTTGACTGCCTCGGTGGTGTAGTGGTGGCGTATGCGACTGCTAAGCTTGAGGTCTCGGGTTCGATTCCCGGGTCGGACCAAATGTAAGATCTGCAAGTATTTGTTTCGGAGTTTGGGTGTTTTATATGTATAATATGTATGTATTTACAAAAATAAATGTCTTTAAGTATTTATATCACTTGTCTAGTACCCATAACACAAGCTCTGCTTAGCATGGGACTAGATGGCGCTGTGTGTTGGATGTCCGGAATATTTATTTATTTATGTATTATAGTAGAGTGGTTTGTAGTACCAGTTTTATCGTGCAAGAGTGTCAATTAACGATACAATCTTGTCATTTTTATTTAACTTCTCTAGCCGATTTATAAAACAGGTATCTTAATACATATTAATATACCTGTTTTACAGATTTATAAAACAGGTATCTTAATACATATTAATATACCTGTTTTATAAATCGGCAAAGTCTTCTAAACAGAAGTAGAAAGACATCTTTCTACTTCTGTTTAGAAGACTTTTGCCAACGATATTTGGAATTTAAGAATACGATCATAATCAGAATCTGCAACCATTGATCTTAAATATTTATATGTAATTGTAGTATCTTCTTTATATTTTCCACTAGCTTTTACCAGCGGTTCCACATGTATATCCGTTATCACCGTAAAGAGAAGGATATGCTCTTACTCAAGAATTAAAGAAAAATCTCCATGTCGGCAAAACTATGCAGCAGTTTAGCAGTGAAGCGTAACGTAGGTACAATTAGGCAGAGTGACTTTCGAATTTAAAACTTAATCAATGAAATTGACGGTAAAATAAGTAAAAAAGTTAAAACTTTAAATGATGGTTTTTAAAAATCTCAGCTCTCAGAACGACTCCTCTTTCTATTATTATTCGTACAGTAAAACAAAAAAATATTTGTAATAAAAATAATATAAATTCGTATATTTGACACATAAGTATGTCTTTTAGTTTCAAACTAAACAGAGCTTGTATGAAAACTTCATTGAAAGACAATACTTATGTATATATGTAAATATATATTTAAATTAAATTAAATTTCAGGTCTGTCCGTCTATTTTAATTTCACCACTGATCCCTAAAGGTCAACAAGCTATGTATGAGCCAGGACACTTAGCAAAACGATGTCACCTTATCTGCCGACCCCTCTCGACTTGGGTGGTGTGATGGTACTCGAGTGCACATAAGGCTGTCTCGTAAATCTTTGGATCATTATCATCTTTGCCATTTTAATTGGCTGTATACATACTGTCACAGTCTTACCACACATTGGATGTAACATAAACCCTTATATCCCCCAAAGGATAAACAGTTTATTCCACGCTTCGGCATGAATGTGCCGGCTCGATCGGAGTGATACCACGGCCTCACAGAAAACTGGTGTGAAACAGCGCCTGCGCTGTGTTTCACCGTGTGTGTGAGGATACCGGAGGCCCATACCCCAAAGGCCGACAACGCACTTGACGCCTCTGGTGTTGCGGGTGTCCATGGGCGGCGATAATTGCTTACCATCAGGCGATACGTCTGCTAGTTTGCTCCCATTAAAATAAAATAAAAATTTGCTCCTTGATCAACAATTTTTATATTTTTAGGATTATAGTTTTATGAACAGTAACATCAATCGTTAGCTGATGTTTTTTTTTTTTTTTTTTTTTTTTTTTTTTTTTTTTTTTTTTAATTTATAATTACAACCTACCTCCAACATAATCGGAGCCTTTTCTACACTACTTCTCTGTCTCATTCCAGTTCTATCTCTTGTTCCTCTCGTAATTTCATGCCACATACTATTTTCTTTCTGTCTTTCTCTCTCTTTCAGTCTCTAGGTGGGTGGGATGCCCACATCTAAACTACTCTACTTTACTTGCTCTATCTTATTTGTTTTCGCTTTCCATCTTATTCTTTCCATCTTATCTTATATCTATGTATACGGGGGATTAAAAGTATGCTGCTTTAGTTTTTATTTTAACAACAATTAGCTTAGTCTACTTATTACTATTACATTATATTTACTATTATTACTATTTTTATCATACAATTGGCTTAGTCTAACAGATTCTTACACACTACTTATTTATTCTCTAGCTTATTTATAATCTTATTTTTCTAATCTCTTATCATCTAATACATTTTTTATGTTATGCCTAATTATAATATTAACTACAGAATATTAAATAGGCATACTAATATACTACGTTTTTGTTTTGTTCCTCTCTATAACTATTTTTGCGACCGTTTTACAATAAATAAGAAAACTCTCTCTGTTACTGCTGCTCATCAACTCTTTGATTTCTGTTAGACTAATACTGCAACCCATTTGTTGTTCCAGGTTATAACGCAGCAATCCGAAGATTGGACATTCGAATAAGATGTGTGGGACGGTCTCATCTATTGTCGAGTCGCACGTACATGAAGGACTCCCCTTACACCGAAATCGATGTAAGTACGCAGAAAATCCCCCGTGCCCTGTCATGATCTGCGTGGTAATATTGTTAATTTCAATTTTGCCGATTATACTGTACGCCGCCCGCACGTCCGGTAAAAACAGTTTCGTGATACCAGCTGTCGATCCAGTGGTATATCTGTGGTTCCATTCGTCAAGCGTAGCCATTCGTATGCTACGCTTGACGAATGATACCGGGCACCAGTCATAGTCCGGCCCTTTCTTGGTGTTGTGGGCAGCCTCTTTGGCCAGTGTATCGGCTCTTTCGTTGCCTTCCATTCCAACATGCGCTTTGATCCAGAACAAGGCTATTATCTTGTTCTGTCTGGACAGTGATGTTAAATTCCTTCTCGTTTCTACCGCAAGTGGATGGAGGCAAAGATGGTTCTGGACCGATTGAAGGGCTGCCATGGAGTCACTATAGACTCCGCACGATGTCACCCCTTTCGTTAGCTGATGTTACTGTTCATAAAAAGTGAGGCATTACGCTGCAGCGCTTTGTCATTAGTTATGTCGTCTAACAAACTATTAAAACAAACAGCGCTAGAATTCTTATTAACAGGGATAGTTTTCTCATCACCAAAATAACAGTTTCATAGCCTAACATTAATTAAACAAACATTTTACCTGAAAAAAGAAACAACATTTAAAGCTCTTACACTCAGTTCTTTTTAATCACTATTGTTTAAAATATTCTTTGTTTAACCTAACACGACCGCCATATTTATCATGCTGTCTCACTCTATGGCTGATCGTTCCATAGAGGCAAAAAAAAGTGCACAGATTATATATCAAAGTTTTCACACGGCAAATTCAAACTATACAATCTAAATGAAGTGTCAGGCACTTTGTTTACATATTTACATTACAATTGTTTCCTCCACACACACATTTACAGAAACAATGATGAAAATTGCACTGCGAAGTCCTCGCAGGGTCTATCTGGGTAGCAGTGATAAAATTATACACACAACAAAATCAAGTGGATCGAACCAAGTGGCGTGCAACAGGACGTATACATGGGTTTTCTATGCTCAGCAGTGAACTGCAACATTCTAAAGATGACACAACGAAATAATGGTTCTGTTTGTATCTAAAGTATTAATAAAAATGATGAACAGTTTTAATAACACTAACCATCCTCATTAACACTTTAAAGGATCACAGGCGGCTCCAGGATTGATGGAGGCAAATATTTCTGAAGTTGGGAGGTCCTCACATCAAAGAAATATGACAAATTGCTGTAAAATATCAACACGTGTCTTTGGTTGTTATAATTTGTACATGCTGTTGGTATTTCCGTAAATTGTAGTGATAAATTGGGCTGTTATGTCGGATTTGAGAAATAGTATTGACGGGCCTGTTAGTCCAGTTGTTAGTAGTCTTGTTTACTGAGCAAAAGGTCATGGATTCGAGTTCCATCCGGGGTAAATATTGTGTATTATTATGTAATTAATCCGTAATATGTAGATGAAGAATGTGTTTAGAAACCTATAATAAGTATATATAGTAAGTATGAAACCTGTCCTTTGTTGTTGTGAGTAATAAGGTCGCCCTTTGTACAGCAAATTTTCTTTTTAATGTTAATTTTAGGACTGTAGGTATATTGTTTGTAAACCCTGGTGTACAAATAATGTATTATGTATCTTTCTAAGTTTTTTTTCACTCTGTTTAAGCAAACGGCCGTATGTGTGAGATGTATTCAGATACTTAAAACAATACAGTTTTATAATACGAGTAACTGGGCTAGGAACAGAAAAATGATATGACTGATTATATTCTTCTGTATACTGTCAGGTAATAGTTTAACTATAATCTGATAATATTAAATTATTATAACAATATAAACTCGGCTGCTTACATAAAAAATGTTATAATACAATTTTTGAAACGATCTTTTCACGATCTTTCATTTGATACCCATATTGCTGAGGTATTAAAAAAATACTAACTGACTCCACCCCTTTTTCCCATATGTAGGCGCCATTTTGACAATAGCCTATCTCACTACCAAGGTTCTGATGGATTCAACGACACCTCATATGTCAAAAACCGTCCAGCCGTTTGGGATATACAGCGTGCCAAAGAAATGGACATATATATACAGACATACATAAACGCTCGAAAAACATTACCTCTCACGCTGTCGGTTAAAAATAGTGTCCCCTTTAGTAAGTTCATGGGTAGTTCGAACTAATTGGTTGGTTCGGCGCACGCGCATCTATTCGACTTCCTTTTAGTCTGATTGCGTTGGAGCGAGAGCTTATTAGTTTGTACTTTGAAAAATGTGTAACTGGAATGTTAATTGTTTTAACAGATAATTTGTCTTTGACTGAGTAGGACGGTTGACGGACTGCGTAAAAGAAGGTAAGTTTTAGGCAAGTACGAGTATATTAATTTATTTATGTATGTATTTATCTATCTTTACATAGCATAAAATTAAGTCACTTCTGTTGTCTCTTCGCTTATATCTTTTAAACTATTTAAAGAATTTTTATTCAATTTTCAGCAATAGATAGCATTAGCTTCAGCAATAGATTCAAGAGACATGTTTATTTTAAACATGGCCAGGTCACGAGTTACGAATAAAATGTTTTTGCATAGTGCGCTCGGTTACATCTGCGTGCATTCGTAATAAAGTTTACGTTAGAAAAAAATGACTTCAAGATCTGGTCTAATTGAAATGGAATCACAGTAGAAACACAATTTTTTTATGAAGTAACAAACATTAAAAACAGTCGAATTGTTAACCTCCTTATTTCTTGAAGTCGATCAAACAAGAGAAATCAACCGCCTTCCTATTTATACGTACGATCTCAAACCGCTCCAATATTAATTAATAACTGACACTAAGCTAATTATCGCTCCCAAATTCTTCTCCGTCCCCACGTGGTGAGGACACCCGTGCTCCACCAGGGCGGCAAACCCACCATACATTCTTGCCATACTTAACACTCCTTAATGAGTCGGGTAACGCACTACCGAATAACAGATATGCCATACAATTTGTTATATTTAAAAGACCACCTGATTTGTATTTTTTTACTAACAATTCATCCTAATATTATAAATTGTTAAGTAAACTTATCTGTCTTTTACGCGATCACGCAAAACCTTTGAACTAATTTTATTTAAGCTTAGCATGCAAGTATGATATTTCTATGTATAATATGTATGTATTTACAAAAAAAAAGTATATAAGTATTTATATCAGTTGTCTAGTACCCATAACACAAGCTCTGCTTAGCTTGGGACTAGATGGCGTTGTGTGTTAGATGTCCGGAGTATTTATTTATTTAGAGTCTTGAGGAAGGAAATGAGCTAATCTTTATTGCGAAAACCAACATATACGCGGGCAGAGGCGCAGGCTTAAGATAGTACTACGATGTCTACTGTACTACAGTGTTACAGTTTTGTAGGTCTAGTGGTTAGTAAAACTATCTGCTAAGCCAGAGGTTGCGAGTTTGAATCCAACTCGGGATAAAATATTGTTTGTTGAGTATTATTTATATACATGTGTACATATCTTGTTTCATGTCATACCATAGTTTGTCTTTGACTCATGTAAAAAAAAATATTTTGTTTGACATCAGTGAACGTATTGAATCAAACATTTTGAAAAAAAAATGAAGATTAACATCTCCAGTTTTCCAGGCAAGTTTCAATGTATTTCGATTTAAATTTATGTTTGGGTACGTCAAGAGGTTCAACGATTCCATTGAGACTAAACTAAGACAGCGTGTGTAACGTCAAATAAAAAAAAACTAAGTATAGCCGAATATATGACAAGGTTAAAAGCCATCTCCTTCCTGGTTAATTACCTCAATAGTATAGTCTTTGGGTGGGTTTGTCACATTCTTTTCAAAGCTGCGATTAATAAATATTAGAGATCTAAGAAGCCGTTCTGAAGGGGAGGATACAAGAATGCATTTCACACTATACCGGCACAACGGCGGCGACATTAAGGGGTGTTTTTTTCTAAAATTTGTACTAATGATGCCTTCTGTATGAATGACTTGTAGTATACATGTTACAGAAAAGAAATGTAGCCGAAATGTGGGCGGTCACAATGTGTCTACCCTTTAAGAAAATAGACTTGGGTATATCTCAGATTATAAAAATAAGCATATAATATTTTGTAAGCAGTTTTTCCTATTTAACTTTGAAAATTACGAACATTCACAATCATTCATCTTTTTTACTTTACTTTACCTCCTTAGGGATAACATTTCTAAAAATACTTTTTAAGTAATAAAGTAGAGATTAAAATGCCAGTCATTAATTTATTTTTGATATTCAAGTTACTAAGTCGCCATTTTAAATATTAAAATTTCCGTTCCTTCACAAATACATCGAAGAAACACCATCATCACCAGCAGGCAGTTTTTAAAAGTCCACTGCTGGACATAGCTAGTCAAAGTTATACTTTATTATTACTTTATACATTAAAAAACTAAAAAGGAAGTATAAAAACGCATTTGCGGGAACTCAAACAGGTTTGATAACTCAATCAAATCATCACAAATCACTTTAACGAGAAAAAATCCTATAAAATAGTGGCAAAAAAGTTAACAGGACTTGTCAACAAGTCGGAAAGTGGTTCATATCGGTCCGAATCCGACAAAGACACATCCGAATGGAGCGACACATCTCCCAACCCATTAGGCTATAACAACTTGTAATAGGATGGTGACAGTTCGATAGTGGCGACTTTATCGACATTCGACGCGGGTGGTACTAATTAGCAAAAACCATGTGTTTCTTTTAATAAAGAAGTTTAGTTTTCAAACAATAATATGTACTTTAAAAGTATGATAAATCTTCACATAGTTAAAAACGAAGTTGCTTCTTTCTAAAGTACCCAATGGATTTAAATGCGGTTTTAACCATAATTTAGGTTATGTTTTAAGTAACGGTTATTATTGATCAATAAAATTATGTTTGGATGTTGTCTAGTCCAGATGTCATCTATCCACTTCCTTCTTAGTCGACCTGGTGTCTTCCTGCCAGGTATTTTTCCTTCTAAAAGAAGCCTCAGGAATTCATGTTGAGTGTTCCTTTGTATGTGTCTTAAGAAAGCCTCTATAAGTTATATAAATGAAGAAAGAAAGAAAGAAAAAGTATTTATTTTAACGAGATTGCAACACAACAGAATATTAAATGAAATGGTACATAATACAGCATTGAAACATTTTCTTAAAGCATAGTTAAGTATTTAACATAACAGTAATCAATAAATCTAAAAAAAAATAATTTTGACTGCCTCGTTGGTCTAGTGGTTAGCGTAAGCGACTGCAGATCAAGAGGTCTCGGGTTCAATTCCCGGGTCGGACTGCTGTTGGGTTTTTCCTACAAGAAATTCTTAATAGCAGCCCGGAGTATGGAAGATGGCGGTGTTTCCCGCCCGTGCTTCGGAGAGCACGTTAAGCCGTTGGTCCCGGTTGTCATGAACAGCTATGGCAATCGTTATTGGGAAGTCAGTGCCCTCAAATATACTGACAACTAGTTCAACCTTCGAATTCAGTTCGCCCTCAGGGTTGCGGAGGTCAGATGCCAGTCGCTCTGTGTAAAAACTGATATTCAGGTAAAATCGGTTGAACTGGTAGCCGACCCCAAATAATATTGGGAATAATAAAGGCTAGGACGATGATGAGTAATCAATAAATCCATACTACATTTTATTAAAATAATACAATATAAATTTCAAAGTATCTTTGTCTGTCTGTGAGATAGATAGTTTGATTCTTGAGGAAGTTCATAGTTTACTATTTACCACGATAGCCGACATTCACCGCGGAGCCATAGCTTGGGCCAAAAGCTTTCTTTTATATGAGTTTAAGAAAGTGATTTCTTCGCCTAATAGAGAGCATGTGCAATACAGACAATATAGCATGGTGAGCCACACTACGGTGTCCTTCTGCATCATAGGCCTGCGGTCACTTAAGGTGGTTCTTTTTTTATGGTGTAGAAGGTAAACGAGCAGACGTATCGTCTGGTGGTAAGCGATTACCGCCGCCCATGGACGCCCGCGACACCAGCGGCGTTACAAGTGCGTTGCCGGCCTTTGGGTATGAGGAAGCGGATGGGGGAAGGGGTTGGGGTAGAGCCTCTAGTATCTTCACTCACTCAGTGAAACACAGCGCAGGAGCTGTTTTACACCGGTTTTCTGTGAAGCCATGGTATCACTCCGGTCGAGCCGGCCCATGCATGCCGAAGTGTGGCTCTCGCTGCAATAACCTTGGCTCTACTACCTTGAAAAGTTTTAAAAAACAATTGAATTGAGACCTTATCTTTTTTGAAGACGGATAAAATTAAATAGAGTGTTAAGTTACAATAATCACCTAAACTAAAGCCCCACAATAAATCACTGCCATATATTTTAAAAACCAACTATTTCACTCGAAAAGTTGAATCTTACATCTATTTTAAAGGAACTCAATTATTTTACATGATTACTTTTGTGATAAGAAAGAGATGTTTCAAAAGATAAGCGAAAATAAACAATAATGTTTAATGTACCGTATTGTCCACTAGGGGCTTGGTGTGTACAAAGAGTGTCCGCTTTCATCCCTCACTGAAACACAAAGGGTTGTTAGGTTTAGTTTAAGTATCTTGAGAAAATGTTTACTGTTATAAATGTATTATAATGGTTACCTATTTATTAATACGTAAAGCAAAACCTTTGGACTCCTTTTTACGAAAATTATGCGACCGGAGGAATAGGTATGAAATTTTGCACAGTTAGTTAATATGAAGGAGAGGAGAACACTAAAAAAATTTAAATAAATTATTATCATATTTTCACTTAGCGACTGTTAGTATTACTTAAATATAAATTACACATTTGGTCATTAAATATTACATAAATACATATGTAGTTTCATTTAATAAATCCTACTAATGTTATGAACGTTAAAGTTTGTGAGAATGTAAGTATGTTTGTTTCTATTTCACCGTGGCAGAGCTATGCTTCGGCATGAATGGGTCGGCTTGACCGGAGTGATACCACGGCCTCACATAAACCGGTGTGAAATAGCGTTTGCGCTGTGTTTCACCGAGTGAGTGAGGATACCGGAGGCCCATACCCCAACCCCTCCCCCATCCCCTTTCTCATCCCCCAAAGGTCGGCAACGCACTTGTGACGCCTTTGGTGTTGCGGGTGTCCATGGGCGGCGGTAATCGCTTACCATCAGGTGATACGTCTGCTCGTTTGCTCACTATTCAATAAAAAAAAACACAAAAAACTAACGAATGGATTTTCATGAAACTGTAGAATAATATTGCTTACACATCAGAATAACACATAGACCACAATTTATTAAGATACTAGCTTCGCCTCGCGGCGTTGCCTGCGGTTATTGTCGTACCGCGGGGTTCAGCTTGTTATTTATAAATCGTATATATGTAAGATTATCTTTTGTCCACAATTCCTCATGGATGTATATTGGTTATCGCACTAAAGAGTCGACAATGTCCTTCCTCAAGCATTAAGGTATCTCCATAGCAAATTAGTGCAGCGGTTTAGCCGTGAAATCGTAACAGACAGAGTTACTTTCTTCATAACAATCGTATGGCAGTGTAAATTGTGAGCATTAAACCTCTGGAGCATAAACGTCAGCTGTGCGGTCTCGGGGTCGATTCCCGGGTAGAACCAAATATTTGTATGATCTACAATGTTTTCTACGTATAATATGTATGTATTTAGAAAAAAAAGTATATATGTATTTATATCAGTTGTCTAGTACCCATAACACAAGCTCTGCTTAGCTTGGGCCTGGATGGCGTTGTCTGTTAGATGTCCGAAAATATTTATGTATTGTATCAACTTTGGCAGCTGAAGATTTTTAACCGACTTATAAAAAAGGGAGGTTTTTAATTCCGCGTAATCTTTGTTTTATGTATGTTCGTCTATATTTTATAAAGTGTAAAAATCTGTGTTTTATAAGGGTCGAAACAAGAGATGAATTATCGTTCAAAAACTAGTGTTTTGACTAGTGTAGACAGTCGTAGTCATAAGCAAAAACAAAACTGTTTTAAACACTATACCTGCAAAACGAATGAATCATTTTTGATTGATCTATCTACGATATATTGTATTATCTTTTTACTGCAATTTTGACGCATATTGAATTGAGGTTACTTGATTAACTTAGTAATTAATTACTTTTGTTGTAAGATATTATTGTTTTGACGTCATATTGATATTGTTACACGTTATCACAAAGTGTTAGACAGATACGTGTTAAAATCTCAAGGGCATAAACATTTGCTATGCTTGAGGTCTCGGGTTCGATGCCCGGGTCGGACTAAATATTTGTATGATCTACAAATGTTTGTTTCCGAGTTTGGGTGTTTTCTATGTATAATATGTATGTATTTACAATAAAAAAGTATATATGTATTTATATCAGTTGTCTAGTACCCATAACACAAGCTCTGCTTATCTTGGGACTGGATGGCGTTGTGTGTTTCATCCCCATCATTTAGATGGCTGGCAGTCCACAACTGTGCGCTTTACTAGAAACTATCTTCCTCGCACAACAAAACTGTGGAATAAACCGTCGCGTCGCCTGCGGGGTTCTTGGTTTTAAAAACCTTCAAAAAAAGAGCGCAAAAAACATCCTCTACTTTTACTGACTAAAATGTTAGTCTCAATTACTCGCGCGTAGCGCGTCTCAGGTTTGATTCTAGGATCGGACCAAATGTTTATATGATTTGCAAATATTTGTTTCGGAGTTTTTTATGTATAATAATTTTCTATTTACAAAATAAAGTATATTACTATTAAGGGACTACATCGTGGTACACTCAGAACAACAATTTGTGTATCACACAAAGTATTGTCACGTGTGGAGTTAAACCCACAACACTCAGCACAGTACAGGTGACCGTTTATACCACTACGCCATCACTACAGTCTGTAGTAGGTCATTTCATACATGAGTAAAGTAAGGAATCGTTTATAAACCTCTCTTATTTCTAACGAAGAAAAAGCCCCAAGAATGAACACGATCACGAATCGTTTTGGAGGGTGTCTTGTTATAATTGGTATAACCCTCATATTCTTACAAACGGGTATTATATTTGAGAGTGCTTGAGAGGGCTCAGGTGATACTTGTGCTTATTTGTATTCAAGAATCTGCCGTATTGTGTCAATTTTGAGTGATATTGGGCCAATTTATCTATATCTATGAATTTTGGTACAAAATCAGAGTATTAGAAGGTTGTGTTAAGGATTAAAAGGAAGGTAAGGTAAATTGGATAATATTTGAGATAAATAAATAAATAAATATTCCGGACATCTAACACACAACGCCATCTAATCCCAAGCTAAGCTGAGCTTGTGTTATGGGTACTAGACAACTGATATAAATACTTATATACTTTTTTTTGTAAATACATACATATTATACATAGAAAACATCCAAACTCCGAAACAAATATTGGCAGATCATACAAACATTTGGTCCGACCCGGGAATTGAACCCGAGACCTCAAGCTTAGCAGTCGCATACGCTACCAATACGCCACCGAGCCAGTCAAATGGCAGTCAGATGGTTGATTTACTTAGTATTACGGTATAGTGATCATTGTCGTATTGATTTTATTTATTTATTTACATAACTTTATTGAACGCCATTAATATACAAAAAATTACAGACAATAGGCGCTCTTATCGCTAATTGTAATTAGCTCACGGCGATCTCTTCCAGAAAACTTTTGTACGGATAGGTATTGTGTAATTGATTTTGGGTAGTCTAAGGTGTGTGTAAAATAACCTTAGTAATAATAATTAATTTTAATTGCTATGATGATACGGGTCATTTGAATAATTGTATACCTAACATACTCCTTATTATAAGTATAAAACGCAAAGAACAGAATTAAGTGTGCCTTCTATGATCCTACTTCCTCTTTACCCCATCTTCCCCGCTTGCACACAACTTTTAAGACATTTTGAGTGATGACTCGAAACTAACAACAATGACCCCCATAAAATAGAAACGACATATTTGACAATATAATCCTCAAAATACGTGTTTAAGGACCAATATTTTTGGTGCAAAACTGTTCCGCTTTATGACAGTGAAGTGTTAACACATGCGAGTGGAGCCATAGGATGGAGCATGTATGTATCTCACAAACATGTGTTTTCTGTTAGTTTTGATGTGTCTGTCACCATTGACAAGTCGTTGTGATCGCTGGTTTATGGTTTCGTTCGTAACTTGACGAGAATGTGAGAGAAACATTTGCGATTAATACCGTCTATGTAATCTACGTCTATATATATATATATGTTTAAATAGTAGCCTATTTGGATCCCCTTTTCGTTTTTCTAAATAAACGATTTATTTATTTTTATTATCGACTCTAAATCAGTCGAAGGATCTCAATTTCGAATTTTTTTTTCATATTTATTACATCTGACTCCGTCAATTATGAAATTAATTGTATTTTTTTTTAATCTGGGAGGTAATATTTTTGTTTTCCACGAAATAATACTACCTTACGTCACACCACATTTTTAATGTACCTAATGTGTGTCGACCAACCGACAATTATATTAAACTAGCTGAACCCCGCGTTGCTACCCGCGGTACGACAACAACCATCTTTATAAATTGTAGCCTATGTGTTATTCTATGAGCTATATTATTGTAAAGTTTCATCAAAATCCGTTCTGTAGTTTTTGCGAGAAAGAGCAACAAACATACTCACAAACTTTCGCGTTTATAATACGAGTATTAATAGGATGTGTTGTACCTATGTGTTAATAAGGCCCTGTACTAATACGCGTGTATGTAATTCCGACATCCCAATTTGACACGCCAATCCTACCTCAGTAATCCGCCAGTGCGACCTTCATTAACACTTCGATAAATTTTATGATATTCTCTTATTTATTACTAGCTGACCCACGCAACCTCGTTTGCGTCTTATATAGCCCGTAGCATGAACATTTTCGCAAAATAAGTAACTTTTCTGGTTGATTTTTTACACCTTGTGTCCGAAAAACCCAAATATCATACGGAACCCTATTTTTTTCCAAAATAAAATATAGCCTATGTTACTCGTGGGTAATGTAGCTTTCGAATGGTGAAAGAATTTTTAAAATCGGTCCAGTACTTTTTGAGTTTATTCGTTACATACAAAAACACAAATATTTCCTCTTTATAATATTAGTGTAGATAGGCATACGAATAAATATGATTTTATAAAAATTGTTATTATAACACTCAAGTTATAAGTATTGGTGGTTTAAAATAAGTGGGGTTTAGTATAAAGAGCTTTTCGTATCGTATTTTTACGATGTGAACGAGGAGGTAATGTGTATACATTCAGCTTAATAATTTGCTTTTTAATGTGGAAAGAGATACTGGAAAGTCGTATCTATACTAATACTAGCTGACCCTTCTATTGCCCGTAGCGTGAAAATTTTCGACCATTTTTGAAACATTCTTCATTGGTGCTCCGCTCCTATTAGTATTAGCGTGATGACATATAGCCTATAGCCTTTCTCGATAAATGGACTATACAACGATTATCTACTCCAACGCACATACGTACACTGTTTTGATAGATATGGTTGAATTTTAACTTTTTGTAATTAAGTGCAAATTGACTCATTGACGTTAAGAACACACCTACATTGCTTAGACAACAGTGAGTGCTTGTAATATATGAACTTTATACAATAGCAATAAAGCTCAAATTGACTTTACGTTTTAGTTAGAAAACGTTTGTATGGGAAAAAGAAAAGGGCTGTTTTTAGGGCTTTTCCGGCCATTATTCGAATTTTTCTCGCCGTAAAAACCATCCTTGAATTTCAACGAACATTTAAAAAAAAAATTGGCCAAATTGGTCCAGGCGTTGTTGAGTTATGCGTTTACCAACACATTGAGCGATTCATTTTTATATTATAGATAGATAGAAGATAGATAGATTGTAGATTCTAGAGTAACTCTGTTACGATTTCACGGTTAAACTGCTGCGTCGATTTCAATTAAATTTTGCATGGAGATACTTTCATTCTTGAGGAAGGGTATGAGCTAAATTTCGCCGCGATAGTGGAAATACACGCGGGTAATAGCTAGTTACATATTTATAAAACGAGAAATTAATTACTTGTTAATAGTAAATAAAATTTAAAATTATCGATTGGTTATTTTATAACAAACCAATCTATATTAAAGCGTAACGTCATGTTATTCATGACTTGCTATTTCATATTTCTATTTAAATATGTATAGGTATGTGGAGCAAAAGTGTTATACCCCATTTTAAAGTTTACAACGAGGGCTGCGAAGAGTTAAAAAAAATGTAATAAAAAATTCAATGAACTGCCTCGGTGGCGCAGTGGTAGTGAATGCGACTGCTGTGCTTGAGGTCTCGGGTTCAAATCCTGGGTCGGACCAAGTGTTTGTGTGATCTACAAATATTTGTTTCGGAGTTTGGGTGTTTTCTATGTATCATATGTATGTATTTACAAAAAAAAAGTATATATATATTCATATCAGTTGTCTAGTACCCATAACACAAGCTCTGCTTAGCTTGGGAATATATGGCGTTGTGTGTTAGATGTCCAAAAATATTTATATTTAAAAAAAATAAATAATGAATCCTGGCTGAATTTTGATCACAAGGCGACCACAAGTGATCGTAAACTTATAGATACTGTTTTGACGTTTACTAGCTTTTGCTTTTATTTGGTCGTCATAACGTATGTTAATAATAATATAACAAACTGATTTTCTTGCGGTAAGTCGTTGCCAACGCCTTTTACGCGATTTATTTGTCGGAAAGCCAGTGATTCCTAATTTTCTATCATAAAGTTACTTTAACTTAGTATTTTTTTTCTCTAGGCTTTGTTTCTTCTACCGAATGACCGTAAAAACTTTCAGTAACACCCAAAATTACGTACAAAGCGGCACAACAAAGAAATAATATTAAACACACACCGTTCTACTAAAGAATAATACATTATTATAACACGATTCGGGACAGGAACCGCCTACAACCATTATCTTGTCCACGGCCGTATATTTTGCTTATTAAATCTAACAAAAGAGCTCACTGTATCAATGTTTCCAAATTATTTACTGTATGTAGTACAGTCGGGACGAAAGCTGGTTGCTTTGAAGTCTTTTTCACGATTGGAGTTTCTTTAACGGAAAAAATTCACAAAGAACTATATTTGGCCGCCATAGTGTAAGTCACCATGATGCATGGGTGCATTTTCTACTTCCGCAATTACTCTTAGATTCTGCTCTAGATTTCCATTGGGCAGAGTAGAGCACACTTTGGCTAATCCATATATATAAAAAAAATTAAAACAAAATCTTATAGAAAACTGAAAATTGGACAGTTATTATATTATATCTGCTGTTCTTTGGAGTAAATCAAATGAAGGACACCCTCAATATCCAGATAGTTTATTATTGCATAAGAAATTCTAGACAACTCGTAGTTTCTTAAATAAAAGCTATCCGCTACGTAAACGAATCAGTAAAGAGTTACTGATTCGTTTTGCAAGGTTTTAGGATATTAAATGTCGTTCAAAACCTGGAAACTACTTTAGGAATGATAGGTTAAATTAAAAACGAAAAATCTAAACTTTTCACTGTAAATGTACTATGCTTGGAAGTCACAGGTGCGCGAGCGCACAATGAAAGCCGCGCAAATCGCATCGCGGCCGCGGTGCTCGGGCGGTAGGCGGACGTCTTGCAATTATAGCCGACACACGGAAATGCCGCTACTGGCTTATTAGAGTCAATGACGTGGCCGACCTGTGAAGAATAAACCACGGTGTAGAAAAGACGTTTGATTGACCATATTTGAGAGCCAATATCTACTACTAGTGGTCCCAGCGGTCGAAATTTGATCACATTTACCTCCTCCATACAAACGAGCTAAACAGACAACCAAACAAACGAGCATTTTTACATAATAGCTTTTAAGTATGTGGTTTCTATAGTATGCTTAATTTTCTCAAATGTTACATGAAAACTATACTAGGGAGCATATCAAATAGTAACAATAGGAGTTATTTCGGCAAAAATTGGCAACTTTCTGGTTTTACGATATTAAAGTTAATACTCCAACTGTAGCTGTTCTGATAAAAGAACACAGTGGATTCCTCAGAGCAGAGATTTTTGAAACCTTCGAACTTCTATCCTGTAATATCTCTTTAGCGAAAGTCCCAAAAATCGTGTTTTCCAGCTTTATATCCCTCTCATGGTCACAGGAAGAAAGAGTGAACCTATTAAGAGACGGACACCATAACTACCAATCTATTTTTTGTGTATGAGCCAGCCAGTGACTCTACTCCTGATGGAAAATATGAGCAGAATCCAATAGTAGTTGTACCATATTCATTGTAAATGCAGACAATCCAGCATGGTGACCCATACTATGGTGGCCCTTACCAATGAAACACGACAGAAATTATCTAGAAAGTTGCGCAATAGATGTCAGTAGGTATAATTTAGTGTACTTTCTTCTTTGAGACCTTCCCTGTTTAGGCACAAACCTCTTTAACATTTTAATTTCCCAAGCTGATATAATAGCCCGGCCCCCCGCGCCTTGATAATGCACATATCAACTTCACACGTCCCCTCCGTGGGCAAAACAATAGCGTTTTGTGATATAATAGTAGGGAAATTTATTCTAATGGGAAGTGACGAACGCTTTTCTTTGTAGAAAGAAATAAGTGAATTGTTATTTTTAGCTATAGTAACTACTAACACTGTAACTTTGTATGACTGTACATTTTTTTCAGACAAAATTGGAGTGTTTTTTTAGTTTGTTTTTGTTATTGCAATACAGTTGTATTGTTCCTACACGTTGTAAAAAGAGTCGTATGTACAGGAGTGGACTGTTAAATATTGTTCATGATGAAAAAGCCTTGTCGCGGCTTTTTTTTCAAGTTAAAACTTCTTTATTGAGCACGTTTTGGTAGAAGAAAATGTTATGAGTTCGCGTCACCTGATCTGCTAATGTTTCATGTTGATAATTTGAATTTAAACATGATGAAATTTATAATTTTACAAATAACATTCTAACTTAGAAGTTTTCACGTCTATCGACAGCCCTTATGACAGCCATTTTTTTAGCTATTATAACACTAACTATCTATGTCTATAAAATTTTTTAATACAAAACTGGAGAGATTTTTTTATTATTGTGAATCAGTTGTATTGTACCTATGTCTTGTTGGGAGAGTCGTATGTCCAGCAGTGGGCTGTTAAATACTGTTCATAATGATGATGCTTCGTCGTAGTATAGTTTAAATTTTACTTTTATTTTTCATTACTTGGAATTTGCGCTTGCCACACTTTTTTTTTAAGACGACTCCCGCATTAGAAATATATACATCCTGTGTCGCGGGGGACTTTACAAATATACATGAAACGGACACAAAGAACACCCAGACTCAGAAAAACAATTTGTGGAATAAATAAAGTGTTCCATGTAGGGTTTGAACCCACAACACTTGGTGCAGTAGCAAGCTGTGTGGCGACCGCTTAAACCACTAGGCCAACCGTGCAGTCATCATTACACTAATACCTTGTCTTTTTTTTTATTTATTTCTTAGTATTTTTTCTGTTTTTCATTAATATTATTCCCGCTTACCATACTATACTTATGTCATACGCAGATATAGTTACCAACCAGTTTCTCTATAATTGTAAATTACTTAAAATAATTATACTAATTTTAATTTTTAACTGTTGCGCTATCACAGCTAAAAAGCTTTACCGATTTCAATAAAGTTTTATATGGAGATATTTTAAGAGAGAATGAAAATATTCTTGATTAGACGCCTCTATCTGATCATAATATTTCGGTTTTATTTATTTATTTTTTATGCATTATTGCTTATTCATTTAGATTATGTCAATGATTTGTTTCATTGATTTGATTTTGTTGACGTAAATAGTGATATATATCAACATGTAGGTACTACATAAAAAAAAAACAAAAAATATATATTTTGGTAATTTTAGAGATAAAAGTGAAGTCCACAAAATTGGAAAAAAACCTTTATTTTCAACATTATGCACGCGTCTTAAAAGCTCTGTATACTTTCACTTTAAAATAAAAAGAAACACATTATAACTTTCTTTACAATTTGTTATAAATCTGAACGCATCACTAATCTCTCCTCTGTCATCGACCCATTGTAAACATAAAACTGTCTGTTTACGTGTTAAAGGATTAAAAGAAAGTGAAAACAACTTTGACAATGGCACAATGCCACAATAGTTAGTTATTATTGACAATAATACATGCTGATACAATTCAGACGACCACAGCGAAGGGCCACCCACAAGATCTCTCATTAACAGAACCATATGTCCATAAGCAAACTGAAAAAACTGTCCTTGAAACATCAAAAACTAATCGCCGACGGATTATACGACACAATATTGGCACTGAACAACTTTAAACAAACGATTTTGAAACTTTAGCACTTTAACATAGAGTTCTTTTTACAGATGTAGATTTAGAATCACGTACAAAATTATTTCAAAGCTGCAAGGTATTTATTTGGAGTGTCTTAAAGTTCATTTTCCTTTGAAAGTGGATTTTGTAGGATCTCGAGAAGATTGCTTGTCAATATACGTCACAGTTGACAAAGCGGCCGATGCCGAATATTTATTCATACAGGATTATTCGGTGCAGATTATTCGTAGGCAGGGAAAGGACAAAGTCGGCAAACATTAGTTCCCTAAAACTTTATTTTGTGTTCATTTTAGTCTCGGGATGATCTCGTTTCGATAAACTTTAATAATTGTAAACTGTTCACGGTGATCGAGTGCGCATTTCAATAGATTTGTTGTAAATAAGTACTCGAGATTGAGACCACCGTGAAAATTGTTTTCTTAAAGAAATTGGGTGAAGATGTTAAAGCAATTGAATTTTTCAGCTATCTTTTGACAAAAGAGTGAATGTAGAAAATGGGACATGGTTGAATCTATAGTTAAGATTAACTGTAAAGGGAGATTATCAATTTTAAGGCACATGCTGTAGATTAGAAGCACCAAAATAGTCTGTAGCAGGTGTCTGATTTCAATAGCACGATGAAATGGTTTGATATGATAATTTATACATGCAAAAGAAGAACATGCCAGATGGTTCACTGACTGACCGATCAACGTTGGGTCTAGAAGCATGAAGTTTTGCACAACTATTTCTTATAGGTGTCGTATGTGGGACTAAGCAATGATTTTTAAACAAATGGGTTTTGAAAAAAAGAAATTAGTAAAATTCTTGCATTATTTTTATCGTTGGCAATGCTAAAACAGTTGGGTGCGGAGGTGAGATGCACTGACTATCAGCCTTATTAATATGCGTTGAACAGTTTTTAGTTGCACTATCCAATATTTCACCCATGCGCAGCCAGGCCAGTGATGAATAAATGAATAATAGCCCAACTCGTAAATTGATGATTTACACTAAACTTAACATCTAAAATAGTAGCAAAATTCCCGGTTTCTAAATTATTAAAGCTTTCACAAGGTTACTTGTTTTCACTTCATCGTCCAAAGATAGATTGAAAGAGGATAGCTGATACATTAAGTCGTCTCCATACTGCAAAAAACTTAATTAATGGTCAATTATTTGTTCCGGGATAAACTTACTTTGCTATATACTTTTCCATGCCCTATTGTATCACTTTGCCGAAAAAATATATATTGAGAAGGCTCTCCTAAATAAATAACTTTTTTATGAATTTAAAAACCTAGACAACCGTTTTTTTTCGAAAGGGTTATACCACTCGTAGTCACGGGTAGACTTAATAGAAATCCAGCTATAAAACACTAACTGTGTAAAAGTTGCAAAGATCTAAAAACAGTGAATTAAGAGCTCTTCCTTTTTATATCAAGCTCTTGCACTTGGAATATAACCATTGTCGCGGGAGACTTTACTTTTGAGCCTAGTTGTGAGCTACAACTTATGCTGAGGTTAGTTAAGGTTTAAGTCATACCTATGCTTTTAATAAATGAACAAAATACCTATATATTAAAGTATTATATCATAATATATAATACTAAGACAAATTGATCTCGAAGAACCTTGGTGTGCTCAACAGATCGAGACAGTATTACACTTCGGCCCTGCTTCTGCTTTATAAGGCGCAGGTTCGGCCTCCCATGGAATACTGTCCTCATTTTTGGGTGGGGAGACCCCAATACCAGCTCCTCCCTCTAGACCGCATTCAACTGAGAGCAACTCGAATCGCTGTGCATCTTCTACCGCATTTATTATGCAGAGTGCTTCGAGGAATTATTCGGACTAATCCCTGCCGCTTTTCCGCCATCGTCCTACGTGTCAGAAGTTTCATCCCCATCACTTAAATGGTTGGCAGTCCACAACTGTGCGTTTTCCCGAAACCTTCTGCCTCGCTCAACAAAACTGTGGAATGAACTGTGACCTGCGGTATTCGCGGACCAATACAACCTCCTTAAAAGACCGGCAACGCACTTGTGATGCCGCTGGTATTGCGGGTGTCCATCGGCGGCGGTAATCGCTTACCATCAGACGATACATGTGTTCGCTAGCCCCCTAAACCATAAAAAAATAAAAATATATAATCTCTATCTAAAATAAAACTCATTATTCAAATGTAATTGACAGTTTCAGAGATAATAGTGTTAAAAGAAACATAGAAACTCTTCCAGACATATATGAAAATTGTGTGTACATTTTGTGAATCATACAAAGTATCCCATGCGGAATCGAACCTACAACGCTCAGCTCAGTAATTTGTACTCAATGCCTAGTTGACCACTTAAACCACTACACACACATAAACTGGCGTACAAAGGTTAAATTCCGTTTCATTACCAACTCTGATTCATGTTTATACGCATACATACAATAACATCAGAAATAGCTTTCATTTTGACATATTTAAAACTTAATTCGAAATAAAAATGCTACCATACTAAAATTAACACATAACACATACAATTTCGAAACCCAATAAATAAGTTTTAAACGTTGAACATAATTGGAAACGGCAGTGGGGTTTAAATTTTAATAATAAATACAACAATATTCATTTTTCTTGTCAAATGTATCGCAGGATGATAAGCTTGGCACAGCGGGCCGTGGGTGGACTCTATGGACTATGATTTTGGACCATAGTGAGATATTTCTATTTACTAACGACTAGTTGTAACCCACAATTCCATTAGCGGTTACAATCCTACTTTTTTCTAAAGTGTTATATGCATGATATTTTATAGACTCAATTAATTCATCTATACTAATATTATAAAGAAGTAAAGTTTGTGTGTTTGTTAAATTGTAGGGGGTAATCTCGGGATCTACTAAACCGATTTTAAAAATTCTTTCACCCATAGAAAGGCACATTATTGCTGAGTGTCATAGGCTATATAAAAAACCGAAAAATAATAAGGGTTTTACGTGGTAGTCGGTTTTGCAAAGTGAATCGGAGAAATTTCAACGAAAGGCCAAAGCAGCGTACGGCGCGCGATGGCTTCGGGCTTAATTCGGTTCGCGTTCGTGCTCGCTTCGGGAGAAGGAGGCGTGGCCTTTTATATCTGAGAGGTATAGTCGTTCCAATCGTTTATTTAACTTTTGACAGATCACGCACATAAAGTTTTGTAATAATTTTTGACATAATGTACAACAGGGAATACTGTACTTCATGGATGGGCTCCGCCCACTTAGAGATGTGGCATTCGTAATTAATTACCGCAGACTATAAAAACAGTTTTGAAATAAATCGATTATATCGCAAGACAAACTCTTGTTTGTCCTTTGAGTACTTTATTTTTTGGCATTTTGACAGTAACGAAGGGAAAAACGATACGCTCATCTCAACCAAACGTGAGAATTCACAAATAAATCAATACGGAGGAATATAAATACTCAACTCGACGTATGAAAATGTGGATTAACACTGACAACAAAATGGCGCCGCGGGCCGGCTCCGCGTCCTGTGTTGCCGTTTAATAATCGATAAAAGTACGAAATTATCTATAAAATAATGTGTGTGTTAAATCGATTAAAACTTCTTCATGCATAAAATCGATCGATAGAAGAAATCGAATCGGTAACAGGTCAGGGTATCACTATTTGATTAAGTATTAGACCTGTCAAAAGTTAAATAAACGATTGGAACGACTATAGGTACCCGCGCAGCTCAGGCACGTGGTCGGCTTCTTACGCAGCGTACGTCTCCGAAATTGAATTTTTCGAAACGTAATTAGTACACTTTCGACATCTATTCTATACTAATATTACAAAGAAGTAAAGTTTGTGTGTTTGTATATTTGCTAAATTGTAAGGGGTAATCTCGGGATCCGGGTTCCGCACAAAACAAAACAGTTTCCTGTATGCAGTTCTATGCACACAGACTTATGATCATAGAGAATCGTTTCAATACTTTACATTATTACCGAGATTTGTTCAGTCAATACTGCGTTGACATGATGGCTAAAATGATATCAGAAAGATTGAATTTTATATCCCGTAACCAACAAAAGTTAAGAGCTGACGATTATATACATTTAAGAGATGCTTTGAATAGAGATGCTAATGTAAATGCTGCAAATATTGGTCAACACGTTATCTTGCCCTCATCTTTCACTGGCTCGCCGCGCTACATGCACGAAAAAACCCAAGACGCTATGACATACGTGCGAAATTACGGAAGGCCTGACTTATTTGTTACCTTCACTTGCAACCCCGAGTGGGAAGAAATAAAGCAAGAACTTTTTTCTGGACAGCGATCTTTCGATCGACACGACATAATAGCAAGGGTCTTTCATCTAAAAATGAAGAAACTTATTAAACTATTTACAAAAGAAGAAGTTTTCGGAAAAGTCAAATGTCACATGGTCAGTGTCGAGTGGCAGAAAAGAGGCTTACCTCATTGTCACATGTTGATTTGGCTAGAAAATAAAACACAACCTGACGAAATTGACAAGATTATAGTTGCAGAGCTACCCGATAAAGATAATGATCCGGCGTTGTTTGATATTGTGACAAAGAACATGGTACACGGGCCGTGTGGGGAACAAAATCCAACGTCGCCGTGTATGAAAAATGGTATTTGCTCAAAAAAATACCCACGCCTTTTTGTCACTGATACCCAAACCGGAGAAGATGGGTATCCTGTTTATCGACGCCGAAACGTCGATCACGGCGGTCAGGTGGCCACTATGACTATTCGTGGAAGGACTATTATAACAGACAACACATGGATCGTCTCCACTATTATACTTGGGCTAATAACAAATTTTCCCGAAGAAAACGCGGAGCAGATGTCGCTGGTCATCCTGGAATAAAAAAAGATCCTGCTCTGGGAAGAGTATATAGTGTGCACCCTTCTCAGTCGGAGTGTTTCTTCCTTCGAGTTTTGCTTCATCACGCACGTGGCTCCACCTCATTTCAGGACTTAAAAACTGTGAACGGAGTTGTCAAAGAAACATACCAAGCTGCTTGCCGTCAGAGAGATTTGTTAGAAGACGATAACCAGTGGGAAAACACTCTACGAGAAGCCTCAATTTCTCAATATCCTTTGAAGTTGAGGGAGTTGTTTGTGGTGATATTGTTATTTTGTTACCCATCTGAACCACTCAGTTTGTGGGAAAACTTCAAAGACGATTTATGTGACGACATAAGACATAGAATACGACAGCAGAATCAGAATTTCACTTTACCCTATAATGATGACATGTATAATGAAGGTCTATTACAAATAGAAAATAGACTCTTAGAACTAAATGAGAAAACCTTAAATGATTTTGGTTTACCTTCTCCAATTCGGCCACATAACAATGCATCGGACATAATACTGATACGTTCGTACGATACCAATGAGTTGTCAGTTTTTATTAATGAAAATTTACCGAAATTAGTCAGAGACCAGAGACAAGCTTTTGATGCAGTAATTGACAGTGTGCTAAATAACAGAGGTTTAATTTTCTTTCTTGACGCCCCGGGAGGCACTGGCAAAACGTTTCTTGCAAATTTGGTATTGGCAAAAGTAAGACAATCTGGGAGAAATGGACTAGCCCTCTTTTTGGCAGTAAGAAATTAAAACATAACACACTAAAGAATTATTAACATTATGCCCAACGAAGTGGGCACGGGTCAGCTAGTATAGATATAAATGTAAAGTTGACTTTTTCATATACTAGTGGAGTTCAAGTTTTAATACATCACACTTCAGAGATTGTTTTCGTCTGTGTTGTGTCATTACAATGTGCTATAGCGCAGTGTGGCAGAATACAATCTATAATAATATAATAAAGCTGAAGAGTTTGTTTGTTGGAACGCTCTAATCTCAGGAACCACTAGTCCGATTTGAAAAATTCTTTCAATGTTGGATAGTCCATTTATCGAGGAAGGCTATAGGCTATATATCACCACGCTATTAATAATAGGAGCGGAGAACCAATGAAGAATGTTTCAAAAACGGGGGAAAATTTTCACGCTACTACCAATATAAGATGCAAACGAGGTTGCGTGGGTCAGTTAGTACAGTAATAAAACAGAACGTAAGCCCTATCATACAAAAAATAAATCACCAAATCAGTTTATAACTAAAATAGCAAACGTAAAAATTAAAACTACATTTTTTGAAGTCGGTTTAAAGTGGAATTAATCGCTTTAAAAGTAATTGAACTTGGAGCCACCTAATCTATATAGTTTAAATCATTGTCAACAGTTTATCAAAATACAGATTATATATAATACATATTGTACATTTAATTCACGACTTCGTATGAAAACAATGTTTTATAACACTAAGGATTAAAGGGATTACTTTTTCGGTGATTAGATTAGACTGATAGACTTTGAACAAATAATCAGTATGTTTGTTAGAGCCATGTAATTTTGCCGGTAGTTTTTTTTCCTTATTCGTTTCATTGAACAAGACAAGAAGGCAGAATATTGAATTCAATATTGATAAAATGTAGTCTAGTTTTAGGGATAAACTAGTTACATTTGTTCCGATCCCAATAAAGTATTGGAGATTGTTTTACATTAATTTTTGATTTATTAAAATTATTAATTTACTTGCCTTGACTGACAGATTCACCAACGCAGATACTAAACCGCTGGAACTGCAAACTTGACATTTTGGTAACTGAACCTTTGTATTATAAGCACTCAATCTATATATATAGATATATATAGAGATAGATATAGATATATATATATAGAGATAGATATAGATATATATATATAGAGATAGATATAGATATATATATATATATATATATATATAAGCGAAATACCACTCACTGATTAATCACGAAATCTCAGAAACTATAACACCTACAAACTTGAAATTTAGCAGGTATTTTGTATGTAAGTCTTATGTTATAGAAGTAGAAATAATTATGGCAGAAGGATTTTAAACGGTATTTAAGCATTATCATACATATTATATACCTACTAGCTGAGCCCCCCGGTGTTATCCACGATACAACACAATCCCCGTTAACGCCGCGGCAAAGCTTAGTTAAGAATATTTTTTGGAAATTTCACCCGTATGGAAAATAGGTAGGTAGGTCGGTATCAAAGTTCATAATTTTCTTAGTATGTAGCAGAAAATAAGAAATAATTGCTAGGAAAATAGTTAGTTTTCATATCTTTTGATACGATATTGTTTAAATTTGTTCCAGTTATTGATAAACATTATTTATCTATCAGACAATTTATATAACGGAAATAGCTGAACTATCAAAGATATCGAATAGAAGGGTTCGTGGCTCAGTAGTAACTGCATAAGTTAACACATTTTAAGATTAAGCAATCCTACCCAAGCCCGTCTATGATAGTTGACCACCATTCTCCGTCAGTCCAAGTTGTTACAGAACGTATTTGGTTATTGTTACAGATATGTGGAGCCTTAGAAAGTCCGACAACAGTCTCTCTACAGAACTTGCAAGGTAGTAGAGCCACGCTGATTTCAGCACGGTTGGGGCGGCTCGACCGTGGCGGTAGTACCCTCGCACAGAAGATTAACGTAAAATGAAAGCAGCAGTGCTGTCGTATTTTGGTGAGTGCGAGACCGGTCCGATGATGCAGAAGCATTACTAAGCCACCATAGTGTGGGTCACCATGCTGCATTGTAGCATTGTCTGCGTTAGCAATGAGTATGGTGACTACGGCTATTGGATTCTGCTTATGCTTTCCATTAAGTAGAATAGGCAGGGCCATATATTAAAAAACTTCGATAATGTTAGTACTTCTGTCGTGGAGGTTTGATGGTACATCCCATCCTCATTTGGAAATAATTTTTTGTAGGAGAAAGAGCGATCATGAAGTATTTTCTACAGCACCAACAAAAAAAGAAACTCTTTTTGAAAAAGAGGTTTCGACTCCAAGGCATAGACACTTAGATTATACTTACTAGATATCTTACGACACCCATGGTATAAATAGGGGTGGTGACACTTCGAATTTATAATCCGTGTACACAAGGAGGGAAAATTGGTTAGAAATAAACATACAAACTGATAGAACCATGTTAAAATAAGGAAAAAAAATTCTTCCAGTTATTGATAACATCAGTTATCGCTCGGACAATTCATAAAACGGAAATGGTAGAATTACTAAAGATATTAAATAACAAAATTTACAACACAGATATGGGTATTAACTTTATATTGTCATAAAATATTTATGTATTATTTATTTAAATAAGATTATAACGTTGTATTGTTTAAACAGATATCAGGTGTATTCTGACTGCAACCGGCGCCGGCGGCTCTAACTAATCTAATCTATTGAAACCTGCTCGAAACGTCGGATATATTTACGTCAGTAAGAAAAACTAAGGTTTAATAGACAATTCAACTGTTTTTTTTTCATTTATTACCTCAGAACTTTTGACTAATGAGGACAATAGACAAAGAAAAATTAACTCAAATCTTATACCAATCCGCCTTTCTAGCGTAGTATAGAAGGCCAAACCCTCCTTTTAAGGAAAGGTTTGGCCTTCTATACTACGCTAGAAGCTTCATTCTATTGCTGTATATAGCCTACTTTTAAGGAAAGGGCTATATACAGCAATAGACAAATAAAAACATCAGACGTTATCATCTAAAGATAATGACGTTGGAGTAACTCTTTGATGATGTGAAAATCGGTTGAGTAATTACATAAATAAACCATACAGACAAACAAAATCATAAAAAAAAATATTTTAAATAATAAATGCACAGTATCGTATCTATTATAATGACCGGTACTTTCTATGGTAATTTTTCTAAAAGCGAATCCTAACTAGATCAATTTATCGCCCCCGAAACCCTATTGGAGTCGTTTCCGAGATTCACCTCATATAAATTGACAAGAATTGTTCATTTCAAGGTATTAGATTTTTTTATACTTTTGCATACCTAGATGATGTATGGATACTAAAATATCCCAGGTTAAAGGATATTATGTGCTGCGTGGTCACCGTGGTCGGCACATGAAAGGCGCGCCGGTGTCGCCCGCGACACAACATGATTACGATAATCGCACCGCCTTTCGTCGCTTCGCCCGTCTTTGTAAATTGAGATTAAGACGTATATTCACGGTCAGACCCGCTTAATGGAAAAGATGAAAATACAATCTAGACAGACTAAGACCGGGATGGTTGGCGCTATTTGTTGAACACTGGACGGCAATAGGCTGAAGATGAATCTACATAGATCTACATACTATAGGTACACACTGCTGATTAACACATCTATATTATCTTTAATCCCATATGTATTATAGATCCTTGATGTAAATCCAGCAATAAAACGAAATTATTAATGTTGATTAATGATCGTGTTCCTATTGAACGCTCTTGAAGTTATTGCCAAAAGGATTTGATGTAAGAAACTATGCACGTACGCTAAATAAAACTTTAGTAGGTATTTTTAAAACGTTTATTGGGTACGTCAATAGTCTCCCAAGCTGTTATGGCTATTAAAATGTTCTGTATTTATATTTCCCAACGAATTTAATAAAAAAATGTCATTTGGTGAATCACCTTTCTAAAATAGTATTAATGAAAGATTTGTTTAATTGAGTCACCATTATAAAGACAGTTGAAATACTTAAAACTAAATATTAAAAGTTATAAGTGTATTTAAATATAATCGTACCGTGAATAGGCGGCCTTACCAATCCACGATCTCTTTTATAAAACTGTTCTTTATGCGTTTTATCGAGATTGAAATTAAGATGTTCTAATGTGCGACACATTGCGCTCGGTTTATTACGGGCGTTAATGTCCCGCCTCACTATACAACATTATTGTTATGCTGTACCATTATTGATTGCATTTATAAAGACTTATAAATCTTGTAGATATGCTTTCTGTACAGACTTAGGTGTGTCTAGAATTTATAATAGTTAATTTACTATATATTTGAAGGAGAGACATTAGTCTGGCTGTGGACAATTAGATACTTTTAATATTAGTAATAGTATTTATTTCTGTATGTATGTATACATATGAATATGTGTATATCGACTTATGGTAAATGAATGTAAATTATAGTGTATTAGCTACCCGCACAATTTCATTAAGGAAGAAGGGAAATATAATATGGTCTATGGTTCTCTAAGAGGTGCGGCTTTTTTCCTACGTCTTCAACGAAAATCGTTGTATTTTAGCAAATATACCGAAAAAATTAACAAATTATATACGAAAATCTTCCTCAACAGTTTTTTGAGATTACCGCAAACGGACAGACGCTGCGTAGCTTTTTGTTTTATAATATATTGTGTCACTTACTTCCTGGTTACTTTGTATCACCATAAGGTTGAATGGTAGAGAATGTTCGCTTAGATCTTTAAAGTACTCAACATATTTTAATGCAGTTTCTTTATTGCAATAGATAGAGTGATTCAAGGGGAATATTTATGAGTGTATTCCATGGCTATTCTAGTAGAGGAAATCCGAAATATTGAAAGATTTCTTAGTGTTTTGGTGACATTACGTAAGAAAACATTTTCTAAAACTTTACTCGTTAATCACATATTTAATTTCGTAATATGTAACACAATGTCCCATATTGTTAGAAAGTTATTAAGAAAATGCTCACTTTTATATCCCTGTTAGTTACAATTTAATTTTACGAGATTTATATTGCTGTGTAGGTTGAAAGTTGCGGCTGTGATGGGCCCGGAGAGGCAGTCGATGTCAAACATTATAATATATTAAAATAAAATAATATATTTGAGTGCACGGTTGGCCTGCAGTGATTTAAGTCACCATGGCGCTTTTTACTGCGCAAAGTGTTGTGGGTTCAAATCCTACATGCGACAACGCTTAGTGTTATCTGAAAATTTTTGTTAAGAGTCTGGGTGTTCTTTGTATATATATTACTAATGCGGGAGTTATCTTTTTAATATAAAAATATTACTTAATAATATAATACAATATTGTAAGTTACCTACTTAGTCAAGCAATGATAGATACAATTCTCTATCGTTGTCAACATCTATCTGTATCTTCACATAGTATAAAATGAAGTCGCTTTCGCTGTCTGTTCGCTTAGATCTTTTAAACTACTCGACAGATTTTAATGAAGTTTTCAGCAAGAGATAGAGATTCAATTCAAGCCATTCAGAGAATTAGAAAGAATGCCGTGCGAATCCGGGCGGAGTCGCAAGTTAGTACATTTTAAAATTATAAATTGGTTGGCCAAATGTGCTCAAAGTTTGACACGCTATTTAATCATATTCAAAGAATATTTTCATCTAGTTTTTAACCAACTTTCCTCCGATTTCTGAATTAGCACAGTCAACGACGGTGCTAGTATGACGTGGAACTGCTTGTAAAGTTCACTACCTGGCTTCAGAAGTAGTAGAAACTTTTAGATAGTTTTTGAATAATTCCTTCTTCTTCACCTCCCCACCTCTCAAGGTGGAATATAAAAGAAAGAATGAAGAATTAAGTGTATTACAATTTATCACATGTAAAACTATTGCCATTTGTACAAATAAATACTAAAGTCACCATATAGAAGGTCAATATTAAGTCAATACCCTATACCCTCATCCGTTTGAGGTACTCTTCGGTTCAGTTCCTATAGAACCTTGAAAAATATTTTTATTCCCAAGCTCTAAAACATTCACGACTAACTAACGACACATGCATTTATAACAATTTCTCCAATAACTCAACTCTCACGAACTCTTTTTATCACATATTCATACTCGAACTGTGACACTGAACACAAAAATATTTCGCTGTCCTTCCGTCACAATACGGAGTGGATGCGTATGCGCATTGACACGTCACACTGACACGTCACGTGATAATAGAGACACATCAATGCCAACTAATTTCTTACGGTGCGTCACTTTTATTCAATAGGACAACTTTATATCATCCAGAAAAAATATATCATTGTATACAACACAACTTTTAAAAATGAACTTTAACCCAAGAAGATAAGGTTGAGTTTCCATTGATAGTAGAATAAATAGGGTGACAATAATTTTGACTTCCGCACGGACAGATTTACCCACACATTAGCGGTGTAGCGAATATTCTGAATGAGTTTAAGTACATTATGTTGGAGTTACGGCCGGCTTGATAAGGGTCGACTTGATTTTGAACGATAATTTTTGTTTGGAAATAAATTATATCAAAAACTGGTTGCTGAGCGTGGGTGAATATGCTTTTAGAAGACAATGAATACAGTTCTATGAGCTTTTATAGTTTGTTGGGGAATGAGATGACGTGATACACATATAAATATATAATGGATGAGCCATGAGATCTGTCATCGGAGGTTAAATCTCGAGATAAACTCAGGCAGTCTTCTATAATTTTCTCGCCCTTTCGCTACAGTTCGTCGCCGCACGTATGGACAGACTCAGAAAACAAACTACACAAGACAACAGCGCTGTTAGGAGGAGGAAAATATGTAACAAACTCGATACATATATATATATAAAGGGGTTGCCTCTCGACAGCGTGGACTAATCCAGCTTTCTAAGGAAAGGCCGATGTCCAGAAGAGGTCTATTGGAGACTTGATGATGGTAGCTTGTAATTCATTGTCTGTTCAAACCATATAGGTACACTTTACCGCAAACAATTCATATATTATTCACAAGTTGCAAAGATATTACGTAGAAATTCATTTTTATATTATACTTATTTTTTTATACTCATACTGCCTCGGTGGTGCAGTGCTAGTGAATGCGATTGCTGTGCTTGAGGTTTCGGGTTCAAATCCGGAGTTGGACCAAGTGTTTGTATGATCTACAGATATTTGTTTCGAAGTTTGTGTGTTTTCTATGTATTCATATCAGTTGTCTAGTATCCATAACACAAGCTCTGCCTAGCTTGGGACTAGATGGCGTTGTGTGTTAGATGTCCGAAATATTTATATATTTTGCTCACAGCTCCGCCAGTGTGGATGTGAGTTATCGAATGAATAGTTCTTCTTCAAGGTTCAATCTATGGCTCCAAGTTGGTTCGTCGGTTTAGACGTGAAAGCGTAACAGAAAATTAGAATTACTTTCGAATTTATCATTTTTATAGCGTAGAAGTATGAATTTATGAATTGTGTGCTTATTTTTTGGAATAAGTATAAAAAAAACCTTCAATGATATGTTATATTAGAAAGATGATTAATTGCAGTGCCATTTACGTTATAATAACAATGATTTAAAGTTCAAGGAATTTAATTAGAAATGATAAATAATTCGTATCAATTCTATTTGTGATCTTAAAATACTTAATGACAATTTATTGGTGGATTCAAGGAAACGATAATAAAATGCATTTAATTTTTTAGGTTAACGATTAATTATGTATATATGTTTAATGAATTAATTAATCTAGTCTAGCGGTCGGATATGCCATATCATTGAATCATTAGTGTTGTTTATACGAACGCGGACGCATTGAGTAGTCTACCAACCGTTCTGATACACTCTCATATCCTCAAACATCTCACACACGACTCTGATCCCGAATTGCATGCAAATCGACATGAATGAGTCGGCTCGACCGGAGACCACAGCCTCACAGAAAACCGGTGTGAAATAATGCTGTGTTTCACCGAGTGAGTGAGTATACCGGAGGCCCATACCTCATCCCCTCACCCCATTCCCCAAAGGTTTGTAATACTTGTAACGCCTCTGGTGTTGCAGATGGCCATAGGCGGCGGTAAACGTTTACCATCAAGCGATAAGTCTGCTCGTATGACACCGTATGAAATTAAAAAAAAATGTCATAAGGTCAGCAACAGCGGCGGAAATTTCAACTCTCATAGATTTTCCTGCAACAGTTTCTTTAAGTCTTGTACATAATGAACCACAATGAAATAATAACCGTTTTCTAAATGTGTTCCGTGACATTAAATCCGTTTAATGCCCTCCATCTCTGAAACGTGTATATTATTATATAAGCATGTGTGCAAACATAATTCGATGTACATTCTGACAAACTAGCAGTGTAGTATGGCGTTGCTCGACATAGGGTGAATACAATAGGGCCAATTTGTAGTGGACGAGACACGGGCGGAAGCGGGAGCGATTTATTCACGCCTAAACCGATGTGTGTTAATTTTAACTCGTATTTATTTTATTTTGCATTTAAAATTGGCTTCTCCTAAAATATCCTGTAATTAGTGACTTTTATAGCTTAAGAAGTGTGTTAATGAATGTGTGTAATAAATGATTGAAGAATTTGATGATTACTTGTAATTCTAAAAGTAACTTACTTTCAATTGTGTTAAAGTTAATTAAAAAAATGTTATACATGAAATATTGTACACAGAAAGATAGTATTAAATTGGTAAACAATTTAATCATTAGATGGTTTTTCTTATTTTTTGCACTGGCACTTTATTTATTGATTTATTATTAAATTTAAGCAAAAAAGTATAATGGCGGACTTCATACCTGAGGTATTCTTTACCAGTCTACCGTAGGGTGGTGTGGAATTAGATTAAAGCAGTACATAAGTAGCTCGAACACGAATTTCGTATATTCTAAGTGTACGTAGGTGCATTTGCACCGTTGACGCGTGTAGGGAAATAAGATACAATATCACCAGATACGCATTAACGATTATTTATTAGTCTGGTGCGGATAATAATACTTGAATTAAATAGAAATCTCGTTATCAATTGATACTTGGATTTCGAAGATAAAACTGAAATTTAATTTGAAATGTGTCGTATGTAATGTGGCTTAAGTGGTAGTGGGCAGGGCACATTGCTCGCAGACAAGACGGCCGATGGGGCAGAAAAGTTCTGGAGTGGCGACCACGTACTGGAAAACGGAGCGTGGGTAGGCCCCCTGCAAGATGGTCCGACGACCTGGTTAAGGTCGCAGGAGTCTGTTGGATGCGAGCAGCACCAGACCGGTTGTTGTGGGAAGCCTTGGGGGCCTATGTCCAGCAGTTGACGTCTTTCGGCTGACATGATGATGATGATGATGATGTGTCGTATCAATGAACATCTACATATATCCGCAGATACGGATACGAATGCATGTTACTAATATTATTAAGTTTACCAAATATTCAGAAATTTGATAAACTTAATCATATTATTAAGTTTCTCAATATATAGCTTATGTAACTTTTACCGGTGGCTCCGATCGCGTTTATGTCAGTAATCGCGGTGAAGGATAGCCTATGTCTCCCTCAAGTATCAAAGTATTCCGATTTCAAATTTTATTTTACTAATTTTAGTAGTTTATTGGTAAAAGCGTAACAAACAGGCAGAGAGACTTTGACATGTATAATATGTATGTATATATGTACATGTATATATGTAGTAGGGATGGTAAAAGTCTCGTTAACAGCATTTAAGTCCACTGCTGGAGATAGTCCTCTTCGTAGAGAGGAGGTTAAATTATAAAAGCCGACAAAAAAAAATCGCACATAGAGACAAAACCCCGTCGGATATCCACACCCGCGGATATTTTACCGCTACCTCTTTTAACTTACACAGTCCTCGAAACTGAGCCACATGATCCCTCACAGCTCAAATAAAACATTTATAAATATTTGGCGCGTTATTATTCGCGGCCTGACGTGTAACAACTCAGTAAGTAGGGTGCGCCCGCGCAGCCCGCGCTTGCCCGATCTAATGTTGTAATTTATGTCCCCTTTACTGGGACATAATTTTTTACTATTGTAATATCACAATGGGGTAAATTTGGGTTAAAAATATTGCTCTGATTTTTTTTGAGGTTTTCATGTTTTAAAAAAAATATTATTCTTGTTTGAACTAATCGTAGCATGTTGCTGACTGCTTTAAATTTACTCTAAGCAATGGCTGTGGTTATAAACTTGTTGAGTATGTATAATATGTATAATTATTATAATATAATAAATGTATATTTGTAAAGATAAAGTGTCTGTATGTAATTTCAAATGAACAGCTTATAACTAAATGTATATGAAAATATATTCGGTTCATACATAAAAAGAAAATGTCTGCCTGTCTGTCTTTTTCGGCTACTCTCTGGAACGGCTGGACCGATTTTGATGGGACATTCACTGGCAGATAGCTGATGATATAAGGAGTAACGTAACTTCTTGTAGACTGCCTTCGTCCTGGGGTGTTATCTGCGATTGTAGTTGTTCACGTAAAACAACAACCACGGGTGACACCACGAAGCTCAGCTAGTCTATACGTATTAATTTCATAAAACTGAAGAGTTTGTTTGTTTGTTTTATTGATCGCGCTAATCTTAGGAACTATTAGTTCCGATTGTAGAAATTATTTAAGTGTTCGTTATCCCACTTTAAAATCACACCATGACCAAATGTAGATGAGCATTTTTTCACGTGTGGTCCTTACATAGTGACTACTCTGCCTGATTAAGAACATAAGCAGAATCCAATGTAACAATGTAGCATGATGACCCACAATATGGCGGCCTAGTGATGCTTCTACATCATTGCGCCTCCGGTCTCGCACTCACCAACGAAACACGACAATACGAACGCTGTCCCGTTTACGTTGATCTTCAGTGCCCTCCACGCCAGGTCGAGCCAGCCGTTCGTAAAATAATAAAATGATATTCAGGTGCCAACAGCTTACATACTGTTTACCTTTCAGGCCATCGGCCCGTTCGTGCTGAAATCAGCGTGGCTCTACTACCTTTGAGAATCATCAATGACAAATGTTGTAAAAAATGTATTTTTTTTGTGTGACTGCTTTTTAAGTAGTATAAGTATGTTTATTAGCAGTATGGTTCCCATAGTACAGTACAGGAGTACAGGCTCTGTCTAGTCTGGGATCGGATAGCTGTGAAAAAATGCATCGAGTTATTTTTAAAATTATCTATTTATTTGTTTATATCTTTATTGTACTTAAAATTTAAAAACAAAGACACATAACAACAGATGAGTTACAAAGTTATATAAGTAACAATTGGCGGTCTTATTGCTCACGGCGATTTCTTCCAGACAACCTTAAAATGGATTTTAGGTGTTTAAGATTTTCAGGCAGTTAATCTAACAGTAACACACCTTCACGTAAATATTCTAAATTGCTTAAAAAAAAAATTAAAAAAAAACAAAATAACAAAATGCATACGTATAAATATATACACATACATATATACATACATACACACATACATACATAGGCACATATATAGACTACAACATTTACTACATATGATCAAACCAAGAGCATTCATAAGGTTTGTCGTCTACACACGCATCCACAAAAAGCCCAGCGATCGTTTAATTTGTCTATAAGCTCCAAGTATTTTTCATTGTTTAAAAAATCCAATAGACTATCCATTCGCGTTAGACGTAGTATGAATAGATATATTCCAACGGAAGGTTGTTTACTTATCTACACACTTTTTTAAATTGTTCACGTATCGTACCAAAATATGTTCAAGTAACTATCCAGACTACGGACCTAAATTCAGTCATATTAGAACATGTCAAAACATTTATAAAACCAGTTCTACAGCGATCATGATTATTAGACACGGTGCAGCATTGGCTCAATAAAATTTAAACTAACCACCGTGCAACAATTCAGCCATATTTGTGACGTTGGCTATGGTTATTGTTAAAAAAGTAATAAAAAAACAAATTACAAATGTGTGCGTAAACGGCAATGCTACTAATTCAAAAATTGGAATACCGTTTACATGTGTGCGTTATAAACGCGGGCTCAAAACCAAAATGGCGTTTCAATTCATATTTCAAAAACGGGTGAATTCTTTTGTTATTAATGAAATAAAAATAATTCAAAATGTAACTAGGGGTGGATCGCGGGTCTGGCCATGTATTATAGTTGCCATGTTGGGTAACATTGCCAGCGTGACGAACCGGAGAAGGAATAGTTGTAGGTAAATATTTAAGTTTAATTTATAAAAACTGTGCTGCTTTGTTATGGTAATTTCGAACATGGTAATAATTATAACGTGGTGCTTTTTACTAACAGGATTTTAATTTAATGTAAGTATTTTTTCTAAGACTTGAATTAATTACTCTTAATTGTTAACGGAATAATTTCAGTAATGACTTTGTTTTAAAGCCTTAGATAGGTACAATAAAAGAGAGACATGAGATGTTTAACTGGTTGAATACTTTAAAAAGACATTGTTTCGTTTACAAATAATAAAAAACACATTTAATTGTCAAAATGAACCACGAATTAAATTTCTTTGCGTTTCTTTGAGGGATTCGTACAACTGTTCCTTCACAGACATATTGTCTTTTTAGTCCAGGTATAAAGACTAAAAGAGACGAAATAGTTCAAACAAAATAATTGTTCTGTCGTCAGAAATATTTATAAAACCAAAATTTTACTGACTGACAGACAACGTACAGCCGAATCTACTGGGTGTAGGAAGTTGAAATTCAGCAAGAAAAGAGTAGACGAGCAAGCACTAAGTAAAGTTTTTTTTTGAAAATTCAACTCTTAATTGAGTTAAAAGAGGGATCAGAGTTTGAATGAAACTTTTTGTTCCTTCAATAGATTCAGTTGGAACTTTGTATATAGGTTTCTCAAATGATGTAAGCGATTGCTAAGAAAAAAAATACTGATAAAAAATAATAAAATAACTTTTCTTTTTTTTTATTTGTAAATATTTTTTTACCATTCACTTAAAGTGTTTAAGCATATAGTAGGGCAAAACCTCTTTCCTAAGAAGATGCGATGCGATATATAGCGTCCTGTCGCAAATAACAATAGATGGGAACGTTACAATACTAATATCCATTAGCTTTTAAAATAATATCTAGGACGTGAACCAAAATAAAACAAATATCTAACAAAACTTAACTATTTTATTTTCCCTTTAAATATACACACAAATATTTTAAAACTAATAAAATCCATAGCATCCATATATAGACAGTTCTATTCTAAAGCATTCCAGAGACAAATCCACGGTGTTGCCAGTTTGTTAATTTAATCTATTTAAAACAAACTAAAGTGTGTAAAGCCACAGATTATCCAGGATTAACGTGGATTAGTGATGTTCGTTGTTGTAAGCAAATGCTTGTTAACTACCATAATGTTAATATAGAATTATAAAACGGTGTGTTTATGACACACGGTAAGGAGTTCGTAATAGATTTCTTAAGATGTTTTTAATTGGTTATTGATCTTTTAAATACAGACAGCAGGGTTTATAGTCTCGAAGGTTATTCTTGTTTAAGAAATTTTAGCGAGTTCTTTGTAATCTACTGAGGAGTTAAGGAAATAGATTAGACAAATTGGAGTATGTTAAGGAAAAATACATATGTTTGAAGGGAAGTGAAGAAACTAGGAAAAGGAATTTACTTCTTCAAAAGGGTTGGGGCGTGTATGTAGGGTATAACTTGATCAGTTTAGGATTGAAGGGTATCAATGATATTAGAGCCACGCTGATTTCAGTAAGAACGGGCCGACGAGTGAGTGACGCTCGGTGAGTGCGATACCGAAGGCGCAGAAGCATCACTAGGCCGCCATGGTGTGGGTCACCATGCTGCATTTTCTACATACGCAATGAGTATGGTGACCACGACTTGGATTCTGCTTATGATTTCTACCAGAGCCTCTTTGGCAGGCCTATGCATAAAAAAAAAAATGAGATAGTGAAAGCAGCCTTTTGAGAAGTCAGGATCGAATACTTTTATCTTGAACTCTGAGTTCTAGCTTTCTAGTTACCCAATTGTTTTTACTAACTTTTTATTTTTTAATTATGTACCTACATGCTTTTTAGGCCGCGTCTATATCCCCGTATATGTCGATTATTGCGACAAAAAGTAGCCTATATCCTTCTCCAAGGACCAAACAGTCTCTATACCGTTTCAACCAATTCGGTTTAGCTATTTAGCGGGAAAAATGTTACTGTAAAATACAAAGAGTTGCTTTCGAATATATAATATGAATTCAGTATTTTAAAAGTATATAAGTCAAAATAGTGAGGCATCTTTTGGCCTACACGGGCGGAGAATTCCCCAAAACCATACGACACAGTTATCAAAAAGAAATAAAAATAACATTCCATTACGCGAAATAAAAACGTTAACTCAGCACCCCTCCATTGTGCATGCGGCAAAGCGGCATATTCGTCAAACAAATAAAACCTCTAATATTATATTTTCATGTTTTTATAAAACATAAAACTTAATTTATTATACGCAGTCAGGTATTGTCGGCTACCCTTAACGAAAAGCGCGAATGATTTACGACGCGTAAAACAATATTAACATTTACGCCGTGTATCATGTGTGTGGGTTCTATGTGTGAGTGTTAAGGTTGATGTTTCTTTTACGCGATGTAATAACTTGTTTTGTTAGCGGTATTTGACTTTATTTATCTATTATGATGGGCTTTGTCGCCGGGCGCAGAGTTTGCGGCAGATTGGAGCGGACTAGCGTATCGAATGTGAGGTCTCAATTTGGCGTTATTGTGTGTGCACAAAAGTTCTGTGTCTGTGTAGTCGGCTTCCTGTACGGTCGAATTAATGGTTTTATTTATATCTTCACGGTTGTTTTTCATCATGGGGTATCGCAGACGGCTGTAAATATATTTATTTATATAAAAATGGCGTTTGTATTTAGTATCTAGTATAGAGAACTGACTGTGAAATTTATATCTCTCGGTAAATATTTCATCTATAAAGGAATATATAAACTTTTTTAAAATATTTTAATGTATGTCGGTCAAAGTGACTCTACTCTACCTGATGGAAAGCATGAATAGAATCCAAGAGTAGTGATCACCACACTCATTGCGTATGCAAATCATGCAACAATGCAGCATGGTGATCCACAATATGGCGGTATATTGAGATGTATCTGCATCATTGGGCTTCTGGTCTCACACTCACCAACGATTCTGTCATATTATTTATAGTTTTAACTTTCCATGGATTTCCATAAAAAAACAGGACCAAAGTTAACCAAATCGGTTCAGTTATTTCCGAGTTTAACTTACTTTAGTTTAAGCAGTATTTAAACACAATAATTTATTTTTCTACTTTACCAGACGAGTATGTGATATGTGTATGCTATTATTATTTTTAAATTCTTTACTTTATAATAATCTTCAATTTATCTCATACTATGTATTTATTTTAATTCATAATACCATTTCTTAATTCCTAACTTCCAATTTAGGTGATCGATTCCACCCTCACTGAGAATCTAATACAAAATAACCAGTAATAAATTGTAATTTGTATGTATTGTGCTATGGGTTGGCCATGTCGCCATGACACCATTTCCGATAGCCATAACACTAACGAAGCTTGAATGATTTTGCTTTATGTTGTGTACCCACGCCAAGACTTCCATGGGAGTGACGGTGACGTTACCCAAGTGTTTTCGATTTGTAATATGGTAAAGCCATAGCTATCTGTACAAATAAATAAAATTGAAGTGACTGTTTGTAATTTCAAATTAACAGTTTTTCACGAAATGCAATTGAAAGTATTTACAATACTTACATCAAAATTACGTTTTAAAATTGTTGTCTGTGTCTAATCTCTAGAATGATTGGACTGATTTTGAAGGGGCTTTCACTCACGGATAGGGATGACATAAGGATTCATTTGGCTATCTTTTTAGAAGTTTTTTCGTTTTGTAAGTGCCTGAAAATGCCTTCTTAAAATAAAATCAGGACGTCCACTTATCGTCCCACATTTTAAAAGAACGTGCATACTTCAGATGGCGGATTAACTTAATCAATAGTACGCCTTCTTATCTCTATAGTCTATTTTCTATAGTTTACTATTATAAGGTATAAAGTATATGTATTTTTGTGTATATAAAATATATTTGCGTATGTAGGTATGTGTATTTTTATGCACATTCGAACGCAATATGTTATTTAATGTCAATTGGTTCGGTTTCCATTGCTGAGTTCAACTGTTACCTCGCTGCAACTACCTCACCAGATCTCTACACCGCCGAAGGTTGGCTGGCAGAGAATGCCTTGGGCATTAAGTCCGCCGATATACACAAGTGCATGAAATTGTAAAATAAATAAAAGCTTTTTGCATTACAAATCAACTCTATAAAGACAGAATAAACAATCTTGTTCACCACAATAATCTAGATAGTAATGCAGATAACAGCCAAGCGGTAGTGCTGTTTTAGACGAGAACTTAATCCACAACCTCGGGTGTACCAGTAGAATCATTAACCTCTAGCCCGTTAATTAACAAACCTACGTGTACCAATCTCCCAAGAAAGTAATTACAATAAAAAGGGACAATAATAGCCCTGGAACATAAATACCATTTTAAATTCAACCCAAATTACCCAAAATAATCTAAAACCCGAAAAAAATGGTATCACCACATTATCGGACGCTTAAAGACGATTTGTACCCAAATAAGCGTGGTGACCTAATAAAAATATTTGTGTCTCAATCTGTGGTACCGTGGTGTTGTTAGTAGTGTGGTACCGAGGTGTCATTAGTGTTGTAATGAAGCGGTCGGTGTCGCTACCAAATGTGTATCGTACATTACCGACGAGATAAGAACGGTGACATTGTAACACGACACGATTTTTTATCGGAACGTTATTTTTTCGTTTACACACTCACAAATAATAAAATTAAATGTCTAATACGCTCAAAGCTCACGTATGTCCTGTGCTTATATGTCAATTGAATTCAATTAAATTACAAATTATGTGTGATGCGTAGAGAAATCGCCTCTACGACAGTCCTCTATCTATCTATATCTCTATCTATATGTCCTAAGTGCTCCTCCAACTGGTCCCCCCTTCTCCCTTCCTCTACAGGACAACACGTGCTGGCCTCGGAAGTTACTGCTTCAGAGTGGTAGACATACACTCTCGCACTCATCGATTCGGTTCTGCATTCCCGTGCCGAGCGGTTAAAACCCGGCCCTCACTACCAGCCCACTTGTTTCCGTCCCACTATAGTTAGAGAAGAGAGGAGGAGAGGACCCAGGATCATAATCCTGGGTCCTTTAAGCGGAAAAAGCATCTCACTAGGCCGCCATAGTGCTGGTCACCATGCTGCACTGTCCATGTTTGCATTGAGGATGGCGACCACCACTCTTGGATTCTGCTGGTGATTTCCATCAGGCAGTTCAGAGTCATTTTGGTAGCTTTTTAGTCTTTAAATATAGTTGTACTTTTTACAAAAGAGAATGTGATCTACAGATCTCATTTCTTTGTAAGAGTGGCAATGGAGGAATAATAAGATAATTATATACTCTAGTCACACTTTTATTGTTTTTAAACTTTATTGTATTCCTATTTTTAAATTTGGGTGAACTTTATTCTTCATGATGTGGTCTCCAATAAGTAAGTTCCTTAAAAAAATAAAGCAAGAAGATCTAATTCAAAATTCAAAAGTTGATGTTTGGTAGAATTTGAGTAACGCGATTCTGAGTTTAAATGTCGTTTAAGTAACACGTTTATACATAAAATATGTATTACTCTCTCTCCTAACTGATTGATTAATCAAAGTAGAACCTAAACCGCTGAACGACTATGAAATTTTGGTAAGTGATGCATTTATATTGTAAGCACTGAAGGGACTTTCACTCTTATGGGGATGAAATAAGAGTGTCGTGTAGAGGTTGTCATACACACGATAAAAATAATAAAGCAATGGAAACAGTGAGTGGTGAGCAGTGTCTGATAGCGCGCTCCCGTGCCGACATGGACTCGTCCACACAGCAATTAATATTCAAATTAATATGTATTTGAGATGATACAGTAAAATACAGGTGTTTTCCATTTCACAACCAATGTCGACAGTCGACACAAATGAGAATGAGGATAAAATAAATATTTCTGAGTATTTACTTTCTATTTTGTACAACATGTATTGTGAATTATATTTATATTAAATATTTACACAAATAAATAAAATAAAAATGTATTTTTGTCATTTCAAATTAATATTTTTTCACTAAATGCATACATTAAAAACCAATTTTAATTTTTTTTCCTGTTTGTTTCGGTTAATCTCTGGAACGGCTGGGTCAATTTTAAAGTTACTTTCACAGGCAAATAGCCGAAGTTATAAGGAGTAACTTAGGCTACTTTTTACAGCAAACAAACAAAATTAAAGCCATTGAAATAGTGAACAATATTAGATTCAAAAGTAACAAAGTAAGGGTGATAGTCCCCTAGAATAAAAAAAAAGATAAGCTATTCCCCTACTAGATAGTGACTACCTTTAGCCATGAACGCCTTCGAATCGACATTTACAAGTTCGGTACCGGCCTCTAAAGAAATAATATGTTCTTGACGTTTTATAAAGAAAACTCCCACACTAGAAATATAGATAACCTGTGTCGTGGGAAACCTTAGAAACATACTTTGAAAAACATTCAATCTCTGAACAACTGTTTGTGGATTAATCAAATTCTTGTCCATGAGAAGATTGGATTCCCAGCACTCAATGCAATAGTAAAAGGAAGCAGTGAGTGAAAACCACTACGCTAATCGTTTGAAAGATTGTTCTTGGCTGTTTTTAAGCATATGAAATAGCCAGAGTGCTGTGAGTATACTCTGCTTGATCAGAATCCTGGAGTGATGGTCATGGTGACCACCACTCATTCATTGCGATAGCAGATCGTGTCATAATGCAGCATGGTAATCCACATTATAGCGGTCTATTCAGGTGCTTCTGCATTATTGAGCCTCCGCTCTCGCACTTACCAACGAACCACGGCAAAACCAATTCTGTCATTTAATTAATAAGTGTCAAATGGAAAACAACAAAACGACAGAAAATAAGTAGAGTTGCTCAACGGCAAAATATTTACGATACAGTTTGTTAACGAACTGTTAATGTCGGTTAATACCTGATTCATGCAAATCACACGGCGTTTGTTTTCAAATAGAAACCACTAGATAGCGTAATCTATGCATGAAGTGTGGTCCAAGCGATAGGACACAACGTTTTTATACGACGAACGATCGTTGACTGTGTTTAAGCGTAAATGTGTAAAAGTGTGTTTATAAGTAGTTGTTTTAATATACTTTAAACTCTATTTAATTCTGATGAATCCCAACCCTCTAAATCAACCTGTCACTTTCAGGTTCTTTACATACAGTTACAGGTTAGTGTCTTAAAAGACAGGGTAATCTATACAGGAAGAAAAACTTGAAACAAATACTGTACCAACCCGTCTAGCCGACGTGGTGGAGTGCTCCAAAACCTCATTTAAAAGAAAAGTTCTATGTCAAAGGCTGTAAATAAGATATAATTTAATAAAAAACAGAAATCGCATTCTCCCGTGTATTGAACCCACCGAATCGGTACATCCAATCGGACTCATTACTTCTATAAGTTGTCCGATTAAGATACAAGCGGTACTCACCATCGGCTACTCGTTCCTCGCATCATTTCCCCGCCATATCATTATCGCCTCTCATTACCATGGAAATTAATGAACGGAATTTCGGGTGTCGATGAACGTTTATGGGGTAAACAGTGTAGTTTGATTAGAAACAACATTCAATGATTTCCGATTCGATAGGCAGATATCGATTCCCACGAAAGATATTTTAAGTAATCGTTCAAGTAAAAGTTAGTAAAAATCGGTGTGTAGATGTAGAAATTGACTCGACTGATTAATTATTAGGTATATTCAGAAAACTTATTGTTAAAAGCGTAAATTCACGTTAGTTACGTGAATTTACGCTTTTAACAATAAGTTATAAGTAAGTAATATAAGTAAGTAATATCTATTCAAATAACTAAAATGAAAAGTCTATTTGTAATTTCAAATTAACAGCTTTTCACTAAATGCATATATGTATATACGGTAATTACATAAAAAAAAAACAAGTTTAGATATTTTTGTCTGTGTGTCCGTCGACCTGTCTTTTTAACGGCTGGAATGATTTTGATAGGACTTTCACTGGCTGATAGCTGATGATATCACGAGTCATAACATTATCTACCGTTGCTGTTAAGGTACAATAACTTTCGCGAGTAACACCGCAGGGCGAAGTTTATATGATATAATCACATTGTAGTCAACGTAAGATGTTTAAAATTTAAATACAATTGTTCCTTTTAGGATATTTGTCTCGACGAAAGAACAAAACTGAATTTTGAACGAATTTTTATGAAAATTAATAGCCTTTTGCGATAAATAGTGTAAAAAAAGGTACGCAATAACAGCGTGTGGTGCTAGATTTGTCCGTGAAATGGTAGATAGCGACAAATATGATGCTCACAGAAAACCTGTGTGAAATAGTGCTTGCACTGTGTTTCACCGAGTGAGTGAGGATACCGGAGGGCTATACTCCAACCCCTCCTCCCATCCCTCAAAGGTCGGCAACGCACTTGTGACGCCCCTGGTGTTGCGAGTGTCCATGGGCGGCGGTAATCGCTTACCATCAGGTGATACGTCTGCTCGTTTGCCCACTATTAAATAAAAAAAAATATACATAAAAAAGACGCTCTTCTTTCAAAGTCGGTAAATACAAGTACCATAAAAACCACAGTAGCTCACAAAAAAAGCATTGTGACTCCACAACCGATCTTATAACGACACGAAACCTTACACCTTCACCAACCTTTTTGATTCCACCGCTAGTTCCCACCCCTAAAAGAGGCGCGAACCTATAATAAAACACGCTTACAATTTGTAACAAAATAATTACAATAGAAAACTGCTAATTAGACAAACAATAGTGTGAAATAAAGAACGGCAGTCTCATCGCGGCTAACTGTGCGCGGTTGCTTTAATACCGAGGTGTTTAATGACAGGGCGGTGAAGAAAGCTGCGCATACGCAAGTCACCCCGATTACGTCATTACTCCGTTATTAACACGCCCCAATTATGGGCTGCAGAACAGGTGCGTGACGGTGGTTATTGTTTGTTGAATTTTAATGTATGTAAAAGAATACACAAGGGAAGGTTTTCAAACGATCTTGCTAGACACAATAGTTTTAGGTGTTTTTTAATATATGAGCTTGTCATAGTAATTATATTCTGCTTTAAATATGAGCGGAATCCGTGAGTGATGGTCACCATACTCATTGCGAATGCAGACACTGCAACAATGCAGCATGGTGACCCACAATATGGCAGCCTATTGTGATGACTCTGCATCATTGGGTCTCCGGTCTCAATATTGATTTTTTCGTGTTTACTAGGTATTGAACTTAAAGTAAAAAACTTTCTGGTGGATAAAAGAAAGTTCCCAATATATTTACCTCGTAAAGGGCGTGAAATTTATTTAGATGCTTGCATATCAACATCACAAGTCGTGTTACATTCAAAATGAACGTCAAAAACCATCTCTTGACGAAATGGCAGGTAAACTATAATTAAGAAACAATTTAGTACCTACTCACAGTGTACATATGTAAGGTTTATGTATTAGTGTGTATGTATATCCATATATAGATATTTTATGTATATGTATATGTGTATTATGAATTATGTTAGTCTATGTTAGTCCATATATTGATAGCAATCACATTCTCTATTTCCACCACAATGCACCTGCCTCAAAAAATTTCCACATCTTCCAAAGGTTGGCTGGTAGAGAATGCCTTGGGCATTAAGCCCGCCGTTGTACATGTGTGCATAAAGTTTTAAAATAAATAAAATAAATAAATAAACAGCTGACTGTATTTCAAGTTTGTATCCCCAGCAATAATAAGCTCTGCGTTAGTGAATTAGTCAGTCTGTCTGTTTGTAGATCATTAGGATTTATAACAATATCATTGATGTTGTCCTGAGGTCTTAAAAAAAGAGTATGAGAGAAATGGGTAGGGGGAAATACTTTCCTTTCTAAAATAACCCCCATACTGGGAGTACCTATTTACTATGTCGCGAAGGACTTTATTAATATACTAGCTGCCCCGAAAAGTCCTTGTGCCTTAAAAAAAATAAACAACTTGGTCGGCAGGTTCTCGCGTTTTGCGTTTAGCTACTTGTGATTTGAAACGGATAAAAGACTTTCTAGACTCAGAACAACAATATATAAATCAAACACAGTGTGGTCCTATGTGGGGTTCGAACCCATAACACTCAGCGCAGTAGAAAGATAGAAACGTCATTCGACAGTTGCAGATCGTGCATGGATATAAAAATCAAGCATACACTTGACACAATAAAATACTTTATTTGTCAAAACATTCTTATTATCATTTCGTTATCAAGCCTAAATATTTGTACTAGTGATGTATCAAATCTAGAAATGTATATCTTTTCTATTATAATAAACCATAAACGCGAGTAACGGCACCGGGCGAAGTTAGTCTAAAAAAAATAGCCTGAGTTATTCCTTATGTCCTCAGCTATTCCAGTAAAAGATTTGTTAAAATCAGTCTAGCTATTCCAGAGGTAACAAACGAATATACAAAAACATTTAGAATAAATTTTTGATATTTAAATTACAAACAGACACTTAAATTTTATTTATTAGTATAGATTTGAAAGTTACTCTATCTGTTTGTCTGTTACGCTTTTACAGCTAAATCTCTGCACCGATGTTAATAAAATTTCAAATGGAGATGCTTTGATTTTTGAGGAAGGACATAGACTACTTTGACTTACTTAAGACATACATGCGAGTGGAGGCACGAGCAAAAGCTAATTAAATATAACAAATACTATACACAAAGAATTACTCGAAATCAGTAAATTAATAGATGCGGATACTGATCTTTCATGTCACCGTCGGATATAAATACTTAAAGGGACATACAGTACATCACTATCACACACGTGTCTCCATTATCTCTTATCTGAGAAACTGTTCATTGTTTCTGAATGTCGAACAGTTATATTATATTAACAAGATTAGCGTCACGTGGAATAAAGCGATATGATGCGATAAAGATGAAATTTATTAGGTGATTAGAACATTGGTTAATGTGGCAGAACTACCATTGAACAGTTCGATAATTCATGTTCTTCATACATGATTATCACTAACACAATAAGAGTTGAAGAAGAGTGGTTATCTATGTGGTGATGAATTACAATAACCATCACACTGTCATTACAACCCCAATTCATCACCTGGGTGTGGTGTGAACGGTCTAAGGGAGCAAACTACGCGGGACAAAACTATATATCCAGGTTAGACAAGGAGATATTATTTCTCCGAAACTGTTAACTAATGCATTGGAAGATGTCTTCAAAACACTCGATTGGAACGGACGGGGAATCAATATTAACGGTCAATACATCTCACACTTGAGACAATTCGAAAGAGAACGCGAGTAACCGATATCGCACGGAGGATAAGCACTCTGAAGTGGAAGTGGGCCGGTCATGTCTGCTGACTGATGGTCGCTGGAGCAGACAAGTGTTAGAGTGGCGACCACGAATAGGCAAACGCAGTGTAGGGCGCCCTGCGGCACGACGGACCGACGACTTGCGGAAAGTGGCTGGCGGCGGGTGGATGCGGACTGCCCAGGACCGGGATGGTTGGCGCTCTTTGGGGGAGGCTTTCGTTCAGCAGTGGACGGCAATAGGCTGACTGACTGATATGTCCAGTAGTGGACTATGATGATGGCTAAGAAAAAGTGTAAACAAAGATTAGAAAAGAAATAATTGAAAGACTCTTCAAACTAAATTTAACAAATGACAGATAATTTCAATTTTATTGATAGTACGTACGTGACAGATACGATCTGTCACATTTGACATCTGATGTGATATTTGCATTTTAGACAGGCTCTTGAAATGCCCAATATCAAACAATTACAGTAAGAACATTCTAGCAATGACATGCATATGTTAACAAACTATCTTGCTCATTGACTTATATTTTTATTTATTTATAGTCATTAACAGAACTCGCTAATGAAGTGATTAGAATATGATATAGTGCGTTTATATTATTAAGTTGGCTAGCATATGTAAACAAACGAGTTGATAATAATAGACATACCATAACGAAATATCAAATCAATAAGGTTACAAACTAGGATTAAATAGTACTTAAATATTTTGTCTTTACTTGTTTTGTATAAAAACCTACGATTCACATTACTGATAATGATTCTTTATCATTAACAGATTAAACAAAACAATTTTCACGAACTTCGTTAAATTATAGTCACGTTTTAACTTAACCAGAAGAAAAATGCAATTAATGTGTTTCAATCATTTGTCCACATTCTGTCATGGTGACCAGACGGCTTATTATAGGGTTTCGATACCCATAGGAGGAACAAAAGTGGTGACAACAGGTACGTATTCGTCGCCACAAGGATATTTTAATGAGAAAATTAAATCGCCATAAGAAGTATAAGTTGTTTTTTTTTATAGGTTTGTCTACAGTTGTTACACATTACTTAAGATTTATACATGTACAATACATAAAATATACCTAGGTGTACAACATAAATCGGCTAACACAACATTCATGAAAACATTCGAATTCTATTATAAACAAACTTCGCTAAAATTGGTACCTAACCAGTTCACAGAAATTAAATTTAATAATAAACATTTCATAAAAATAAGACAGAGACAAATAGTCATTTATACAATGATGTCTTAATTTAATTGGCCCACAGTTTATAAAATAAATATAATTAACACAGTTTAATTGAACCTGATACTAACTGCAGTTAAAAGTACGGCATGTAAGAAAGTCTTAAGGATTAGATTGTACTTTCTTAATCACAAATTCAGTTGGCAGATTTTCAGATAAACATATGCAGAAACAATCCAGAAGTCAATCCTAAATATTTAGTTAATCTTAGTCAAACCAATGACACGCAATCTCCCAGATTTCTATTATATAGTTCTGTCCTTTTTAATACACAGATTATAAGAAAACAAGAGACAATATTAACACATCAAAAAGAAAGGAATTGATTGAAGGGTTGCCAGAAACATTTCGTTCTAGGTTTGAATCCCGAGTTACCATAATTACAATTACGTATTTAAACTTCCGTGGAAGGTCACCATACTATTATAATTATCAAATGTATACTTGTAAAGATTATAATAGCAATATATAATAATAAAAATGCAAGATAATCTAGTATCAGGCAAAGTAGTCATATTCAGATAGTTTGTAATCATATCACAGTTACATCAAAATATTTTCAATCCAAATGTATTTATGATAATGTTATCAGATATTGTAATCGTTTGTTATTGTAAATAACATGCTCTCGTGGTCACGTATCCCCATTTTTATACATAATCTAAGATCTATACTAATGTTTTATATGTAGATGTATATTTGCGACATAGATAAGAAAAGTCCTTGGTGTTATTTTCAACTGAATCGAAAAAGGTAAATTAATTGTATTTGTTTATTATTTGACTCTTTTCTGCCTGATGGATAGTGTGAGTAGAATCCAAGATTAGTGGTCACTCGTTGCGAATGTAGACAAGACAACAATGACGAATAAATAATATCGAATGTTCTCTAATCATTCCATGGGTTTCTTAAGAGCTGACTGAGGGACTTAGAAGAAAAACTGGACACAAACCCCAGCAACCTTTCTGACGTAGTTGGTATAGCTTTTTTTTTTAATAGGCAGAATCCAAGATGATCATTGCTCATCACACTCATTACATATGCAGACAATGCAACAATGCCTCGTGACTCACACTATGGCGGCCTATTAAGATGCTTATGCATCATTGGGCCTCCTAGCACTCACCAACGTAACACGACAGCACGAATGCTGTCATTTGGGTTGGTCTTCTGTTAAAGGGTAGTACCGTTCCGGTCGACTCGATCCGTACGTGCTAAAACGTGACTATAATGTTAATAAAAAAACTTTAATTTAAAATCTGTTAATATGAACATAACCTTATTCATTGACAAATTATTTGGCATTCATATAATATATGAATGATACGGAATAACGGACGTAAATATAATAATACTACAACTGACATGATAGTAGTGATACAGAAAATAAGTTATCGAACTTAAATGATTGCGTTAAGGAAAAAATGGTAAAAAATAGTTGATTACTCATCATAATTGGACATGATCAAACCGAGTGATGTAGGATACATTTCCATATAGAGTTTTAAATAGCTTCAAAAAAAGTTTTTTTTATTGTTTTAATTTTAAAGAGGTATTTTTCTAAGTGACGTTCAAATGTTTATCTTTTTATTCCTTAGGTGCGATAAAAAAAGTTTTTCAATTAAAAGTCATAAAATTAAAACAGAGACAACTTATAAATTTTGAAAATTATAGCCTCAGAATAGAGTGAAATTTCAAGTGCGTAGTCTAAATGGATTTGGGTCGGCGTTGATGAATGATTTAGTTAGATTAAATATTGATGTATTAATGCAATATTGAGTAATGTATTCATTAATTACTAAGTACAAGTGTTGATCTCTTATTTCAAAAACACATAGGTGTCTCTTTAGACGAGAGGTTTTGCCCTACTGTATAACACTGGCCGCTAGATGGGTTGCTATGAGTACCTATAACGTTTTGTTTCATGGTTTCTTTCTCTTCGTAGTGGGAATATTTACAATTATACAACTTTACATAAAGTTATGTTTGTATAACATTTTAATAATAATCATGACTAAAAGCGCGGTTCTCATACAACAATAAAATTTGAATAAAATGACAGTTAGATATCGGCCATCGAAAACAAACTGGGAGAAACTCAATATTTTAGATCAACAATGGCCTTCCTTATCGTCCTGATCTACTATTTGTATCAACAAAAGCCGAAAACTCGCAAATATAGTTATAATAAGCCGATCATATTTCGGTGAATACAGATAATATCTATATAGGGTGACCAATTATTGATAATCTTATTTGTGTTTAGGCTTGCAACAATGACATTTTTTTTCAATTTCGAACGTAGCGATGGCGTCTCGTCTTCCTATGTGGTTATGTCCGGTTACCACCATTTTGTGATGCGGTTTTGAAATTTGAATCTAAAGATTTTGACAACAAATGTTTTGCAAAATTGGGATATTGGAGTAATAGATGTATTGTGTTTTTTGTTTGCGATTACAAAGATTTTGGCGTTAATATGACACTTTGGTTTATTGTAATTGAAAGAAATTATGTTTTCGGTTGAAATTAGATGACTTATTTCTGTTTGCTTTGTGAACACACTTATAATAGTTTTGTATTAAGTATAATGTTTTTTTTTTAAATTATACTAGGGGGCAATCGAGCAGACGTATCGCCTGATGGTAAGCGATTACCGCCGCACATGGACACCCGCAACACTACAGGCGTTACAAGTGCGCAGGGATCAACTCGAACAATTCTTCGGAGCACTCCCCATGATAAATGCGGTAGAAGATGCACAGTGAAGCCACATCTCTACGCAGCGCCAGAGAGTCTAGCCGAATTGGAAGTTCTTGGCAATCGACAATACGAGTATAATAATCTTATTTGTGTGTTCTTATTTGATATAGTTTTATACTAGGCTAGTAATTACATATATTGATAAGTATTAATATTTATTATTGACTGCCTCGGTAGCGTAGTGGTAGTGAATGCAACTGCTGTGCTTGAGGTCTCGGGTTCAAATCCTGAGCCTGACCAAGTGTTTGTGTGATCTACAAATATTTGTTTCGGAGTTCGGGTGTTTTCTGTGTATAATATGTATGTATTTACAAAAAAAGTGTATTTGTGTTTATATCAGTTACCATAACACAAGCTCTGCTTAGCTTGGGACTAGATGAAGTTGTGTGTTAGATGTCCGAAATATTTTTTTATTTAAGTCTTTATGCACAAATGTTACAAAGGCGGACTTAATGTCGTAGGCATTTTCTACTGGTCGACCTTAGGATGATGTGGAGTTAAACATGTCTTAATTACAGCTATTTAAAGTCACAAGCTAACATTAACTAATCTATTTGTGTCTTTTATTTTCCAACTCAGTGTTGCCATTGCTGCATATTTTTCTCTACAATTAATAATACGAAAGTATACATTAAAAATGGTAGATAATACTCCATCCCACGGCAAGAACTTGCACAAAACACAGATAAACATCAAATTTTATTCAAGTACAAAGAACCGCTCAGGGTATTGCTTAGTTGAGTGAAAAATAATATGTTTTTAGATCATAATCTCTTGTCGCTACTGTACAAAGTGTCATATTACAGCTAATGGTGTTTGTGAGTACGTTAAAATTCTATTATAACAACGAAATGAATTGAATGTAATTTTATATTAAGTGTATTACGTTGTCCGATAAATTGAATCGAAAGAAAAAGGGCGGGAATGTTATTGTCACATGGAAGCTTTTAAAATCAAAACAATAAATAACAAAATGAAAAAAAACTTTATAAATCGCTATTGAAACTTTATCAATCACACTTTTTAGTTTTATCCACTTTTTTATGAGACGCTCACAACCCAGTTAAACTCGGTGATTAGTAACAATCACCGAAGGTAAGTAACGACGGTGCGGTCAGTACCTGGATGGGTGACCGCTGGTGGCATACAACTAAGAGTCAAAGTCAAAGTCAAATCATTTATTTCCATAGGCCCCAAAAGGCACTTGAACACGTCAAAAATACAAATATCAAATATTATTAATACAAATACAAAATAAAACTCAAGTAATCAAATCAGTGATAAAAGGTACTAATACTAAATGCATTGAAATGATTCGAATTCCCGGAGCTTAGATTGATTTCGATTCAACTCAAAGGTTTAAATTGAAATCAATCCAAGTACCAGCTCCGATGGGTATTGCATTCATGAGAAGAGCTGGTGAGAAACTCATGTGCACCATCTTTTCAAATAATTCATACAAAGTTTGTTTGTTTTTGACAACAGTACTTCTATTTGCAAGTTAAGGCAACCAAAACACCAAGCGTTTCCGTGGTTCGGAGGTTACGTTAAGCTGTCGGTCCCAGTTGTTATCATAGAATAACAGTTGTGAAGCTTCGTTGGAGGCCTTTGGGTGTCCTCAATGTTGTCATAGTCTTTAACCCGCACTCGACCAGCGTGGGTAGTTGGCAGGAATGGTCTTAATCCTCTCCTGAGGAGACCCGAGTCTAGCAGTGGGCCATTATGGGTCGTTGATGAGTTTTGCCCACAACAGTCTTAATAGTCACACTGCTGGACATAAGCTTCTTTTTAGAAATTGGTATTGACCTACGATAAGCCACTCACAGAAGACCAATCTAAAACGACAGAATCCGTGTTGTTTTGTTTCATTGGTGAGTGCAAGTGCGGAGGTCCAATGATGCAGAAACATCTCAATAGGCCTTCATAGTGTGAGTCACGAGGCATTGTGGCATTGTCTGCATTTGTAATGAGTGTGATGAGCAATGGTCATCTTGGATTCTGCCTATCAGGCAGACTAGAGACACTTTGGTAGGTTCATACATAAAACACTATATCAACTAGGCCAGAAAGGTTGCTGGGGTTTGTGTCCAGTTTTTCTTCTAAGTATCGTGCTGTTTTCCTGCGTAGTTCCTCAGTCAGCAGTCTGAAGCCCATGGAATGATTAGAGGTAGTGACATTCGATATTATTTATTCGTCACTACCCGGACTTTAAACTCGGTAAAGCCCTAACAGGTAAAAAAACCAATAAGTGTACGTAAATACCTAAATCACCTATTAATTCAATGATTCATATGTATATAAAAACAGTTTTTATCTGCATTGATTATAATGCGTTAACACAAGGCTATATTTTGATATTAAGTGACTCATGAGTGATAGTATGTTATTGTAACCTTTGTATCGACAGAAAACACGTTAATAATTTTTCTTTTATTCACGAGGCCTGTGGGCAGTTTTATCAAATAATTTTTAAACTTCTATGCTTCTTCTATCAAGGTTGTAATCTGTTCTCATAACGGAACGAAATCTAGGTAGGTAGGTAGGTATAGGATTTATTTAAAGATTTTCTTTTCATTGCAGTGCTGTTGTCCTAGGTAGTTTGCTCTATTAGTCGCCTTTTACGACACCCACGGGCTGAATAGATGTGGTGACACTCTCTATTCTTAATCCATCATCACACAGATTACAAAAGCTGGGCAAACAATGCCTGCCAATACGGTGTTCATATAAAGAAAAGCCTTGAAAATAAATCTCTTGACTTTATGTCTGATAACAAATAGATGTTGTTTTTGGAAGCAATACACGATTATTTTCATTGAAACAACTCATTATTTGATACATTGTGTAGCTATTAATATACTTTGTACATAATACGTGTCTATAAAATATCATTTATTAAGTACGAAGACTCTTTCAGTAGTTTTTCACTACATATTCACTTACCTCCTATTTTTTGTCATCGGTTTTGGTCGTTCTTTATAATTAAATACAGACTGCCTCATTGGTGTAGCAGCTAGCGTAAGCGACTGCTGATCAAGAGGTCTCGGTTTCGATTCCTGGGTCGAACTGCTGTTGAGTGTTGAATAAGGAATATGGCGGGCTGCTCTTAAGTGTTTCTCGCCTGTGCCTCGGAGAGTACGTTAAGCCGTCGGTCCCGGTTGTCATGAACACCTATGACAATCGTTATTGGGAATTCAGTGCCCTCAAAAATACTGACAACTAGTTCAACCTTCGAATTCAGTTCACTCTCAGGGTTGCTGAGCTCCGATGCCAGAAGCTACGTGGATAAATTGATATTCAGGTAAAACTGGTTGAACTAGTAACCGACCCCAAATAATTTTGGGCATAATAAAGTCTAAGATAATGATGGTAATTTAATATAGATATCTTGGATTTCGGAGGAAATGAATGTGAAACATTTTAAAAATATTTTTGGGTATGACATTTGTTTACATCCTATTTACTAAGTAGTCATATTTTTATTAAAAGAGAAATAATTTTATCTACTCAATCCTTGATTGATTGGTATAAGAGAAATAGAAAAAAGGTCAATAGCCGTTTGACGGGGCGAGAATTTTCACGTGTACAAATTGCTTTTATATCTAGAAAGAACTTTATTTGCAGAAGTGCAACATGAGTTAGGGTTTAATAACACAGGTCATAATAATTGTTTCTATTTAGTGCCGATCGCCAAACACAAAGCGATATTATGTCGTGTTAAATATTTTATACTTATACATTTAGAACATAGAATTCTGCCTTAGAACAAAACTGACTTTCAAACATATAAAGATTTATTTATTTATTTGAATAGACCTAATAGGGTTTATAGATATATTGGCAAACGAGCAGATGTATCGCCTGATGGTAAGCGATTACCGCCGCCTATGGACACCCGCAACACCAGAGGCGTCACAGGTGCGTTGCCGGCCTTTGGGGGATTGGGAGGGGGATGGGGGAAGGGGACGGGGTGTGGGCCTCCGGTATCCTTACTCACTAGGTGAAACATAGCGCAAGCGTTATTTCACATCGGTTTTTTATCTAGTAATTCATAGAAACGTGTGGTGACTAATTAAGAATACATAGTGTCACCACACTTTACTGGTTAAGAGGTCGCCACGAGGTTCCCTACTTCGCTAAGTGTTGTGGGTTCAAATCCCACATGGAATAACACTTTGTGTGATCCACAAATTATTGTTCTAAATCAGGGTTTTCTTCAAGTAGGTATGTTTGTTCCCCGCGACACAGGAATTATTCCCAGTGCGGGAGTTGTCTTTTTAAAAGAAAAAAAAAAGTCAATTGACTCTTTTCTAAGAACAGATTGATGTCAGTTGATGACTGATGGGGCTCTGCACAGAATTGTATAATGCTGATGGAATCAATATTATCATTTAAGAATAAATGGTCTAAATATATAAACAAAAAGGATGTGTTATAGCGATTAAATTGATAATTTTTATGTAATCTGTGTTTGACATTTCATTAAATATATAATGATAACGTATATAATTAATACGATATATTGTGGGGAAACACAAGATGTTATCTCTTATATACATATTCGTGTACGCACGCGGGTTTACCCTGAAATATTGACAATACAACACGAAGTACCTAATTGAAAGGCTTACATGGTGTTCAAACGATGGAATTTTTTTTTTAATAAATGAAGATGCAATTATTGTCTATTGTCATAGAGTTCAAAAACTGACCGATATTTAAGTTTAGAACGAGTTCTGGATTCATGATTCCTTATAAGCCTCTTAGCCTCTCCTCTTTTGGAGTAGCTAAGCCTTTTTGGCCTGATGGTAAGCGATTACAAACCCATGGCAACACCAGAGGCGTCACAAGTGGAGGATGGGTGGGGGAAATACAGCGCAAGTGCTATTTCACACCGATTTTCTGTGAGTCCGTGGTATCACTCTGGTCGAGCCGGCCCATTCATGCCGAAGCGTGGCTCTCCCACGGTAAAATCCTCGAGGCTAGGAAGGTTGGTTAAGGTTTGTTTTAAGTTGTTTGTTTGGTGAAGTTTTCCTTCTCGTTGCAGTGCTGTTGTCCTGTATAGTTTGCTCTCTTAGTCGGCTTTTACGACACCTACAGAGCTATACCTTTATAAATTATAGCCTATGTTTTATTATGATGTGTAAGTTATATTATTGTAAAGTTTCATCAAAATCCATTCAGTAGTTTTTGCGTGAAAAAGTAACAAACATCCATTCATTTGTCCATCCATACTTACAAACTTTCGTGTTAATAGCATTAGTAGAATATACATATTCTTAATTTGTCAATACTTTAGCTCGCGGCCATCTTATCTTGAACAAACAGCATTTCATTTTGTTTTCTTCCTACTATAAAATTTATTCAGATTACAATTCAATTATTTTGTGTACACACAACATAGTTATCGGCGCTTATTAAATACGTAGTTATATTACTTATAAAAATGTTTATATTTAAATTGGGTTTTATTTATTTTAGTGCAGTGTAATACAAGAACACACGAACAGAGTGTCCTCAATTAATTAGAGACAATAAGAAAAGTGTTAATGGACACAATCTTATTATAGTTTTGTTTTAATAATTAGGTCAAAGTAAAATAACTCATTAGTCAGTAGACTAGATCGTAATAGCAATGTCCTACTTGTATTAGTATGGCATATACAGAAAAAAAAATTTAAATTGGGGCAACAAATGGTTTAATACTTTTTTGTTTGGTTTCAAACAATATGAACCGCACCAGAAAGATCGATAGAACTGCAAAACGATGCTTTTGTATGTGTTCATGCGTGCCCAAATACACTAATGCATTTCTTTTCCAGTATACAATACATCCTCCTATATATAATATAAGTAAATTGCAACATATTATTTCCCCAAATTCTTATTTACAGCAGTCTAAACAATGTGGGGATTAGAAATGAAATAATGATAAAAGTCTTGTTTACTGCGACACACAAGTTCCAGAGACCGTTGTATACAGAAACAAAACTCAGGGTTAGATTACCATGTTTTCCCCATTTATTATATACCTAGTCTTAATTGTGTGTAAGTAAATCAAATATTAAGTTTATAACGTAAAAAGCCTTCATAAAAACAAATTCGGTTGTTCAAATGTTACATTAATCTAATTTATAAACGAAATATTAAACGTAAAAATCTGACGTCACATTTTACTATTTGCTATTTATAAAATATTTTTGACCAGTAGCTCGTAAGCTATTATGCCTCACTTGGTCGGAGAATCCGTCCTTTGTGTTGGAGTAGTATGACACTGGTTCCTCCATAAACCCTATACCTAAACCCACGACCAAGAAATCAAAGCTAAAAAAAAAAGTTGCGTGTACTAGCGTACACTCGTAAGAAGTGAAACTTCTTTATGACGTTATTTTCCAAAAATAAATATCATATGTCGACGTAAGGTATAACGACAAAAGACTTATAAACCAGCAATATTCGTGACAATTCTTATTTCAAGTGCAATAAAAGTTAAGAAGCGAGACCTGAGTAAATATTTCGCGATCTGTGGTGTGAATGAAGTAAGTTTGTGGAATGTGATGTGTGTAGTTATTTACATTGTGGACTAAATAAAATAATATTGTTTGTAATGTGATATTTCATTGTAGTATTAATTTGGTCCTGTTTGTGTTTGAAAATGTTTTTTGTTTTATTTTATAAATTTTTTTTGAAGGATTGTATATAACTACTCCCAATAATGATAAAACATTTATCATGGCCGAAAAACGTCAACGTCCGTATACTTCGAATCACGCGTGGTAGGGATAAAAAAAGATGGCGCGTAACGGATAAATGTGACGCGTAACGAAAAAATGTTACACTAAATTTTTTGACAACCCCGATAAAGAAGTTTCACTTCAAAAATTTATTGTTTATGGGACTATTTATTTTATTACTACACTCAATGCTTCCATTGATGTTCTCCTCGCCGATTACGACCACGGCGGCAGCCTCAACGGAGACCAACCAACAACGCAGGAGATATTATAGTGCACAAGGGTGTACGCAAACACAGGTGCACTATCTTATCCCTCTCTCTCACAATCCACAACAGCTTTACGTGCTCTCCGAGGCACGGGGGTTCAGACCCCAACTTCCAAACTCCGAGTTGTTATTAAGTATTTCTATAATCAGAAAATCAGAAAAACTCAATAACACTTTTGGCCCGACCCGGGATTCGAACCCGAGACTTCTTGATTGGCAGTCGCATACGTCAACCGCTAGACCGATGCCTCCATTATGTATTATGATAGATTTTTCTTTAGCATATTGCAAAACCAATACAATGTGTATGCATGTATAATAATAATAATAATAATAAATCTCTTTATTGCACACCAGATACAGAACTCATATATGTACCTATGTGTTACTGTATATATTTGTCTCTTCTAATATATTAGAAGTATATTTAAGCTAATTGTAACCATTGAAATCACTTAAATCTATCCTTTCCTCATAAGTGTACCTACCAAATCTTTCCTTACATTGCTCAATCGGTCGGCTGGCAGAGAATGCCTTAAGCATTAAGTCCGCTAAGGCGTAAGTGCGTAAAGTAACAAAACTTGAGAGGTGTCAAGGGACACCCGGATGGAACGAAGTTCGAAATAGAAAGACGAAACGAAAATATCTGGCTTGCTTTCTATGAGAGAGAGAGAGAGACTGACAGAGAAACACACACCGCACGGCTTACAATAGTTTGAAACTGTATTTTTTTTGTGCTGAAAACCAATCTAAAACACAGAGACATCAAACAGATAAGTTTAATCAATTGTTTACTGTGAAATTTGTCGAAAATATTCAGGATGGGATAGTACTACTCGTATAACGCTACGTAATAATATTAGTATGTAGCATTAGTAATATTTGTGAGGGATCGGATATAACAGATAAAATGTATATAAACCAAAAGCGAAGACGTAGCAAATAGTAGTTAAAAATAACTCTAAGATTACATCCACCGGCGTAATCCTAGTTCAATCTAAACGATAGGTGTCAAGTCTGTAAGCAATATGGAACAAAACGTTCACATACCAACACAAACTATGATTGGCACCCTGCGCCCGCGCACTCGCACTCACAAACGTCGGTAGCGCGAACCAACTGTCAAAATGATCCACAAAACTTGACACTTGATATACACTTCATTAAAACAAGACCACGCTGTAATAACCCCAATATTTTCACAAAATAAGGTTTAAATTTCCATGCAACATGAATTTAAAATTATGACACTTTGCATAGATTAAAATAAATATTATTATAGGAATTTGATTCTAAAGGTGCTTGGTTTCGGTTGAGCGGTAAGGCTATATTTGTTTATTGGTGTGTCTGCAGTGAAGCGTAAGTTTACTTTGATATACCGAAGCGGTAGAAGGTCAGGTGTAGAGTGACCATATAAGTAGTAAAAATATATAGTTCATGTCTGACAAAAAACTAGAGACAAAAAGAGTTTTTCATCATCAACAGCTTCTTTTTTACAGCTTCCGCGCTATAAATACGTCCCGGTTGTTGGGGACTTAACAAACATACATAGAACGGACACTAATAACACTAAGACTCTGAACTACAATTTGTGCATCACACAAAATGTTAACCGTGTGGGATTTTAACCCACAACACTTAGCGAAGTAGAAAGCGTTAAGCCACTAAGCCATATGTGCACTGTGCAGGCATCTGCCTCTAATAAGCAACTGTTGGTTATTGCTTGGTCTCTCCTTGGAAATAATATTTTCCTTCTTATAAAAGAGATTTTCCACAGCGCCATATGTACCACGGTGGACACATTTCGGGTTCGTATGTGTGTTCTGTTAGGTTTTGTTTCTTTTACAGTCCTATTGTTCTAAGTAGTTAGGTCTCTTTTGCAACACCAAACAACGAGAGAAATAGTGGTGGTGACATTCCGCATTCTTGAATGAAATCCTTACGTCACAAAAAGATATTATCCTTAATTTTATTGCTTTGACGTGGTTGCCGCAGGTCAAGTGTCAGTTGCGTTTCTAGTCTGACATCATAATACTGCGCACACGCAGCTGCAGACGGTGCGGTACAGTCTACAAGTGTCGGCGCATGCACACGATATAGTGACCTATGCACTGCCTTTTTTAAGTTTCTTTATCAACATCAAATTCATGACTATTTCCTCTAAGGGGTGTACATACGACGTCTTAAAAGTCTGCATTTTACATTATAGGTAAATACGTTAATTACGAACGTGAAAAGACCCTGCCAAAGAGCATAACCACGAAACACGTCAGTTCTTGTGCAACAGTAACAGTATGTTGGTCTTCTGCGCGAGGCTGTCCGGCTCTACCGGCGTGGCTCTACTACCTTGTACAAACTTTTACTTTTATATTATTTCCAAATTATAGTATTTATATTCACGGTACAGAGTGTTGAAGAAAGAGATGTTGAACGTAACTAGTAATTTCTTTCTTTTATTGCCTTAGCTCCTGAAAAACTGATTGTGAAGCTTCGTTAGCCAATAAGGCATATAAAAAATGAGAATACAATACATACGTTCGTAAATAAGTAAATCCCATTATTAATTCAGTAAATCGTAACTAAATAATATGAATTCGCATTTTAATTTATTTGTTAGCTTTGAGAAAGATCTCAAAGATCGTTTGAGTAATTAAGAAATTACTCAAACGATTTCAAAGTCAAAATCAAATTAATGAGAGTGGATGGCATTCTCTTGGATTCTGTTTATGCTTTCCATCAGGCAGTGAATGTGGGTCACCATGCTGCATTGTCTGCACCCGCAATGAGAAAAGAGAGCATTACTCTTAGATTCTGTTCATGCTTTCCATCAGGCAGTGTAGTTTGGCAGGCTTATAAGATATGCATTATATATTTAAAAAATCTTTTAAAACCCTAAAAACCACTTACATTTTAATCTCCAACGTTTTGAAAAAAGGACTTTGTGTCTACAAGCGATAAAATTGATAATGTTCATTAAGGTTAATATTATTACAAAACACATACTATTTTTAATATTTGTTCTGTCATTCCTAATTTTATCAACATACTTAATGATGAGATTAAATATTGTTTACTATAACAATATAAAAGTATTATTTAATTTACGAGCGCACATTATGTCTAAATACTTAAGATTTAAATGATTTAATTAATTCTTCAGATATTAAATTCGGTGTTCGTATCACCTGTATGCCGAGGATCGGCAGCTGTATTCACATCGCAGTCATAGACAACATCAACAGGGTCCTGGAATTCATAAAATCTTGGTCGATGAGATTCGGGCTGGAAGTTAACTCTATTAAATGCCAAGCAATTTTAGTTGGCAGCAAGAACATGATAAATCGATTGGATACTACGTCAATCACGCCGGTCTTCTTCAAAGGCTTAGTCATACCTTTTAGCCCCGTAGTCAAGAACCTTGGCTGTTCATCGACTCAACTCTTTATTGACGGGCCCAGGTAACCTACGAACACTCTACAGTCTTAAGAACTTCTTACCTCCTAAAACGAAACTCACTCACACAGCCCCTCATTATCCCCTTAATCGACTATGGCGATGTGTGTTATTTCGACCTGAATGCAGACCTCCTTAATAAATTTGACCGTCTTCTTAATAACTGCATTCGATTCACATTCAATCACCGCAAGTATGACCACGTGTCTACTTTCCGTTCTCAATTACAATTGTTACCTATATTATCCTCGAATCGCGATAGAAATCTTCGCTCATCTAATAATTTGCTTCTCTTGTGTCCCTCCCACAATTCCGACATCGTGTACTCTTCGTTCTTTGTGCAAACTGTACTGCTATGGAACACGCTCCCACTCGAAATCAACGTCGTCGAAATCGAACGACAAAAATTACCTATTGATGAAATGGTAGGAAAACATTAATGAAGATACAATTAAGTACCTACTCACAGTGTACATATATGTATAAAGTTTTATAGTAGTGTAGTAAAGTAGAACTAGTGGCTACTAGTTCTACTAATTATATTGGACTGATTTTACCTGAATATCATTTTTTCCACGGTCTGACTAGCATCTGTTCTCCACAACCCTAAGGGCGAACTAAATTCCAAGGGTGAACTAAATCCCAGTATACTTGAGAACACTGACTTGCCAATAACGATTGCACTAGATGTTTTTGACAATCAGGACCGCTTGAAACATAATTCAAATTTTGAAATTCAAATTCATTTATTCAATTAAGACACTAAATGATATTTATGAACGTTAAATTGAAGTTACAGTTGAAAATCATAGATCAACACAAACAGATGTCACAGAATGTACTGGATTGTAAAGGTATATATGGTGAAAACACCAAAATATACTGCCCGCTTGTGTCGATCATAACTTCCAGTTTCGATAGTACGTAATAGTAAAAAGTTGCATGAGATTTTATCAGTTAAAAATACCTATGATCAGTGAATAGTTTTGATCGTAACATATACATAGATAACAAAAAAATAGAACCAATATAAAGTAGACTATAAATATTGTAGTACATCGGTACACTAACCGATCGTTATCGGTCATTACCGTATGAATATTACAGTACATAAATGGACATTTACTCGGTTACATATACGACTACATCACAATATTTCCACTACGTTACTATACAGTCCAGTTTATTTGGTACACTCGGTGTTTTCAGGATTAAGGCGATGTCACTTTGAAACTGATATGTAAATTTTATTTTCAAATGAATTAGAACACTTCTGCTTATAAAAGTATTAGACGTGCAGTGTGATATACATTAGTGTAAGCATCAGGCTGATGCCAGATCTTACTAGGGATGTAATCGTTACAGAGCGTGGACACACAAAAGATATAATCACAAATTTTAACAAAAAAAAACAACCGACTTCAAGAACTGGACCAAATTAAAATGGGACCACACGGGAAGCACCAGCTTTTAAATAAAAACAATAATCATCAAATTCACCCAGTCGAAAGTAATGAGGTAACAAAAAAAAAGAAGTCAAATTGATAACTCCCTCCTTCTTTGAAGTCGGTTAAAAATACGACTAAATCCATACTATTTCTATATTAATATGTAAAGCTGAAGAACTTGTTTGATTGAACGCGCTAATCTCAGGAACCACCTAGTCGGATTTGAAAAATTCTTTCAGTGTTAGATAGCCCATTTATCGAGGAAGGCTGTAAGCTATATATCATCATGCTAAGATCAATAGGAGCGGAGCACCAATGAAGAATGTTTCCAAAACGGGGACAAATTATCACGCTACGGACAATAGGAGACCCAAACGAAGTTGCGTGGTTCATCTAGTCTATTTTAAATTCAAAAGTAACTTTGCCTGTATGATACGCTTTAATGACTAAACCGCGGCTCGGATTTCATTGAAATTTAGCATGGAGATACTCTGGTTCTTGAGTAAGGACATAGGCTTCACTTTACAGAGATAACAAATATATAGTAATGTATAAATATAGAATGGAAAAAGTGAAGGACCTAAGATTATTCTGTTAAAAGGTGCTATAAAAAGCAGTTGAATCCTGAATTTGCAGAAACCGTAGGTAGTTCTCCTCCTACTCAAAGGTACCCTTTGTACTCTTGCAGAAAAGTAATGAATTAACTGTTTCTGAGACCAAATGCCGAAGCAATACTCCTCTGCATTTATATATGTAAATTTCGTGGTCCATACTTAACATTATGTAGGGGTTCACCTTAATAAATCCTTGAATATTTTATTAAGACTGCATGTAAGGTGGGCGGTTACCGGCTGTGGAATATTGAACACATAAACATGGCAGCGGTTGAGTCCCATGTAAGTGGAACTTAAAGCCGATATAGGTTTTATTACGAGTATTGATTTACAAAGGTTTCAAGAATTTTATTCGTCGTTAACTATTGTCGGCGACTCTGTCCGCCTGTATATCGGATGTTGCAGTAAATTGTACCAAATGTGTTATTCTGTGTTCTGGAAGGATTCCGTTCTAAGAGTTAACTGTTTTAATTTTTTTTTATTACATAGGAGGCAACCGAGCAGACGTATTGTCTGATGGTAAGCGATTACCGCCGCCCATGGACACCCGCAACACCAGAGACGGTACAAGTGCGTTGCCGACCTTTTAGGAAGCAGTACGCTCTTATCTTGAAGGTTTGAAGGTCGTATTGGTCCGGGAACACCGCAGACGACAGCTCATTCCACAGTTTTGCTGTGCGCGGCAGAAAGTTTCGTGAAAATCGCACAGTTGAAGAAATAAATCTCAATCTTTAAGGGATAAAGGTTAAGCCCATAATAGATCAGCTCGACCGGAAGCATACCCAGACCCTGTATTGTACCTACTGTACTGTTGTAGTTGTACTACAGATATGAGCCTGTCGAAGGGAGTCTCATGAGCAGAATCCAAGAGTGGTGGCTAACGTATTCATTGTGAATACAAACGAGGCAACAATACAGCATGGTGACCACAGAAATAAATAAACCCTAACCCTCCCCCCTTCCCCATCCCCCATCCCCCAAAGGCCAGCAACGCACTTGTGACGCCTCTGGTGTTGCGGGTGTCCATGGGTGGCGGTAATCGTTTACCATCAGGTGATACGTCTGCTCATTTGAACACCAATTCGATAAAAAAAAGACATCTCTGTGGTTTGTGAGTGAGTTTTAGGAATCGGCGGCACCTTCTAACTGTAAAATCCGAAGTGTAAAATATACGTAAAAGATTTAATTACAAAATAAATATCATAATTAGCTTCAATGAGACTGAATCAAACGTGTGGTGATTAAGAATACAGATTATCACTATTTATCTAATGGGTTTAGTAAGAGCCGACCCATATAAGGGAGCAGGACTACATTACTGAAAAGAGAAGGAAAGCTTGACAGCCGTTTGGCCAGCGTGTGGCTAAAACTACATTCCTAAGGAGAGGAGTATATCCAACAGTGGATGGTCATGCTGATGAAGCAGTAGGCTGGCCATATTTGCCGTAGAACCGACAACCGTTGAGGTAAACGGGTTCTTGAGTGGAGACCGCGTGTCGGCAAACGTAGTGTAAGACGTCTACAGGCCAGGTGGAGTGATGATTTGCGCAAGACGGCTGGCATGAGCTGAATGCGAGAAGCCGAAGATCGAACTACGTGGCGTGCAATTAGGGAAGCCTGTGTCCAGCAGTGTACAGCGATAGGCTGATGAAGATGGTGATGATGTAATGGTTATAATGTGAATGAGTCATTTACATAGTGAATTAACTGTGAAACGGCGATTACACGACATGTTCCAAAAACTTTGAACCACCAGCCCCCATTTATAGCAGTAAATTCAATATTCTACTTAAAACATCTAATTACAAGTTACCGGCCATTAAAATCATTCCAAAACTAAAATATTATTTTGTCCACAGTACAGTCGGCAGCAGAAATGACTGTCTAACCTGATCGTTACCGTGTAATAACGTTTAATCGTCGGTCTGCGTACATTGCTAAGTAGTTTAATGAGTCAAACCATGATCGGGACAAAACACCGTTTTTTCCGTCAGTCGTAGCCATGTCGCACCTGACTAGGTTCTCATGGACGCTCGAGGGTGATTTTGAGTAATAATGTGTGTAGTATACATTGCTTGTTCATTATAAATTACTGTTTATAATACATTTAAGTTCGTTGTTTCTGATCTCTCTATATATTTTTTGTTTTTGTTTTTTGTTTTTTTAAAAAAGACAACTCCCACATTAGGAATAAACATCCTGTGTCGTGGGGGACTTTACAAACATAAATGAAACGGACACAACTATCCAGACTCGGAACAATAATTCGTGGATCACACAAAGTGTTGTACCGCGTGGGATTTGAACCCAAGACACTTGGCGCAGTAGCAAGCGGCATGGCGACCGCTGAAACCACTCGGCCAACCGTGCAGTCAATTTGTGTAAGGGCGTTGATGTATCTATGTAATTATGTTGATTTTCATACATAATATATCTACACAACTGAACTTTATTTATTTACTGTATAAGATTAAAATTAAATGCAATTTTGCTCGAAATATTATCTTTACAGTTCGTTACGTGTACAGAGAAATTTGTTGTCGTTCTTACGAACTACATATGGAATTACTTTTACGTAAGCGTTTTATCAATTTTGAATATTTACGATTACCAGAAACCTCTTTAACCTTATTTGAGGTTTTGGGGTAGAAAATTCTTGACTATTTTATCTAAATCGGTAATAATACCACGCAATGTACACTAAATATACTTCATTATATAGAAAACACAGTTGTTTCCATTCTAAAATAATCCAATACAATATGCAAACGATTAAATGGCGGTCCGTTTACGTGCGGTAATTTCGTGGTCGACTACAAAACTATTATTTAGACCTACCTGGAACTTGAAAGCGATTTAATTATTAACACATCATGTTGGAGGGAAATTCCTTACATTTATACGGTTTGTGTTAGTTAAGTAGATCTTTAATTAAATTACGTATATTTTTTAAATAAATAGTTTTGATTTATTTGCTTGTATTGGTAGGTTTTATAAACAGCTGTTGTTTCATAGTAATATAGAATTAGTGTTTGCCCGTAGCTGTAAACGGTATACGTCGGCTGTCGTGGTTAAAATAAGCTTATGTCTTTCACAAGAATCACATATCTTCGTAGAAATTTTCATTAAAATCTGGTTAGTGGTCTCGTAACATGTAACATTGTAAATCAGTGTTATACGGCCTCACTCACACGTAGATGCATTTATTCTTCCATAAATTCCAGCCTCTTAAATACTATTAACTTATATTTAATAATATAGTGTCCCCAGGCGCTACTTGTTAGTGTAACTACCCGTGTTGAGTATCCTGAGACTTTAGGAGTACGTTCCCACCGCCCCCCGCGATGCGTGGTCACCTTGTTGAGCGCTTAAGTTACTGTAAATTCTTGGGATAATTTTGTCAAGATGTTTCAAATTCTCAGTAGTATAATAGGGTGAGTATTAAATAAATATTTCTAAACTTACTAATAGGTAAAAGTTTGTACGTGCGTACCAATATGATTCTCTCGATTCTAAAGGGATAAAGCCATTATTGTAATTTTTTAAGCACAACTCCCGCACTAATAATATCTGTTGTATCGCAGAGGACTATACAAAACGTAATCTTAGAGCAACAATTTTGTGTTAATATTATTTTAATCTGTTAAATATTCAATATTTATCAAATTCAAAAACAAATCACAAGTTTGTAACACAAAACCACTAACTCTTCAATTATCCATTGAAAATGGTTCGTCATTATCAAATGTTTAATGTACGCGGTGTGGTGAACGTCCCTGAATAATGGAGCAGTGGTCGTGGGAGCCCACAGCTGGGCAGCGACGCCCTTTAATCGTAGAACGTTATTAAAGTAAAGGGAATTGCAAAATATTGTGTCATTCCGACTTAGCCGTAATTTTCTGTACCCTTGAATAGAATCGTATTTTATGTTTGTATCGATTTGAATATTATTGTAGTAAATATACATAAGAAGCTGTTTCCTGGTGCTTCGCTTGGTTTGTTATTTCTTAGTCTTTGAAATATTATTGTAGGTGTAGGTGATTGCAATATCAACGCTTCAGCTACTATAATTTTAAGTTTCTAGCCCCAATTGTTTATGCTTTGTGTTTTTTATATATAAGCCTGTCACAGAAACTCTACTCTTTTTTTTTATGGAATAGCGGGCAAACGAGCAGACGCATTACCTGATGGTAAGCGAACACGTGAACATCAATATAAATAAAATATTTCCGACATCTTACACACAACGCCATCTAGTCCCAAACTTAGCAGAGCTTGTGTTATGGGTACTAGACAACTGATTTAAATACATATGTACATTTTTTGTAAAGACATACAAATTATAAGTACATAAAAAACACCTAAACTCCTAAACAAATATTTGTAGATCACACAAACATTTGGTCCGATCCAAGATTCAAACACGAGACTTTAAGCACAGCAGTCGCATTCCATTCCACTGCGTCACCGAGGAAGTCTAAAATAATTATTTTATTAACAAATATGCTTCTGAATGTCTGTTATGCATGCTTATAGAGTTCTTTACATACCCGTTGTATTATTGACCGGCCATGTTAAACAAACCGCACATTCCTGATTTCAATTACAATACAAAACTAATCAGCGTTGACCATCATATGACTTACCCGTCCGTCCATCTTGTGACTCATATCTCTTCACACAAAACTAACCAAACTCCAACACGCAATACAAACTTTTAAAATTTAATTTCGACGAAAATAAGGTTCATTTTGCAATGAAATAAAATATTTTTATGTTATAAATAAAATTGTTTTTAATGTGGTCAGTGTTGGTTACAGTTTTTTATTTGTTTAGTTAGTGTAATAAACATCTTTGATTTTTGATTAAAGCAATTCGTGACTATGGACTTAATATGTGTAGTTGACTGTACTGTACTGTAGATTGATCGTGAGGACTTTTTAACATTCTAAAGAAGCATTTGACAGTGGCGTTTTTTTAAAAAAAGCTACTACCGCCTTAGAAATAAATCCTGTGTCGTTGGGAACTTAACAAACATGCACGAAATGGACACAAATCACACCCAAACTTATAATATATCAATTTTTAGATAACACAAAGTGTTGTCTCATATGGGGTTTGGACCCACAACATTTAACGATATATGCGACGGATTAAACCAATACACTATCTGTGCAGTCACTGTAGTCCGACTTATAAATATCTGTAAAGCTTTACTTACAAAAATATACATCATTTATAATTTAGTTATCACGATTAAGGGGATAACTAGCAAGTGCAAGTATACATTAAACTTCGTGTCTAAGTAAATAAATATGTCCAGTATTTGTACTAAATGTGGGCTTAAACTTGGATTGTGGGCCACTAAAGGTTGTTAAATTTGCTGCTAATGATGATGATTGTAAATATTTAAGTAATTTTAATTAAAACACTGTAATATTGATAATAGTCTATTAACACGTTCCGGGACACTTGACTTTTTGCAAAGATCATGATATGACACTTCAAAATTCCATACATTTTATCATATCGTCTACAGCCGTACTACTATATTGCATATATTTTTAATTTTTTGATACGACAATTACGACCACAGCCGTTGATGGTTATGAGCGGAATGTTATATGTTGTTTGATGTTGATGCTAGTTTCTTTTGTTTGGACGCCATCTGCAAAACATTATAAGTACTTACAATAAAAAGCCGTGCAAAAAAAACACAAATTAATTGAATTTAATTACAAATTTACCTTGTTTTTGCCGACAAAATTTGAAACTGCACCAAACGTCAGGACGACACGCCGGCGACGCAATGAAATGAAATGAAATGAAATGAAATGAAATGAAATGAAATGAAATGATTTAATGAAATGATTTAATTCACATAAATAGAGTACATTTACAGGTGTTGTTACAGTTTGAACTTAAGAGACCGTCTATTTAGCCACTGGTGGCATGTGAAAATGTCCTTATTTAAAATTCTATTAATTACATAAATTTTTAAAAGAGTAAAAGAAATTAAAAAAAATATAAATTGTCAAAAATGTCATTTAAATATTATTTATTATATTGCAAAATAGTCAAATTAAAAGTGAGTCAATTAAATATTACACATGTCAAGCTGTATTCTCATTTTCAATAAAAAATTCTTTGAGTGAATAATATGACTTTTCCAGAAGCCATCTCTTGAGATGGTTCCTAAAACGACACAATGGTAAATCCCTTAGACAATCAGGAATCTCATTATACACTCTTATGCACATTGAGTAACAGTTATTTTTATATAAAGTTGTTCTTGGAGTACATTCTAAAACCAACCTATTTGGGTATCTGGTATTTCTTGGATACTTATCTCTTGCTTTGGTGAACAGGTTTGGATGTGTTTTTACAAAAATCGATATCTCGAAAATGTACATACAATAGAGAGTTAGTATACCTAAGTTTTTAAAATGCGGTTTGCACGTTTCGTCTGGTGCAATTCCAACTATGGCTCTAACACATCGTTTCTGTGCGATAAAGCATCTGTTTGCCTCCGAGGAGTTTCCCCAAAGTATCAAACCATATCTCAATACCGAACTCACGTAGCCATGATACGCTAATACAGTAGTGGCTTGTGATGAAGTATTCCTAAGATTGCTCAGAACATAAACAAATCTATTAATCTTACTACATGTAGCATCAATATGTGCTTTCCAGTTGACATGCTTGTCCAGTGTTATACCTAAGAATTTTATATGTTCCTTTTCTTTAATTGTTGTTATTATTGGAATTTGATTTGGAATTCGTATGCTTTGAAATCGTATGTAACTAGTTTTACTTAAGTTTACATTCAAATTATTTAGCTCTAACCATTTTGTCACCATATGGATCGTCTCATTTACTTTATCGCTAAGATTAGTCAAACTATTACATGTCAAGATTATGGAGATGTCATCAGCAAATAAAACTGTTTTGTATTTTACAATGTCAGGAAGGTCATTAATGTATAAAAGAAACAGCAACGGCCCGAGCACACTGCCTTGTGGGACCCCAAAGCTATTTATATTAAATGGTGAGCTACTGGTCGATAAGGTTGAGTTCTCTCCTATATGCCGTATGTCCACTCTTTGTAAACGATTGGATAAGTATGATTCGAGCCACGACAGAGCTGGTCCCCTGATTCCATACTGTTCCAATTTCTGCAACAGCAATTCGTGCGACACAAAGTCAAATGCTTTGGACATATCAAAAAATATCACCAGCGTTGTTAGTTTTTTATCAATGCTTGTAATAACGTTATGAATTAGAGTAAAAGCCGCCAATGTTGTTGATTTTCCCCGCTGAAAACCATTTTGCTCAGGCTTTATAATATTAAATTTATTCAAAAAGGATGTTAAACGTAAGTGCATAGCTTTTTCAAAAATTTTTGATAGTATAGGAATAAGTGTGATCGGTCTGTAATTCGACATGTCCAATTTGTTATCTTTCTTATGTATAGGTTTTATGATTGATTTTTTTAATATTTCCGGAAATGATCCCTGTTCGAAGGACAGGTTAATTAGATGTGTTAGGATAGGAGTAATAAATACAGCACTTTTTTTTAGAGCCAAAGTAGATATTTCGTCATACCCCACAGAGTTGCTATTGTTTAGATCCATTATAATTTTACATACATCTGTATAATTTAGTGGCTCCAGAAATATACTATTTTGTATGACAGTTTTATTAGTGTTTTGTATATGTTTTCGTGTAATATTTAATTTTATGTAGTATTCATTGAATGTACACGCTATCTCAGTTGGGTTCCGAATTATCTGATTATTTATTTCAATATCAGTAATTAAATTTTTTATTAAATGGTTTTCAGTTTCATTTTTTATAACTGACCATGCAGCCTTGCATATATTTTTTGAGGTACTAATAAATTTATGATTACAATTTTTTTGAGCATTACATATGCAAAGTTTTAAAATTTTTGAATATTTTTGAAATATTACTTTATTTTGTAATGTCCTATTTCTGTAGAATCTATATCGTAGCATTCGCTTCGTATGACAACTACGCCGTATTCCTTTAGTGATCCACTTAACATTACGTCTTTTATAGGTAGTTTTAAATTTCAGAAGAGGAAAACATAAATCGAAGTACAACACTAAGTCACTGTGAAAGACAGCAAATGCTCTATTCAAATTATTTTCGTCATAAGCATCACTAAAACTAAGGCTGCCCAAACAGTCACAAAACTTTTTTATGCTATCCGTATTATAGTCTCTTTTAGTAAAAAATATAGTACTATGCAGTTTAGTTACTGTTTTAATAGGGACAAACAACATTTGGGCCGTTTCATGATCAGACAAGCCTAGTCCTATTACTTCGCTATGAGCGTTCTTGAATTTGTTTCCTATAATGTGATCAATACAAGAGTTCTGTCTAGTCGGTTCATTAATGTAAAATGTCAAATTGTAATTATAAACTATATCGGTTAATTGTTGGGTAATTTTCCCGTGTCTCAAAGTATTAATATTGATATCACCTACTAAAATAATATTACGTCTTTTCCTAAATAATAATTTAAAAAGAAGTAAATCCAATTGGTTGAAAAACATGTTAATATTTGAGTGTGGTGTGCGATAAACACATACAATAACTATATTTTGCTCGCTTATCTCAATACCACAGCACTCAAAAGTGTCTTTACAAGCATAATCAGACAAGTTCAGTGGTTGAACCTTAGTTGTTGTGTCAGCATATATACATACCCCCCCTCGCGATTTATTCCTACAGTAGGTATTGACCAAACTATATCCACTGATTTTTGCATTAGCTTCGCAACCTTTTTTAATGAATGTTTCAGAAAAGCATAGTATCGCCGGTAGTTTGTTACAGATGTTTAAGTCATGCAAAGCTACTTCTATTAAAGCTCTTTTTGATAAAAGACCAGCAATATTCTGATGAAGAATGACAAGCTTTGAATTAACTCCGAGCGGAGCGAAAGGAATGAGGCGAATCACAGTATAAATCTGAATTTACCAATAAAGACATTCCGTTTTCATTTCTATCGTATGATAAATGGTTTGAATGTATAGTATTGAATGTTCGTGCTAATTAAGTATTCAAGATTTTTAAAAAAAACACATACGATGTGACACAAAATTTTTGCGCGGATGAACTTGTATGTCTTTTCTACGCCTGTCGGCGGTGTAAGTGTATTGTGTTGGTTCATAAGCACTGCATATGTATGTGTTGAAAACTGACTCCAAAAGAGTTTGCTGTGACACCTACAAACGCATGAAGCCGCGTGATGTGACACTAGATTATGTGCTTCCTATAAATGGTATGGGCAAGCAACGGCTAGCGACGGTTTGCCAAATTACATGAAATAAAGTTAACCGCCCTTAGCAGTACTGTCACATCACGATACACCGAGATAACGTCGAGAGGCGGTTTGTCCCGGAACGTGTTAAGCATATAGCGTACAAATTTATCAATTCAAATTAATAAATTAACTAATTAAATATATGTGTACGTAATTAGAACCTTACCTATTTGTATTCGTACGCATTATTAAATTATTTTACAAATAACTTAACAAAATGCCTGAAAGTAATGCGTATTAAAGAATAAAATAAAAAAATAGGTCATCGACATTAACATATCCGCCAAAAACATCAATATTATTAATAAAACAACATACATTTCACAGAAATCTTAATATTTCGCAATATACATCATAACGAAATCTCGAAAGTTCTCGAAAACAATATTCATAATTTGTCAAACTTTTAAAATAATAGACAGTTTATTACTTAATATATCGGTTTTTTCTCGGAATTGTTGTTGAAATAGACAATTAACTCCGGAATAAGGAAATGAATAATGTGGCACAACTTCTTGAGCGGTGAGCTCTGGCTTGTGATCTAATTAATTCAATACCCTCACTACAGGAACTCGAAAGTAACTCAAATCAATTTACGATCGACATTCGTTCGAATTAACCTTTTAGAATGTTGTAAAACAGTGTTACTCGAAACCAAGTGGATAATTTGAAGATACGTGTATTATTTATCATGATTTTATTGACAGAGTGACAAACCCCTTCAAGTCTCCGTATCCTTGGGGTTCCCACTCACTAAAAACCACACCAACGGCGGGCCTCAGGCCTCACTCTGGAGAGGACCCAAAATATGTGATTTCTAATACAACTTTAAAGAAAAAGAGCACTCCGCCATAGTTTCCTCATCAGCTGGCATGGTGGTAGTAATTGCTAGTCAGGACGATCGATCTATTAATTTTATCGTGGGAGAGCCACGCTTCGGCATGAATGGACCGGAGAGATACCACGGCCTCACAGAAAACCGCGCTTGTGATGTGTTACCCCTCGCACACGCGGCAACGCACTTGTGACGCCTCTGGTGTTGCGGGTGTCCATGGGCGGCGGTAATCGCTTACCATCAGGTAACACGTCTGCCCGTTTCCCAAATAATCCATTTAAAAAAATCGCGACTGTTACTACGCTCAGTGAATGGTGTAGTATTAGACGACTTCACATCGACTCCTTGCATCAGATCTGAATCAAGTCCTCACCTAAAACCTACTACAGTATGCCATCATGTTATTAGGTATTTTTATTGATGGTTAAACAAAACGAGGTAACAGCGAGGATAGTGTCATAGTGGTTTAAACGATCATCTGCGATAATTCCCTCTGGGTTCGATTCCCATATGGAACAACACTTTCTGTGATCCACAAATTATTGTTCTGAGTTTTCTTTGCGTCTTTTTTATTTCTATTTGTAACGTCTGCCGCGACATAGAATATATTCTTAGTATGGTAGCTGCTTTTTCATCTAAAAAGAAAAAAAACCATAGCTATTAATGTAGAGTTTTGAACCTAACTATATTAGATAGAGTAAGACGAATGCACCGGTGATGTTTCCATGGTATCACCGATCGTAACGACATATAAGTATGAGCATAACATCGCCCACGCGCGACCCGCCACTTATAGTTTAATTTCAACCACTTATTCATACGCAGTGCTTATAACTGTAGGGATGGGATAACCTAAAACCGGTTTTTCGAATATCGTTTTTTTTTCAATGCAAGTCACTTAAGTATTTTAATTGCAATGTGGCGACTCTCGCTTCCTGCTTCCTTGAAGGATGATTCCAATCACGTCGGGTGTCATGTGGAGAAACGGGTGTCATAGCCCTCCAACACTCAGGAACGATTCTCCGACCAGGCGAGGTGATCATGCCTGGAGGGCCACTGCCCAACAGTTGATGTCGACATGTTGCATATATGATAATCGGCGCGAGAACTTCTATTGCGCGATTCAGGATTGGCAGTTTATACGTGTTGTACCTTGCTGCGTAGTTCAGTGTGTCTGCGGTAGATGGAGCTATAGAATGTCGTTGTTGCGCTGCATGTGAAAGTCGCCACATCAACAATGATGTCTAATATTTACTTTTTAATTGATTTTAATGAAATAAAATTAAATTATGCCAAAAATAATTACATTAGAAGAAATAATATAGCTTCATTTATTTTGCTTAATTTAATAAATTAGTATCTAAAAATTGGTTTTATTTTAATTTTAATGTCATTTAGTTTTAAAAAGCAGTTGTTAGACTATACGTAACGACCTGTTTTGAGAGATGCAGACGAAATTGTTCAGGTAACCTATGTTGATATTAGGTAAGTTGGTAAACATACCTATTCTCGTTATTTGCGATTGATCACATCCCTATCTCCTCCCTGTTGAAGCGAGTGTCGGCATCAATTATTTAACCTTACTTAAGGTGCGGGTCACAAACATTACGCTCGGACAATTGGAGGCACGGCACGGACCGGCTAATGTCGTGATCTCACTCTATGACTCAGGAGATAAGATCTATCTTATTTGTTTGTATGCAAAGATGCTGGACTTAAGTTAAAGTAGGTACCTGGGGTTTTGATCTTGATATCTTATACAGAGTACGTGAGTTTAGTTCCTACCTAGGCAAAATTTTGTATTTTGGGCACGATAATTTTGTTCAGTGTCTGGGTATAATTTAATCTAGCTATACCTTATTTATATGTATTGACTGCCTCTGTGGTGCAGTGGTAGCGTATGCGACTGCTGTGCTTGAGGTCTCGGGTCCGGTTTCCCGGTCGGACTAAATGTTTGTATGAGCTGCATATTTGTTTCAAAGTTTGGGTATTTTCTATGAATAATATGTAGATATATGTATGTATTTGCAAAAAAAAGTATATAAGTATGTATATCAATTGAACCACCCATCTATACTTTTACTACTTAGTACTTACTGTTAACTATACTTCAGATATTTATTTAGATTTATACTACATCTAGGTACTATTTGACATTGTGGGATGGGACGGGAAGGCCTCCAGAAGCCGGTGATGCTTTCCTGGAGCTGTTGAGGTAGACCGCCGTCGGGTTTAGTGGGAAGGCCAGTTTTTATGGAGTACCACACACGCCCATCATCTATACTAAGTAGATTTTTAAAAAAGTATTATTTTTTTTAAAGAGAACTACAGAATTAGAAATATGCATCAGCACGTCGCGGAGGACTTTACAAATAGACATGTAACGATCACAAAGAACACCCAGACTAGAGACAACAATTCATGGATCACACGAAGTGTAGTCCCACTTGGGATTTGAACCCACCAAATTTGGCGCAGTACTTGACCCCACGTCTTATAACACTCTGTATTTATAATTAGATCTGACAGCATCGTCTACTATCTCTCAAAGAGAACTGTCCCCTGTTCATATAGAAATTTACTCATATTTTAAAACACAGATATCGCTTAATCGATAGAAATTTAAACTTTATCATTTGAACATCAAAGCTGCGCCGACGCACGTCAGATGACGTCACACGCATGGCTGCTTACGTCACTATCTCGATGTGACAGATAATGTGACGTCTACAGATATGTTAGTTGGGTGGATCTTAGTGACGTATTTGGAGATATGGTGGTTCATGGGTTTTGATTAAAATAAAGGCTTTTTTATTGATTTTTAAATAAATTGTGTTCGTTTGATATAGTTATGGTGGTTTACAAATTAACCGACTTTGTGAAAAGAAGACTGATAACATCCATGCTTTACAAAAAACCCGTGGTAAAAGCTATTTATAAGTTGCTTTTCGCTGAATGAGTAGAGATCACCGAAGGCCTAACCTGTGTCTTTAAATCTCTGCCTCTATATAACATGGCCATACACTCTAGAGTATGCCTTGCAGATTAGCCTACGCAGTTCAACTTTGCGGGTAAACTAGAGCGTATATGTAGATCGTATGTTGCATACCTATTCAGGTAGACCAGTCAGGTATTAACGTACATGGCTAGCTTTAGATCGTCATAGGCATATACAAAATGGGCGGAGTTTATTTAGTTAAATGTTTGTTAAAATAGATTGTTGCTATTACCTACATGTGTTTATAAGTATATTTTATTCGTGATTTTTCAGTCTACATTCAAGACGATTTTATGCTTATGTGTTACCTTAACATAATAAAAACTGTACTTAGTTTGGGTCCAAATGTCGTTGCGAGGTGTGTGCTTCTCCAATTTATTTTTTATGGATGTGGCAAAAGAGCAAACGTATCACTTGATGATAAGCGATTACCGCCGCCCATGAGACGTCACAGTGCCTTTGGGGATGGGGAGGGGTTGGGGTATGAAATACTTATAGTTTTTCGTCAACTAATTTGACTTATTGAGACTGACTAAGTTTTGACGAACGAACGAAAAGTTTGTACAAAAAATGTGCTAACTACAAACTTGTGACGTCATTCGTTTAGACTACTCAAAGGAATAACATATTTCAATGTTTATTTGATTGAAATTTGTAACAGAAATGTAAAAGAAAGAAGATAGAAGATATCCGTATTTATTTACTGTACATTGACCTACCCTATCCTTTATAGGGCAAAATAAATATCGCAAGTCTCAGACAGTAAAGTCTCGGGACTGTGACAACAAAATGTCGTCCTGTCATTAAAGGCGCCAAAACACAAGGACATCAAACGGCCTTATCATGCATTTATCGATTAAATATCGATATAAAATCTTAATAAGTATGAGTCACAAACCCAAGACAAGTGTCTAACGATAGAGCGTCCCATTATGACACATCGTGTACTGTGTAATATATTTAATCCGCTACAAATGCCCTAATTGACATGTTATCATTAAAAATATACTAAAGCAGTAAAATTGGGAAAATACGTAAGATATGTGAAATAAGAAACGGATGTCACAATTATATTTAGTGGTACATGGGTTTGTGGGGGACAGGTTTTATGTCCCACCAACACAAAGGCAGGATCCTCCGGCCAGGCGAGGTGATCATGCCTGGCGGGCCACATTTTTCTAAGGAAGCCTAAGGATTTCAAATTTTGGGGAATAAAAGGCAAGTTATAAATGTTACCTTAAAACGAGCAATTCATTAACGGAGGCTCATGTTCCATTTATAAACTTAACTAGCGACCCATACCGGCTTCGCACGGGTTTGTTATCGAAAATATAATATAGCCTATGTTACTCTGAGATGTGTGACTTAATTTTTTTTCGACGTCTTCAACAAATATTATTATAATCACGTTATCTGGGTGCTATTAACCTATTTTTTTATTTTCTACAAAGCGTGTCTATTTAGAAATATTTAAGTTTTTTTTTTTATTGAATAGTGGGCAAACGAGCAGACGTATCACCTGATGGTAAGCGATTACCAAGCCCATGGACACCCGCAACACCAAAGGCGTCACAAGTGCGTTGCCGACCTTTGGGGGATGGGAAAGGGGATGGGGGGAGGGGTTGGGGTATGGGCCTCCGGTATCCTCACTCACTCGGTGAAACACAGCGCAAACGCTATTTCACACCGGTTTTCTGTGAGGCCGTGGTATCACTCCGGTCGAGCCGACCCATTCATGCCGAAGCATAGCTCCCCCAGTTAAGTAACTAGGTATATCAATAGAACGATGACTTTTTGCAATTCATCATCATTGACTGCCTCGTTGGCGCAATGGTAGCGTACGCGACTGCTACACATGAGGCATCGGGTTTGATTTCCGGGACCTGCAAATATTTGTTTCAGAGTTTGGGTGTTTGCTATTATTATGCTCATCAGCACTCTGGTTATAATAGTACAGTCTTGGACTTGACGGTCGTTTGTGAGATTTTGTCTTGTGAGGGAATTTATAAACATACCTACATAAAACGAACGCAAAGAACACCCAGACTCAGAACAACAATTTGTGTTTTACACAAAGTGTTGTCCCATCAGTAGGTATCTTAATCACTTACAAAATATGTAGCTAAATATTAAGTCATTAAGATAATTATCTTGCTAAGTTATAAAATGCATAAATATTTGTAGTAAACAAATAACTCCGATTTTCTGTCTATAACCAGGTAGGTACACAACCGTGCCACGCTGTCTGCTGAGGTACACCCCTTTACCCATACGTATAAGTAGATAAAAAATAGTTCTGTCAATCCCTTTAGGATACAGGATTGAGTGTAATACAAACGAATACTGTGTGTCGTCGTAAAATTGTACTTATTTTAAATAGCTACCTGGATGAGCGAGCCTTTGTCAATATTTAGTTTTGGTAAATTTTCATCGTTGCGATATATCCGTGTAGTAGGTATCTGTTTGAAGCTCTCGATCGGTTGCAGCGGCGAGCAGTCCACATCATCGGTAGTCCCGAAGCCACCGAGTTCCTTGATCCTATGCAGTTGAAGAGATTTCGTCTCTATAGCTGTCCTCTGTCCCCTTTGTGCGTCCATGGAGAGTACTCTGAATAGCTTTGCCAACTGGTCCCCCCTTCTCCCTTCCTCTACAAGACAACACATGGTGGCCTCCGAAGTCACCCTTTTAGTCTGGTAGATATACTCTCTCAAACGCAACGTTTCGGTTTTTCCTCCTTGTGCTGAGTGGAGAAAACCTGGAACTGACTACCACCACACGTGTTTCTCTCCCATTATGATCCCGGGTCCCTTTAACCGGATGTGAAATAGCATCTCACTAGGCCGCCATTGTGTGAGTCACCATGCTGTACTATTCGTATTCGCATAAAATGGTGATCACCACTCTTGGATTCTACGTATGCTTTCCATCAGGTAGAGTATAGTCATTTTGGTAGTTCAAACTTAAAAGAAAACATCAAAACCGTTGGAGTCGTTACCGAGATTCAAATTATAAAAGGTAGATAGATATGGGTAGAAGAATTACTCGTTTAAAGGTATTAGATAAAACCTTATAGTTATTGTTCTGACCTTTCTTTAGTTCTGAAAAATCGAGCTGTTTCGAAATTATGACTTAAATACCTTTAATAACATCGTGATCGTAATTAATTGCCGTTAACATAATTACGTAGCTTAAGTATGTAGATATGACTGTGATTGCCACACTGGACGTAGCCTGTATAAAATATTTAATCAGAGATGGGATACTTTGATTCTTGGGAAAGGATAGGTAGGTACTTATAGACTCTGTACACATCGACAAATTAAAGTACCTACACACTATGTTATCAATGAAAAATGTCCTTAAATATGTACATTTAAGTAAATTATGTTATCATTATATTTACTTTTATTTATTTCAATATTTGTCAGTATAAACACATGTGTGTTTAAATTTGCCTACTGATAACCATGCATGCTGTATGTATTTTGGACAGAAACAGTCCTTCAATTGAGTTGCATATCTATTTAATGTGTTTAGTTGTGATTCATTACTTTCTTATCTATGTAGGAACATAATTTATTAACGTATTAAAATATTTGATATTTTATGTATGACTTGCTTGTGGTCATGGCTCTGCCATGGCATGCCTCAAGAATCACAGATTTTTTACTGTATGTATAGTGGGCAAATGAGCAGACGTATCGTCTGATGGTAAGTTATTACCGCCGCCCATGACACCCGCAACACCAGAGGCGTCACAAGTGCGTTACCGGCTGGGGGTTTGGCCTCCAGTATCCTCACTCACTCGGTGAAACACAGCACGATTTTAAGGAGTAAATTGACATGAAATGACAAATTTCATTCAAATCTGTACAGCAGTTGAGCCGTGAGAGTGTAGAGACAGACCGAGTTACTTGAGAATATGTAATATTACCTAGGTAGGTAGGTTCTAGATACTTTTGTAAAAGTGTTGTACAAATAGTTATCTTCCATATAAAAATTTACGGCAAATGCAACATATTCTGTTTCGAGCTAAGTAACTACCTGAGATAAGCGCTTTCAAACAAACTTTTCAGTTTTACTTAATTAATAAGTAAGTAGATTAGAAGATCGTATAAAGTTGTCTTTCTATCCGCCAGAAATAGGTAGGTATTTTTTGAATGGAAATACTCTCTGACAACTAGGACTACGAAAAATGGCACTAAGTTTGACTTGTTCGGTTCAGTAGTTAAAAAGTGAAAGAGTAATAAAAAAACTACATTCACATCTAACTGTACAGGTAGATATAATTCTTAAGGCTGCTATTCGAACACATCTCATAAAATACTGTACAACTAACATGCCTATAAAATTAGATAAACAAAAATGGAATGATTTAAAACAGTCGTACACAATAATTTTTACAGTACTCATTAATCACATAACAGACCACAATCGATTTATAATCGTCGCTTCAACAATAAAACGGCAGATAATAAATAAACTGGTCGGGTGCGCATGCGCAACACAAATAAAACTTCGCACCGTATAGAGCTTGGGCGGGGGGAACACGACGTGGGGTGCGTCGAGGTGAGGGGTACTCACGGCCCGAGAGGCGGCACTCTATGTAACAAAAAGCTGCCGCTCCCATTCGTCGCGGTACTACTAAAAAGGTACAGAGGCGGGGCTTCTGAACAGCAGTATAAAAGCGGTCGCCCGCCTCCGCACCCGCCAGTACGTTCCTCGCTCGCAGTGCGTAAACAACTCGCGTGTACAAGTGTACCACAAGTGTCTCAAAATGGTGAAGTTCGAAGGAGATTTTAGTATTAATTCAATATTGATGAACAAGACGGTGCCTCCGCCGTCGCCTACCGCCTCGTCGACGGGCGCTTCGCACTCCGAGGCGGACCTCAGTGACTCGGAACTGGACGTGACGGGCACCGAACCAGTGGACTGTACAAAGCCTAAGGATGACGACGATAAAAAGGACAAGAAACATGAAAAACCAGCTTACAGTTACAATGCTTTGATTATGATGGCGATCCGTAACAGTCCTGAGAAACGCCTCACACTCAACGGGATCTACGAGTATATTATGACAAATTTTCCCTACTACAGAGAAAACCGCCAGGGTTGGCAGAACTCTATCCGACACAACCTGAGTTTGAACAAGTGTTTTGTGAAAGTGCCGCGGCATTACGACGACCCTGGTAAGGGTAACTATTGGATGTTGGACGCTTCGGCAGAAGACGTATTTATCGGAGGTACAACTGGGAAGCTCCGCCGTCGGTCGGCACTCAACGGCCGCTCGCGGCTTGCTTGCTTCAAGAGGCCTTTATTCCCTGGCGCGGGTCTTCCCGTAGCGTACCCACCCACGACATATTCTCAACTAGTCGGTTTATATTCTCAACTGCTGTACCAAAGGTACGCTCCGATGCAGATGAAGACACCTCCCGTCGCTCCGAGTGCTGTGCATCCGGCTTTCCGCGGCGCTGAATCAATGGGATACGCCAGTATGCCATACTCACCTTCCATATACGAAAGAATGCCGTCGGGTTCCTACTTGGGGCAGTCACCGCTGATGCAGAGCTCTCAGTTGGCCCACACATCGGCGATGTTGGCGCAGACTTCTCCTCTCCTCCCTCCGTCACCACCAATGATGCATTCTCCAACGAATTCTGGTTCTTCGAGTCCTGAATTACCTTCACCGTCACATCATCCGCTGACACCACATATTTACAAACCAATTACAGTTTTAACTCGACAGTGAAAGAAAGCTAACAGTTTGAACTTGTTTATTTATCTGTGATTTAGTTGATAGTGTAGCGAATGGACCAGTTGCGAAGGGTAATCTCATAGTTAGCAATATTAGTCGTTGTCACCCATGTAAAGTTGTAACACATTCCTTTATGTCGTTGTTGTACATAATTCCAAAGTTGTATATTTATTAACTAGATAAATTATTATGATGAAAAAGTTATAAAATAAACTAAAGTATTGTTAACATTTAAAACTTTATTTTATTTCACCTGTTTATTGAGGAGGAGCGTCTCGTACCGGCTAACGGTAAATTTGGGACAAGAAATAATATTTGTCTACTTATTTATTTGTTTTACAATCTAAACTATACAATTTTAATCCTATCTATTATCTTATTGTTTGAAAAATTGAAGATTAAAACAGTTTTTTTTTTAAAGAATCTTTTGTTTGCCATGAGCGACGGCGACCTGTGAACAATGAAAACTGGAATATTGTTTTTGTTTCATAATTACTTTGCAATGATCAATATCAAAGAAAATAAAATTGTGTGAGATTAATAGATTATAGAAGCCAGGTTTTACATAAGTCCATTGGTTATAAATTAATCGGGACTATTGAAAATTTTGATGTCAAATTGTGTCTCGCACGTGCTATTATCATTAGGTATGGCATTATCGCCTTGAAGATAATACATACTGACAACATTCAAATGTCTGTAGAACAAGTTACGTTTGCTATTCTTATATTTAAAAATTTTGTGGGATTTCTACTCGGCTGTAATATTTAGTACACAAACTGTAGACTACCAGAAACAAGGCAAATGGAAAATCTATTTAATAAAACAGTACCTACTGGTAGTGGTAGCACAATTACATCAACAGTCTTGAAGAGTTTACTCATGGACATACGCCTCTCCTTAAAGTAGGTATATAAGTATTTGAAGCTACGTGAGGTTTCCTCTTCTATTTAAATCAAAGATGACAAACCGAAGCATATTGAAATATATTGCAACTTTCTTTTTTTAAAACACAACACACGCTTTAGAAATAAAGTCTGTGTCGCGGAGACTACGGGATCAAATGGTTTGGATTAGGTACACAAAGTGTTGTTCCATGTGGGGTTTGAACTGCTGAAACAACTACATTATCCTTGCAGTCAAAATTGGTAGAAGATTGAACTCAGAAATCTGCAAAATTACTTCATGTCCAGTACCTAAATATTTTGACCTATTATGGTTTCAACGTTTAAACAATGGTAGTTCAAGTTTTATTGGTCAATGAAATGAAATGTTTTGAAATCAGTTAAGTTATAAATATTATGATTCATTACATTAGGACATGTTTGTTAATGTGATAATCGAAAGGTACATTAAGTAACACATGTTTATCACATTATTTCTTATTAATTAGTACCTAATGATTATCAACAATTATTAAGAATTACTTAATTAATTAACATCATCACCAGCCTGTTGCAGTGCATTGCTAGACATAAGCCTCTCCTGTTGCTTCCTGCTTCTAGTCGCTGCCAGCCCTCTTACGTAAGTCGTCCCTCCATCTGGACAGAGGGCGTCCCACACTACGTTTGCCAACACGCGGTCTCCATTCTAAAACCTGATTACTCCAGCGGTTGTCTGTTCTGCGACATATGTTACCAGCCCATTGCCACTTCATCCAATCAACTTTCAGAGCTATGTCGGTCACTTTGGTTCTCTGACGGATTACTTCGTTACGAATTTTGTCCTTCAGAGAGACTCCAAGTATAACTCTTTCCAAATAACGCTGAGCGACTTTGAGCTTCTGGATTAATCCTAGGGTCAATGTCCACGTCTTTTTAATTAATCAACAACAGCTTGTAATAGTCCACTGCTGGACATAGGCCTCTTTAAAAGGAGGTATTGGCCTAAGTACTTATAGCTCGTTGGGCTAACGGGTCAGTTTATGGTTTGTTGTCTTGTGTAGTTTGCTCTTGTCAACAACTCTCATAATATCATATCTAATAATTATTTAACACCTGTTAATGATGCCAATTCTTGTTAATTAGTAATTATTCATTTATTTTTATTTTCAAGGTTATCTTTCATATTTAGGCGGTTTTAAGTCGATTATCTCTCTACCTCTATCTACCTATGTTTATTTTTAGAAATAGCATTCATATTAACAATCTTATAAATAAAATGGTGACTAATATACTTGGCTGATTAAATTGAGCGATATCTTCAATATTTTGTGGTTCGGTAATTCGTTTTGCAACCAATTAAGGTACCTACAGTCAAAGTTCATTCTATTTAAAGTTGAAGCAAATATTACACCTGTAACAATGAAAAATAAATACAAGTTAGTGTAATCAATTTTGCTATTATAAATTTGAAAGTAACTGTCTGTTACGCTTTCAATTCAATTTTACATGGAGATAGTTTATTCTTGAGGAAGGACATAGGTTACTCTTTGTCGCAATAACGGACATTGACGCGAGTGGAACAGCAAGTACAAGCTAGTTCAGACAGGGGCGTCTTGACATACCTATAGAACAGGGTGTGCCGCAGCACTTTTATTCAATCTGGGCGCTTAATGAAACTCACTACGCATACCTACTAAAGGGCGCTAGAGTAACGATTGCGCAAGGGCGCTTCACGGCTTAAAGCTGCCTCTGAGTTCAACATAAATTAAACGCATCTAAGTCAGTGCCTTATTAGTGAAACCAAGTTCGATATTAAATGTAATAAGTAAGAAGCGCTCATGCCCAGCGCGCATACAATATAAGCAATGACGGTGCCGTCAGTATCTGCATGGGTGACCGCTGGTGGCATTATACCAAGAGCGTCTAAATACCCGGTTGCGCCGGTTTTTATAATTTAGGATAACAGTCGTGAAGCTAAATTGGAGGACTTTAGACGGGTTGACACATCCTACGGCGAGATTTACGTAGCCACAACGTTGTCTTGCCAGTCTCCAACCGCAACCGACCAGCGTAGCGATGTATGGCCTTAACACTTTCCTGAGAGGAGACCCGAGCCCAGCAGTGGAACATTATGAGTTGTTGATGACTAAATGTAATCGTAAATCCAAACTTTAAAGGGCATTTTGACGTCACAATTTACTATTATCAAGTCAACATTAAATGTCTACACAATTGTTTAGACATTTTGTGAAGAGTAATTTGATTTGAGGCGACAGTAAATTGTGGTTCCAGACCGGTTTGATGACGTAACCTTCAAAGATTAGAACTAAATGATTATTAACTTCCAAACGCTTATTAGTTTTAGGTAGATTATGCCTACATATTTGGTTAATTATTGTTTTAAACATAATGGAATCATAACACAACATTATTGTGAGTACGAAAGTAATCTATACAAATAAATGAAATTTTAGTGACTGTTTGTAATTACAAACTAGGTAATAGCTTTTCAATAAATTCATATAGGATATCAAAGTGCATACGGTAGGTAATTACATCAAAATCTTTTTTTTTGTTTCGGCTAATCTCTGGATTTCGCCGGAACTTTTACTAGTATATAGCTGATGTAATAAAAAGTAACTTATAGTGATGGCTTTTTTTTACTAGGCTCGTCCTGCGGTGCTACCCGCTGTTATTGTTGTACCGCGGAGTTCAGCTACGATTCACTCGCATTTAGTTTCATACAATTCAATTTTTTCTCTTTTAAAAAGATAATTCGGGAATTAGGGATTTGCATATATCCTGTGTCGCGTTGGACTATTTAAACATGAAATCGACCAAAAGAACTCAGAAAAATAATTTGTAGGTCACGCTAAATATTGTAACAGTAACAGAAAGTGGTGATCATTTACACCACTAGGACAAAGGTGCAATCAAACCATTAGGCTAAATGTGCATCCAGTTTCAAACAATATTTTATATACCCACCCGCAAATCTAATCTAGGTCTGAATGCACCTCTGACGCGTAGGTATAGGTATGTAGAGAATACAATAGCATGTATTCACAGAGAGACATAGACATCCATGCCCCTTTTAATAAATTTAGACATTCTATAGCTGATAATATTAACAAAACTAACCAAAATTAATCTTTTCCTGTCTTACCTTTGTTATTTTCATTTTTTCATCTTTTATTTTAATTTTAATTTTTTCATCTTTTAAATTAATAAGAGCATTATAATTGTAATTTAGAATTAAGTAGTATTAAGCTCTTTTAATATTTTGTTTTTTGTACAAGTTACTTTCCCAAAACTGTTTGTTGGGCGTATTTTATTTTATCTCATATGGTGAATGTTGTGTGTACCTGCAAAAGGCATGCATACTAGATAATATTAATGTATATTTTTTTTAAAAGTGTATTGTATGTGTGCTGTTGGTATACCTAAATAAATAAATAAACAATAGCCATAATAGTCAATTAAATTATATACAATTCGTTTATAGCACTTCAAAATGTACCCAAAGATGTTATAAAGGTGTAAAAAGAAACAATAATGAATCCTTTTGAGATACGGCAACATCTGAAAGAGAAAAGGAGACATTCATTACCTACGAAGCCCATTGTAATATAACTTTGGTCTATCTAGAACCTTAATAATTATTTTGTTGTTCACGTATACAGTGATATTATTAGTGTCCGACCGAAAGTTCGGTTTCGGTTTCGGTTTCGGCCGAGTTTCAGCCAAAAATCAAGTTTCGGCGGCAGTTTCGGTTTCGGCCAAAATTGGCCGAAACTTTTGCCGAAACCGAAACTGATTTCGAAAGTATTAATTAGTAAGATTTCAAAATATCAATACTTAGTATTTAATGAAACAGTAACAATTAGTGATATGATTATTGATAACTGATGAACATTTTGCTATGACAACTTAATTATAAAATTATTAAAAATATTATTAACATTTTTTTATGTTATGTTAAATAAATAATTACAACAAACTTAACATACTGTGTTTCCATTTGATGTCCTAATTAATGCAGCAGAATAATGGGTAAAATGCACCAAATTTCAGTATTTTAAGGAATTTTATACTTGACCACGTGAGTTTCGGTTTCGGTTTCGGTTTCGGCCGAAACTGAAGCCACGGCCGAATATTCGGTTTCGGTTTCGGCCGGAAAACCTGTTTCGGTCGGACTCTAGTTATTATGTTTTATTGACTCGGCTGCGCATTGGTAGCGAATGATTAGGGTCTGAGTCTGCCGAGTCGGACCAAATGTTTGTACGATATGCAAATATTTGTTTAACGTAATATGTATGTGTATGTATTAATATCAGTTGTCTAGTTCCCATAGACAAGCTCTGCTTAGTTTGGGAGTAGATGGCGTTGTGTGTTTAATGAGTGAAATATTTTTTTTTTTTACTGTATTTTGAAGCTATTTATGCTAATTATGCTGTTCTGAATAATTAAGTAGTTAAACTATTAGATATCTTATATAATATACTATACTATGTAACTACTAGTATCTATTACCTAACTGCCTTGGTGGCGTAGTGGTAGCGTACCTATGCGACTGCTGTTCTTTTAAGGTCTCGGATTTGATTCCCGGGTCGGATCAAATGTTTGTATGATCTGCAAATAGGTATTTGTTTCGGAGTTTGGGTGTTTTCTATGTATAATATGTATTTATTTACAATAAAAAAGTATATTCAAACCTTCAAGAAAAGAGCGTACTCCTTTCTAAAAGGCCGGCAACGCACTTGTGACGCCTCTGGTGTTGCGGGTGTCCATGGGCGGCGGTAATCGCTTACCATCAGGTGGTACGTCTGCTCGTTTGCCCCCTATATAATAAAAAAAAAGTATCTATTTATATCAGTTGTTTAGCTTAGGACTAGATGGCGTTGTATATTGATATCCGAAATATTTATTTATTTATCACTATTAGGTATATATATACACAATTTTAACAAAAAAAAAAACGACTTCAAGAACTGAACCATCTTGAAACATCAGCTTTCAAATAAAAAAGAATCAACAAAATCGGTTGTCGTGATATTGAGTTCTTCGTCAATTTGTCACTCCCATACTTCATGCAAATTGAAGACCAGTATTTTTTCTCATGGATGACATTGTTAGAACTGGACCAAATTGAAATGGGACCTCATAGGAAGCACCGGATTTCAAATAAAAAAATCATCAGAATCAGTTCACCTAGTTCTGTTGCAACCGACATAAGAAAATACAAACGAATTGATAACCTTCTCCTTTTTTAAGTCGGTTAATAAAAAGTTTAGTCTAATAAGAAAAATTTAATATTTTTTACTCTAAAACTTATTTTTAGTTAGTAAACTTTTACTAAAAGATATATATTATACTGTGGCGACTTCCACATATAACACAACAATAACCTACTACAGCGCCATCTACCGAAGATACACTGAACTACGAAGTAACGCACTACACGGAGTAACTACAAATCCTGAATCGCGCAATAAATAGTTCTCGCGCCGATTATCATATATACCTACAACATCCCAACATCAACTGTTGGGCAGTAGCCCGCCAGGCATGATTACCTCGCCTGGTCGGAGGATCCTCCCTTTGTGTAGGGTGGAACATGACACCCGTTCCCCTACAGTGGTGACCCCGACGTGATTTGAACACGCAACCTTCTGATTTCCGTTCCCCCACAATACCTACTCTTAGTGGCCACTCACTTGATACCACGTGACAGCAGAACATACGATTCTCATCATCTGTCAATCAACTCAACCATCTATTTAACCTTTAGACCTAATCAGAAAAAGTAAAAATAAACATCGATTACTCTATGGCCAGTAGTAACCAAGAAACAAATTATATTACAAAAGAATTGGTCAAAATGTTCCATCGCCTTGTCAGAGCCAATCAACGGTGTTTTGTCATTTTTATGGAGTTTTTTCTAAATGGATACAGCACACACTTACTGTTGCAACATGTCAAAAGATCGTTAAATAGAAATTTAATGAAATAAAAGGTTAATTTTATGTGGTTTCTCTATAAAATTTACTTTTTAGTTCTTTTTTATATACCTATTAACTAGCTGACCCACGCAACCTCGTTTGCGTCTTATATTGCCCGTGGCGTGAAAATTTTCCTCCGTTTTTGAAACATTCTTCATTGGTGCTTCGCTCCTATTAGTAGCCTGATGATATATAGCCTTCCTCGATAAATGGACTATCCAACACCGAAAGAATTTTTCAAATCGGACCAGTGGTTCCTGAGATTAGCCGGAACAAACAGACAGACAGACAAAAATTTTAAAAATATATATTTTGGTATGTGTACCGTATATACATTCATATGCATGTAGTAGAAAGCGGTTATTTTAATATTACAAACAGACACTCCAATTTTATTTATTTGTATAGATGTTGTATTGATGTCTTTACGAATGACTTGGCAATGTAACGGACACCATTACTCGACACAACTTAGACGATGTTAACATAAATTTATGTTTTTAACACAACTCTCGCAGTAGTACCTAATATATATTTGACTGCCTCGGTGGCGTAGTGGTAGCGTATGCGACTGCTAAGCTTGAGGTCTCGGGTTCGATTCCCGGCTCGGACAAAATTTGACTGCACGGTTGGCCGAGTGGTGTCAGCCTGCCACCACTGCGACTGTAGTGAGGACTCGGCCCAGCACACGCTGGAGATCTGCCCCGCTTGGGCGGATCAGCGCCGGGCCCTCACTGCAGCTATTGGAGGAGATCTCTCGCTACCGGCCATCATACGCTCCATGGCCGGTAGCGATTGCAGTTTTACCGCGGTCGCATCCTTCTGCGAAGACGTAATTTCGCAGAAGGAGGCGGCGGAGAAGGCCCGAGAGGAAGATATCCACTCGGACCCGATCCGCCACCGGCGAACCGGGTGGCGGAGGCGCGCCCATCTGCGCCTCATGCCGCCCTGAGTGTGGCCGCGGATGGACGGGATGGGTTTTCCCGTCCATCCGCTTTAGTGGCCAGCCGCGAAGGGGCGACGTACGCGTGTGCCGTGCGTCGCCTAAATTGAGATTTTAACAGCAGACGGTGCCCGCTTCAGTGCGGGCAGGCGCTGGGAGGGGTGTTAATAACAGCGATTCCCGGACCCCTCCCTTCTCAGGCGCAGAGTTGGCACACCGTGTGGTTTTAGTCGGTTCGATTCCGACACACCGCCCCGCCGCAAATCCCGGCGGGGTGACGACCCGAGGGGGTTTCCACACGTGAAAAAAAAAAAAAAAAAAAGTGGTGTCAGCGGTCGCCATGCCGCTTGCTACTGCGCCAAGTGTCGTGGGTTAAAATCCCACGCGGTTCCTACAACACTTTGTGTGATCCACGAATTGTTGTCCCGAGTCTGGATGTTCTTTGTGTCCGTTTCATGTATGTTTGTAAAGTCCCCCACGACACAGGATGTTTATTCCTAATGTGGGAGTTGTCATTTATAGAAAAAAAAAAAAAAATGTTTGTATGATATGCAAAAATTTTTTTGGAGTTTGGGTGTTTTCCCCGAAGTATGGGATTAGAGTGCACTTGTGTTTGCGCATGCATTTGTAGGTACACTATATTGGCCTGCGTTTGGCTGGTGGCTCAGTTAAGCCTGGCCGCCGTAGCCGAAATCGGCTGCACACAAACATGAAACTAATATGAAATACTGAAAATTTCAGAAAGACGTGTTTAAAATGTCCAAAATTGATGAATATATATCATAATGACCTGGTATGATGTTCTAAACTATAGTCACACAATGTCAGCTCAACTTATGCTGGCCAATAAAATAATCCAATAACTTATGGTCGACGTTCGATTATTATACCTATCGTTCTTAATTAATACTATCCGTCGACAATTAGAAATTTCATCCAGTCCATAACTGTGCGATTTTCCCGAAATTTTCTGCCGCGAGCAATAAAACTGTGGGATGAATTGTCGCTTGCGGTGTTCCCGGACCAATACGACCTTCAAACCTTCAAGAAAAGAGCGTACTCCTTCCTAAAAGGCCGGCAACGCACTTGTGACGCCTCTGGTGTGGCGGGTGTCCATAGGCGGCGGTAATAGCTTACCGTCAGGCGATACGTCTGCTCGTTTGCCTACTACATAATAAAAAAAAACAATCAAAATAATTATAAAAATTAAAAGTAGTGTAAATTATCCTTGTAGGTACATAAACTTCGCATTCCTTGTCTTAAATAGGTTTTATTACCCTCTTTTGACAATATTTTTTATAAATAAAGCCAATTAACCGAAAGCCATTATACGTCGCCATTAAAACTTATTACACTTAATTTTGCCGTTAATCCCGGTGCAGTTTTAAAACACATGTTTCTAGTTATAACACGCGGTTGATATTCCTTCATAAATATAAGATTTACAATAAATATTCGTTTATATGAAGGAAGTGTATAAAGTCGTACTAACAGCTTGTAAAAACACACATTCATATAATTAGATTTGTCTAGAATAGTAATTAAAATACTAATCACACAAATTTATGTTAATTTTATTATTGAGACTGTTTTGCTCTTCCGTAAAGAGCATGTGAAAGTGAATATTAGCTATAGATTTGAACAGACCACTGATGAACATAGGACTGACCGTTCTTTGTATCTGTTTCATGTAGATATGTTTGTTAAGTTCCCGCGACACAGGATGTAAATTCCTATTACGGGAATTGTATTTTAAGTTGTTTTTTAAAGCCTCTTCTTGGAAAGGGGTTTTTGGCCTAGATACACCACGCTGCCCAGTTTAAGATCTGAATCATATTCTTCTCTTTATAGTACTGCGTCTGTTGCCTTCCATAGTTAGTTAGTCGGCTCTTACTTTATAACACAACTAGCTGACTCATGCAGCCTCGTTTACATCTTCTATTGCCTTTAGCATAAAATTTTTGAAACATTCTTCATTGGTGCTCCGCTCCTATTAGTATTAGCGTGATGATATATAGCCTATAGCCTTCCTCGATAAATGGACTATCCAACACAGAAGGAATTTTTCAAATCGGACCAGCGGTTCCTGATATTAGCAAACAAACTCTTCAGCTTTGTAATATTAGTAAAGATACTTGTACTACCTAAGTAATTGGATTGACGAATTCAAGACGAGCTGCTAGAGAACAAGCTGGAAGTGCTTTGAACGGTTTGAATCTTTAAATTTTTAAAGAGATTTCCCAACAGACCTTGGATTTCTTTGGTATTTTAGTCAGGATGAGAAATGATTACCTGTAAAATCTCCTGGTAAGAGAAAAATACATTGAAAGCTGTTCCGACAAAGAAATTAATAAAATTCTTGACTTGATACATATACATAGGAATGTAGGTTTATACAGCACACATCTTTACGTCTTTAGGATGAAAAAAGAAGTACACAGAGGAGATTAAATACTATATAGAAATTTATGTACGTCATGCTACATATAAACAAACTTGACTGAATTTGGGTTTAGATATCTATGTTTTTTATGCCCCAGAATGTCATTATTATACAACATCGAGGCTATAATAGCGACATTACAATTTATTTGCATTAAAACAACATAAAACTGTAGACAGTATTAGCACAGTATTCAAAACACTATTAATTATTCACCTTTATTACCGTAACGCCGATATCCTAATTCTAAAGGATATTATTAAAACGTAATTTAATTGTTTGTTACGCTTTTACACCTAAAATGCTACACGCTTCCGATATAGTGAAATTTAGTGAAACGACACATTGAAAGTTTAAAAAACAATAAACTGCCTCGGTGGCAGAGCGGTAGCGTATACGACTGCTGTGCTTAAAGTCTCGGGTTCGTTTCCCAGGTCGGACCAAATGTTTGTATGATCTACAAATATTTGTGTCGGAGTTTGGGTGTTTTGTATGTATGTATTTACGAAAAAAAATATATATATACCTATTTATATCAGTTGTCTAGTACCCATAACACAAGCTCTGCTAAGCTTGGGACTAGATGGCGTTATATGTTAGATGTCCGAACTATTTATATTATTTATTTATTGAATCATCACTCCACCTGGCCTGTGGACGAGGAAGAACCTGTATACCCCAACGGTTATCGGTTCTACAGCAAATATGGCCAGCCCACTGCCACTTCAATTTGCTCATCTGTTTTTCTATTTTTATAATAACGCACTACTAATTGGAAAACTGTGGAAATAGTGTTCTGAAAAATAGTATCCTCTCTGTGAGTGGAGTGAAGATGTGAATGTGTTTGTGAGTAGAAAGGTTACTGTAGTACATTTTAACGATTTTCTGTTTCCTCATATACGACAGGTTATAGATAAGATATATTAACGGCTGAGCTTGAGGGTTCGGGTTCGATTTCCTGGTCGGACCAAATGTTTGTATGGTCTACAAATTGCGTCGGGAGCAAATTACTTAGATAGCGCGATCATTTAGTTAGGTACACGTCGGAGTCTATTAACCGTTATTATATTGATAAATTTGATTCGCTCTGAGATACTGAAATTATATTTAAACGAGTATCACTGGGCTTTGGGGTACCTTATGCCGATAATATACACCCCTTTTTTGTATGACCGTGAGATCACTTCTATTTTAATTAACAGTTAATTGTTATACCATCTATTATCATTGGTGTATTTAACAAAATAATGTAAAGGTTTGAAGTCTCCACAACTAAACGTATGCAGAGTGTACAAAAAGCGAGGTCCTTTGAAAGCCAAGCGGGGCCGGGTCGTGGCGTGATGGATGATTAACGATGCCTTCCTGCTGACAACTCTACTGTCTGTTTGTGACGTCCAGAGACAGGTATACTACTGTTAACATTGACTATGGTACAAGGCACAGAAGACTATCGTATTATTTTATTCAGTTATTTCATAAAACATAAATAAATTTGCATAAGATTTGTGTTTCTTATAATGGGAGAAGACACTGACTTCTGTAACACAGGTCATGAACCTAGCTCAGGAGTCAGGGACTTCAAATATTTTTGTACTTTTTATGTAAAAATAAATAAAAAAAAAATTCAAACATCTACTGACGCTATCTAGCCCTGTACTAGACTAATAACTGATATAAATACATACATATTATAAATAAAAAACACCCAAACTGAAACTATTTGCATATGCAGATATATATATGCAGATCATACACGTGAATCGAACCCGCGACCTCATGCGCAGCAGTCAACAAATCAATTATCAATTAACAATAAAATACGAATTAATAGTTTATGTTAGGTGTATTTATTTATTGCTATTTACTTCTTTTATGTGTTTCGACGCTGATAATTTTTTATATATGTTTGTAGTTAATTTATGAGGTGTATTTCTAATAAATGTTGGTTTTCTAATAAATATATTCCATCCTCCAGCATGCTTTTAGCTCGAATACATCTCGTTTACTCCTGTAATTTTTTTTTTAACTATGTAGCGGGCAAACGAGCAGACGTATCGCCTGATGGTAAGCGATTACCGCCGCCCATGGACACCCGTAACACCAGAGGCGTTACAATTGCGTTGCCGGCCTTATAGGAAGGAGTACGCTCTTTTCTTGAAGGTCGTATTAGTCCGGAAACACCGCAAGCGACAGCTAATTCCACAGTTTTGCTGGGCGTGGCAGAAAGTTTCGGGAAAATCGCACAATTGTGGACTGCCAACCATCTAGAATGATGATGGGGATGAAATTTCTGTCGCGTAGGACGATGGCGGAAAGATGCAGCAGGGATCAATCCGAACAATTCCTCGGAGCAAATCTACATAATTCTAGACAATAGCTTATAACTTGTACCACAATGTAAAACATGATAGATGCCCGTACACGTAAACGTTAGCACATTGCAAATTTCTATTGTCGCGTATTACTGTTGTTGGCTTGTTGCTGTTTGTTGCCTTGTTGTCACGCGACATGTAGACATACACCTTTGTAGCCACACAATTGTAGTACTTATATCACACATAGGATCGCTTCATTCGCATTTTAAGCTCGTTATAATGACATGATTTGTTATTTTGTAGATCTATTTTCAGTAGTTTAAAGTAAGAAATAAGTATAATAATAATAAATCTCTATTCCTCTCACAAGGTAGCTACAACAAGCTACAATTTAGCTAGAGTTAATCTAATTAAAAGAAAGAAAAAGATTTTAAAATTTCCTTGGTAAGAGCTGGAGTCCGTACTAGGCTCTAGGCCTGTGTCACAGATCTCCAGCCAACGGCCGTCAAAATATTTATTTAGTTTTATTAAATCTACTCAGAAATTATATAAAAACAATAAAAAATAAATATAAAAAATGCAGCTGCACCTCCAAAAACAAGAAAAAAATATATATTAAGTACAGTACAAAATTACCACTAATTTAACAAAAAAATTAGACAATACTTAAATGAGATCAAAATTCTAAGGTATTTAGGTTGTGTGTAGTAGTGTAGTATGTGTGTGTGTATGTATGTGTGTGTGTGAGTTTAAGTAAATTGTGCAAAATAAATGTGAGTTTAAATTGAGTTGAACGATTATAATTATTGGCGTCGCGTGTATGATGCGTGTATGGTGCAAGTTATGAAAGTTTGTGTGGGTCCAGTAAGAGCCTATGAAAGTATGTGTAAAAGACTTTCGGTCTCATCATAGTTCAAACTAATAAGCCAATTTGTGGTGTCTTTTTTGCATTCACGGGTTGTTAGTGGATATATGTAGATATGTTTATTTACTACGTTGTACAAATAACTGCTAAGGAAGTGGAAGCTTCTTTGTGCTAGGCTGGTGTGAACTAATTTGGGAGGGAGAATAGCATGTTTACGTCTAATGGTTTCAATATGATCCGGATTGTAATATATCTGTGAGTGTGTGGTTAAAACAGTAGTGCGAATGAATAAGGATATGCTATGTTTTTTTTTTTTCTGGAATAGGGGGCAGCCAGCAGACGTATCGCCTGATGGTAAGCGATTACCACCGCCCATGGACACCCGCAACACCAGTCGTCACAAGTGCGTTGCCGGCCTTTGGGGGATGAGGAAGGGGATGGGGGAAGGGGTTGGGGTAGGGTCTCCGGTTTCCTCGACACGTTTAACATATATGGCCATCTGATCCCAAACTAGCCTGCACTATTACAACGAGACTTACAAATTACACCCAGACACAGAACACATTACCATCGCACAAACATTTTTACTATAGGTACGCTGTCCATTCGTTTATTTGACTGCACGGTTGGCCTACTGGTTTAAGCGGTCACTACACCGCTTGCTACTCCGCCAAGTGCCGTGGATTCAAATCCTACGTGGGTCATCACTTTGTGTGATCCACAAAGTGTTGTCCTGAGTCTGGGTGTTCTTTGTGTCCGTTATATGTATGTTTGTAAAGTCCCCCGCGACACAGGATGTATATTACTAAAGCGGGAGAGGTATTTTAAAAAAAATATAAATTTTCTTTTTGACAGTTCAAGAAAGTTCGAAATTGGTGACGCCCTCACACGTTACCGATTCTATTTAAAATGAAAAGCGAAACATAAAATAAAATAAAAATTACTTTTGTGTTTTTAAAATATCTATATTCTGTATAATTGAGCCTGCCAAAGTGGCTCGACTCTGCTTGACGGAAAACATAAAAGAATTCAAGAGTGGTCACCATATTTTATTTTTTTTATAGGTAATTAACGAGATGATGTATCGCCTGATGATAAACGATTACCGCCGCCCATGGACACCCGCAACACCAGAGGCGTTACAAGTGCGTTGCCGGCCTTTTAAGAAGGAGTACGCTCTTTTCTTAAAGGTTTGAAGGTCGTATTGGTCCGGGAACACCGCAGGCGACAGCTCATTCCACAGTTTTGTTGTGCGAGGCAGAAAGTTTCGGGAAAATGCAGCATATAAACACACCATGGCGGTCAATTGAGATGTTTTTTCATTATTGGGTCTCCGGTCTCGCACTCACCAACGAAACACGACAGCACGAATGCTGCTATTTAGGTTGGTCTTCGGTGAGAGGGTAGCACCGTCTCAGTCGAGCAGGCCCGTTCGTGCTGAAATCTCTGAAATCTTTTTTTTTTTTTATGTTATAGGTGGCAAACGAGCAGGCGTATCGCCTGATGGTAAGCGATTACCGCCGCCCATGGACACCCGCAACACCAGAGGCGTCACAAGTGCGCTGCCGACCTTTGGGGGATGGGGAGGGGGAATGAGGGAGGGGTTGGGTATGGGCCTCCGGTATCCTCACTCACTCGGCGCAAGCGCTATTTCACACCGGTTTTCTGTGAGGCCGTGGTATCACTCCGGTCGAGCCGGCGCATTCATGCCGAAGCGCGGCTCTCCAACGATAATCGAATGTAATTTTCTTTATGCTCATTAAAAAAATAATTCTCGTGGGTGGGAATGATACCACCTCCGACTGCCCATGTCCACGTCCCTTGTAACATATCCCAGAAGTCCTATCAATAAAACATTAATCTTACAATACATTTTTCAAGACAGCTGTAACTAACGGAAGAATATGCATTCTGACCACCCTGTAGTTGAGATGTCGTGAGGATAGACCGATCGGCCCCAGGGGATAACTGTCGATCAGTTATTGAACCTTTATTGTTAAGGGTGGTTTTAGTTCCATCAATCAACGTGGTTTTTATTTATTAGGGTTCCGTACCCAAAGGGTAAAACGAGACACTATTACTCAGATTTCGCTGTCCGTCCGTCTGTCACCAGTTGAAATTTTTACAGATGATGTAATTCTGTGGCCGCTTTATCAATAAATACTTAAAAATAGAATAAAATAGACATTTAAGGAGGCTTCCAAACAACATACGTGTTTTTATTTTTCCGTTTTTATAGATAATGGTACGGAACCCTACGTGTGCGAGTCCGGCTCCCACTTGGACGATTTTTTTTACTTATATACCAAAAATACTTAAGGTGTTTTGTGTTTCAAAGTTGTCTCTACAACCTCAATTCAACTTTGACCAAGAAGTTCTACTTAATTAAACTACTGAAATCAAAGTTTGACTGCTCGTATAGCGTAGTGGTTATGCAGTCACCTGCTCCTTATTGCTGCACTGAGGGTTGTGGGTTCAAACCCTCATTGGACATTGTATGATTCACAAATCGTTTTGAATCTTAATGTTTTTTATGTCCATTGGTTTTCATGTACGTTTGTAAAGTTTACACAGGATTATTCTTAGTGTAAAAGTTATATTTTATAAGCGAATTAAAAATACGGTGTTTGTCCTGTTTCTCTGTACCGTCCTGTAACTAGAGACGCCGCTAGAGCCAGAGCCTCTTTGGTTAGAAAGACGTTTATGATCCAGATCGACAACAGCTAAATAGAAAACGGTACAGTGGTTAAAAGTACCTGTTATCCGTGTGTTGACGGATTGAAAATACAGAGTGTCTCCATCCCTTTTCATCCCGTGTGTGACGTAAGAGCCGACTAAGGGAGAAAAGAGAACGACACTACTCCATAGATAAGGAAATCTTGAAATATCTTCTATGGCAACCTGTCTAGCCAGTGGTATAATAAGCCAGAGCCATCTTTCTGAGCAGATACTATTAATTTAACCTGTATTTGTCTCCTAACAGTGATCATAATGTGTACGTGACTACCTGCACATTTAACTTCGATCACAACAATCTATTAGGTTTTTAAAATATCTATTAATTAACAATTGAGGAGATTTGTAAGAAACTGGTTTGAGACCTCATTTATTCTAATTTTGGTGGGTATGAAGGTTCTATATCCATCTAGATGGTATAACATTGAAAAGTTTTTTTTTATTGAATAGGGGACAAACGAGCAGACGTATCGCCTGATGGTAAGCGATTACCGCCGCCCATAGACACCCGCAACACCAGAGGCGTCACAAGTGCGTTGCCGGCCTTTAGGGAAAGGGGAGGGGGATAAGGTAAGGGATAAGTATACAGCAGAGCTACATTTCTTGAAAGAAGTCTATGCCTGCAGTTAAATATTATTTTAAAATAATAACAATAAATATTTCGGACATTTAATACACAACGCCATCTATTCTCAAATTATGCAAATGGGTACCTACGAGACAACTGTAAATCCCTGTTCCTATATTTAACGAATCGTCATCGTGTAAAAATTTTCTACAACCGACTACGAGTCGTAAATACCGTTCCTCAATTAATTTTTTATAGGAACGATTTAAGTTTACGCCTCGTATAATATACTACTATTCGTACCTAGAACAGATCGTTTTTAAAATATAGGAACTCGGCATAAATACATACGTGTTATTATTGGCCGTCGGTACCGGTTGCCATGAACATCTATGGTAATCGTTATTGAGAAGTCAGTGCCTTCAAATATACTGACACTAATTTCTACCTTCGAATTCAGTTTACCCTCGGGTTTCTGAGGTCATATGCCTGTCGCTCCGTGGAAAAACTGATATTCAGATAAAACCGGGTGGAACTAGTAGCCGACACAAATAATCTTGGGAATAAGGCTAGAAAGAAAAAGAAATACGTTTTATATATAGAAAACACTTAAAACTAGAAACAAACATTTCGTCCGACCCAGGAATCAAACCCGAGGCCGTGTGCTTGACACAGCAGTCGCATACACTGCAACTGTGCCACCGAGGCAGTCGAGTTAAAGATTGCTGATGATATTAGTAGGTATGTTGATGTGCGTGTGTGCGTGCTGACGGACTTGACGAAACAGACGAAACAGAGTGTCACCGTTGTCTTAAGAGTTGACTACGCAGGACAAACATTACTGCAAATTTATAGTAAATGAGACACTAAACCTATATCAACTCATCTGGCATCTTTATTTACCGTGCAAGAGCCGTGGCAAGGCGAAGCGTGCTTCGGCATGCATGGGCCGGCTCGACTGGAGTCAAGCCAAATGCCGGCAACGCACTTGTGACGCCTCTGGTGTTGCGTATATCCATGGGCGGCGGTAATCGCTTACCATCAGGCGATACATCTGCTTATTTGCCACCGATTTCATTAAAAAAAATTGTGGGTTGAATTTGCATATTAGTTTTTTTTTCGTATGTAGACGGACTCCTGTTCTTCTCGTTGCTTCTTAAAAACACAAGAAAATATCATTTCGGCCCCAACGATTTTCATAAGCATTTACGAGTAGTAGGTATGTAAGGGTTTTTTAGGACGATAAATCGATCTACGTAGAATTCATTTTTTGGAAATTTACCGAAGAAAATCCGACTCAAGCTTAGCCTTCAAGCCTTTAAGCTTCAAGCTTCAAGCCAGGGATTCATTGGTACAATACAATATGCTTTGTAGTCCAGGGATATTAGTCAGATGAAGGCAAGAATCTTGGAATGAGATAGTCGGCTGTATAAACACACACAAAAATACGAGTAACAATGAATCTATACTAATATTATAAAGCTGAAGAGATTGTTTGTTTGAACGCGCTAATCTCAGGAACCACTGGACCGATTTTAAAAATTCTTCCAGTGTTGGATAGTCCATTTATCGAGGAAGGCTATATATATATCCATATCATTACGCTTATACTAATAGGAGCGGAGCACCAATAAGAATGTTTCAAAAACGGAGGAAAATTTTCACGCTTCGGGCAATAAAAGACGCAAATGGTTGCGTGGGTCAACTAGTCAATAATACAATCGAATTGAGAACCTTATTTTTTGAAGTCCGTTAAAAATTTGAATATTGGTCAAACAATGATCTTATTAAGAACATGACTCACTAAATATGACTATAACAGACACTTATAAGTCATAACAAATTAATAAAATACAATCATACACCGACTTTTTATTTCCCACGGCATAATATGTCTATGCATTATTTTATCATTAAGCATTAATTGTTTTTTAAATGTGTATCCTATGTCATTTTTTACTAATGAGATTTCTGTATACATGACTTCTTGCATGTTTCTTAAATGATAATGTTTTTAATTATTAGTAAATAAAGTTAATTGGGACAAGTTAAATGGTTACGCATTAAATAATCGTTAAAAGGTTAAGTACATGATGCATATAGGTTATGATTTTAATAATTTTGTTTACTTTAGGTAGGCAGGTACCTGCAAGCCCAGAGACCAGATCAGCACTGTACTTTCTTTTATTTTTCACTAACTGACCCACGCAACCTCGTTTGCGTCTTCTATTGTCCGTAGTGTGAAAACAATCTTCATTAGCACTCCGCTGCTATTAGTATTAGCGTGATGGTAAATAGCCTCTAGCCTTCCTCGATAAATGGACTATCCAACATTGAAAGATTTTTTGTAATCGGACTAGCGGTTCCTGAGATTAGCGCGTTCAAACAAACAAACTCTTCAGCTTTATAATATTAGAATAATATTATCACCTATATCGCTTACTTGTCTATGGCATGAAGTTTGAATTTTTGATCTGTCATTTAAAACTTGGACTCGACGACGAGCCACTTTACATTGAAAATTAGCGTTGCGTTTAGGAGTATATCCTCTATTGCTGGGACTTTACAAACATACGTGAAACGGATACAAAGAACAGCCAAACTCAGAACACCAATTTGTGGACCACATAAAGAGTTGTCCCATGTGGAATTTGAACTAAACAGTTAACGAAGTAAGAAGCTGCGCAGTGGCCGTTTAAACCACTGAGCCATACGTGTATCTACTGAAGATGGGTCTAGTTTTAAGCACCTGTGCTGTATTGTGTGTGTAATCGTGAAAAATAACTGTCTGTTGTGTCTGGTTAACCCATGAGAAGGAAGCGTGAGGTATACCTATAGATCAGAATACATAGGTATGCGATTACTCCAGGTTATATTATTTCTTATAATATCCATATTCCCTTTCATCATTATGTTTAACACCGTAATCCAGGAATAATTAAGTTACGTTAGAAGTCCAAATAATGAAGAAAAATTACTTTATTGAAAAATTAAATTTCTTTATGAATTAAATAAAAAAAATAATTTTGTTATAAATTTAATTACTTATGACTAGGTACAGCAGTCTACTACAATACCTACATTGGTTAGACGGGTTGAATATGGTCTGTGTCAAGTTTTTTCTTCTTTGCCGTGCTGCTGTCTTGCGTAGTTAGCTCTCTTAGTCAACTCTTACGATACTCATGGGATTAATAGAGTTGGGGTCACTCCATATTCTTAATCAGACACCAAACGAAAATTACTAAGACTCAATGCAGGATTTTAATGTTCTGCTTTCTATTCCTTCTAGCGCCCACCAGCTGCTTGATTATCATAACTTCTTTTTTTTTCATAAAGACAATTCCCGCATTAGAAATAGGTATGTAGAATTATAGATCAAGATCACCCAGACTCCGAACAACAATCTGTGGATTACTACAAGTGTTGTCACATGTTGGGTTTGAACCCACAACACTCAGTACTGTAGAAAACGGCGTAGTGGCCACTAAACCATGCAGTCAACCTGGCTAGCCTTGAGGTCTGTGCTTAAATGTAGCTTCTATTCTATTTTAAAAGGCGTTTCAGTTGTGAATTTAGTTTTCAAAGAGATTTTATTAATGAGCGTCTCTTGAAACAAGATTCACCGATCCTTAATCAACTGAGTTAAGATTTGTGAATAACTTATTTTAGAATAATATTTATGTCAAAATCTCTTTTCCCTCAAGCTATTTTTCTAAACAGCGCAAGCGGTAATTTCTAAAGCCTTTTAGGGGACATGAACTTGTTTAATGCAACGAAAGATTACATAACCTTACTTAATTTACGAAAGAATTACCTATCAAACAGATTTGAATTCACTTTATATACATATACAACTATATGTTTAAAGTAAAATAGCCCACAACCTTTTGGTTTATGACAAAAATATAACCGTAATTTATTTAAAAAATAAAAATATAGTTTGTAATTCAAAAAGACAAGTACAATTTGAACGTTCTGTTATATATAAGGAATATCCAGTCATTTTTATTTTAATATTTGTTTTATTTAATTTTGAACAAGATGGTACTAGTGATAATAGTGTATTTTAAATATACTATTGGTTATTTATACATAATTTTTCTGCGTCAAATATATATTGTTTTATATATATTATATATTATGCGGTACAATATATTACGATAACGTATAAACGTAACTGAAACAGACTGTGAGTTGAGATTGATTACTAAGAAGAGTTTCAGCTGAGTAGAACTTAAATCGCATTCTATAATAAGAGCGAAGCTTGAGTTTTGATCTGAACTTAAAACTAATTTCAAGTGATCAAAGTTCAACGGATACTTGAGACGGCTTTCAAAATACGGGCCTAAAAAACAGTACCTACAATAGGTAGTTATAGTGTGCTAAGTGACGAAAATGTTCTGATAAAGTCCTATATCAATTTTGTAAGAATATCTTTAATTGTTAATTAATGGCCATAATAATAAACTAATTGATTATTGTGATCTATGTTTGACGCCATGCCAAACATCATGTACACGACTCGTGCTACAAGACAAATTGAAAACAGAAGTTTAAACAGGCAACAAGAATTGATATGAAAGATGCAATCTTTTCTTACAAACTAGAGAACATTTACTCATCCAAAAATCATTAGCCGCAAGATTCATCATGGTTTAATTTCAAACAGTAATCTTTTCACTTTTCACGAGAGTGAGTGCCGCAGTGCCACTGTTAACATCGAGTCCGTGTAAAAATTGAAATGAAATTATCATTTTCTATGAAAAAATCGAGGATTTAGTGAAAATTGAGTGGTTAGTCCACAGAAATCAACCAAATTCAAATATCGTTCACCCGCTTTTCAAAAGGATACATGGCCTTAACTCAAATTTGGGTACCCAAAATAAAAACAACTCAGTAATGTATTTGTTATAATTTGATTATATTTTATTTGAAGTCAATTTTTTATAATTTATTTGTGAACTTTGTTAAGTGGATAGCTTAGAGATGTAAAATTGGATTATTTTAATATTTATTTATTTACCTTTATTATTAACACAAAACAAACAGTATAACTAAATGAGTTACAAAGTATGTAATGATGTATAACAAGTGGCGGTCTTATCGCTCACGGCGATTTTTTCCAGACATCCATAGCACGGACACAACCATAGCACAGATTATGTAGAATTTGATTGTTTTACTAGAAATTTTTATTGTACTGGAAAACAATCAAATATTTTCTTAAGTAATGTATGGGTAAATTGAAATAAATATTTAAACAAATGAACATAAATGAATGCTTTGAGTATAAAATGTCCATTTCTTAACACACATGAATAGTTTGTAATGATAAAAATAATACATGTTTAAGTTAACAATGAATGTTAATTACTTATAAACTAGCCGTTATTGATAAAATATTGTTGTTTAAATTGCATGTAAAGTAAAGTTGAATCACTATTCTATATTATTATGTACTAGCTGAGCCCCGCGGTATTACCCGCGGTTATTGTCGTAATGCGGGCAACGCCGCGGGGCGAAGCTAGTGTAGAAAAAGTAGCCTAAGTTATTCCTTATATCATCAGCTACCTATCAGTAAAAGTCCTGTCCAAATCGGTCCAGCCGTTCCAGAGATTAGCCGGAACAAACAGACAGACAGACACAAAAATTTTAAAAATGTATATTTTGGTATGTGTACCGTACCTATATACATTCATATGCATGTAGTAGAAAGCGGTCATTTTAATATTACAAACAGACACTCCAATTTTATTTATTTGTATAGATTAGGGCTCTTTTCTTTTTTTGTAATCTTATTTTGAGAATAAATAGCTTTCTTTATTACATTTATATATACAACATTTGTAAATATACATATAAAAACACCGATTTCTGGTACAGGGACCCAGAAGCCGGTGGTTACGGCTCCAAAGACAGGAACCTCCTCACTATACGTGCCGTGTCAAGAAAGACTGCCTTCTGAATCAGACCCTTGATCCAGCCTTCTAACGTGAGCCTCTTAATGTGTTGGTCGAGGCTCTTGGCTATCAATCCGTGAGCAGATACGACTATCGGAACTATGATAACCATAAATTAAATTAATAATTTATTATTATTAATCTTGTTACGTTTAGTAGGTTTAAACTACTGGACATTTCTTTTACTGCGAAATCTTAATTACAGGTATTCCTAATAGTTAATTAATGATATATTAATGACTATAGTGTTGATTAGAGTGGGGACAGGAAAATCTTGCTTATATTATGGTTACAATTAGATATTTTTTGTTTTAAGTCGTCATTTAGTTAATTACATAAAACCGATTAGAAATTAGGACAATTTAGGTGTAAAGGGCTAGTGAGTAGATATTAATTACACTTGGTTGATTTTTTAAAGAAAATCTACGTGCCGTAAGTCATGAGCACGCTGAGCGCCTATGCCCGGTTCCTATATTTAACGAATCGTCATTGTTTAAAAATTTTCTACAACCGACTACGAGTCGTACATACCGTTCCTCAATTAATTTTTTAAAGGAACGATTTTAGCTTACGCCCCGTATAATATACTATTCGTACCTAGAACGGATCGTTTTTCAAATATAGGAACTGGGCATTAGACCAAAACATTGCCTTATAAGGTAGGTATAGGTATATTATTAAATATATTTCAACCTCTTCTTACAAGAGGCAGGCTAAAAGAACAAAAAATAGTTTACTTTTAATATCTTAATAATGTATTTTCTTTAAAATAAAGTAGCGTATGAGACTTTAGTGCTTGAGGTATTGGGATCGATTCCCAGGTCTACAGTAAACACCCAAACTCGGAAACAAATAATTGTAGATCATATAAGCATTTGAGCCGACCCGGGAATCGAACCTGAGACCAGCACAACAGTCGCAAACACTACCACTGCGCCACCGAGGCAGTTAAATATTTATATAAAGTTTATTTAAGTTATAACTGAAAATACATTTCTCTTTAAAGCTCTTTTCGTGACCGAGACCCTTTATTTACTTTCTTAGTTCGCAATAGCATGGCGATTTTGAATCTTACAAACAGATCTATGGGAAAAAATAATATTTTCTGTTGCCTAGTCTTATTAGTGATAACCATCTCTCAAAAACATCTGAAACTCGTAAGACTTGACCTGAAAGCGAATGAAAGAATTGGGGAGAGGAAGACTTAGTCATCATACTTATTGGGTAAAAGGTAATTAAAAAATTACTTAATGACGCTACAGTCCTTAAAATATGTGACAGATATCTTCGAAACTGACAAAGTCACTTTAACAAGCGATTTTATTTTGTATCACCTTTATTTTTTTTATTATTTACGTGCTAGTTTCAGTATACATGAAATGCAATACATTATAAGTATAAAATTCATTCCTGAAATGGTTGAAGTATAGCCACGCTGATCTCAGCAGAGGCGTAAGTTGACAGCATTCGTGATGTCGTGTTTCGTTAGTGAATGCGAGACTAGAGGCCCAATGATACAGAAGCAATCACAAGGCCGCCATGGTGTGGGTCACCTTGCTTCAGTGTTGCATTGTCTGTATTCGCAGTGAGTATAGTGACCGCCACTCTTGTATTCTGCTTATGCTTTCCATCGGGCAGAGTAGGATCATTTTAGGAGACTCATACAAATAAAGAAATACCTCGTAAATTGTAAAATGATACTAGTGACAGATACCAAGTTATATGATACGGACTACAGTTATCCGCGAGTACCACTTTCATGCATAGCTTTACGACGATTAAATGTACTTTTGCACGAAGCTCTTTTTCTTAGCAGATATTAATTGTATTATTTTATCGAAATATAAAAAATATTAATCATCTAATCTAATAAATCTTACCACGGATAAGTCTCGAAACACTAAATTAAGTCTTATAACAATAAATTCGTATTTCGAAATGGGCCCCTGCCGGTGTGACAAATACATGACAATATTATGAAATAGGAAGCCGTGTATTCTATCGCGTGAGGCGCTGTTCTCAAGCGAGCTGATGAGGATGTGTTCACTTGGCCCTCAATTGTTGGCTAGCACTCCTTGTAGAACATCCTTCGAACTAGTTAAGACAACGGTGCTCAAACTTTGTCAATAGTTTGTTTTGAGAAATTTGTAATATGAATATACTTGGGGTCATTTTATTTTAGGTGTTTAATTAATATTTACTAGAACGGTCTATTTTTAAATGAAAATATTTTAAATGTTCTATGGATTAGGGAAAAATTAGCTAGTAGATAGATGGTAAGAGAATCAGTGCCAGGAATGTCTTGCCTACGTATGTCCCGGTATAGACAACATTAATGTGGATTCCCATATTTAAATTTTTAGCGATCTTCTTTCTTTCTTTTAGCATTTCTTAATTCTTAAAAAAAAATAGCTTATAGTCACAATAAAATAAAATCAAAATCTAGATTGTGGTAATAATTAACACACTCATATATATATAAAGTAAATATACCTACACATAAATTACTAACAAACAAATGAGCCTAACCATCACACAAGAATCTGTCCTAGGTGGGAATCGAACAAACCTCAATAGAACAACAAGCTAGTCATTATTAGATTCTTTCAGGAAACCGATGGCTATTATAAGAGTATTTAAGTAGAAAGAAAAGACAAATTTTATATTTTACCTATATTTAAAAAAGAAAATATAAAATTGGAAATAATACAGATCCTATTATATAAAAGTAAGAATTATCTCAAAATAAATGTTAGTTTTACGTGAAATTTATTTTCAAAAAGAAATGTACCTCTTTCCTCATATTTATATTATAATTCTCGGACCAGAATACGTCCAATGCCACATACGACCAGACTACGTATATTTTACATTCGCGGTTCTTGCCAACATGAAAAGGAAAAACTATTAGTAAATATGTTTTGTTAATAAAAATCTAGTGTAATAATATTATGTTGATACAGCTGTACAGTTGGTACATGAAGTTATTGATTATCAATAACACTGCACTTAAGTTGTTTGTTTTATTGAGCGGTGTTATGATCATTTTTCTTCTATACTCTGTAGATCACTCTTTACAAATCCATCCACATATTATTCCAATTAGGTATGTAGGATAAAACTAATATGCATAAGGATTAAGAATACGGAATGTTGAAACCCTAATTCATACCGTGGCATCGTGAGAGCTGATTGAGGAAGTAAAGCTGCACAGGCCAAAAGCACTGAAAAGAGAAGGAAAACATAACACAAATCCTGAACTAACCTGATTGGCCAGCATGGTGTAGGAGACCAAAACATCCTTTCTACGCAAAGGTCTACTGCCTGGACCTGAACAGTATAAGAACTTTTAAGACTACACTATTGACTATTCCCCGGCAGAATATTTAGCATAAGTTATCAGTGAAGGCTAAGCAAGACACGTGTTCGGTTAAAATATATTAACAATACAAAGAGTCGCCTTATGTGAATATTTACTTAAAATTTGCGTCAGTATGTTAATTATTACACATAAATATTTTTGCAAAACAATATGTTCTAGAATAAATATTGTGTAATGTTCACGGTATGTTATTGTATCAAATGTTATGAAAATACTTGTAAATTTCGCAATGACAATGTTTTTGAATCTGTAATATTGTGAAGTTAAAGAAATTGTTTGGTTGAATACATTAATCTCAAGAACTGGCTGAAAGAGAAAAATTATCCCTAGTGTTGGATAGCCCGCTTATCAAGGGATTCAATACATACAACATAATACTACATAACATCAACTACAAGTAATGAGAGCCATTAAACATTTTTGCAAACCGTGGAAAATATATGAAATTATTTCAAATTATCTAAGAGATTAAACAATATTCAAACACATGCAAAGTAACTGCAATAACAGGTTGTTTTGTTAATGTAAATTATTTAAACAAATATGCGAAAACAGATAATACTGCATCTGCCTTTCTCAAACCCAAATCAAATTTTGACTGCCTCGGTGGCGTAGTGGTAGCGTATGCGACTGCTAAGCTTGAGGTCTCGGGTTCGATTCCCGGGTCGGACCAAATGTTTGTATGATCTGCAAATATTTGTTTCGGAGTTTGGGTGTTTTCTATGTATAATATGTATATTTACAAAAAAAAGTATATGAGCATTTATATCAGTTATCTAGTACCCATAACACAAGCTCTGCTTAGCTTGGGACTAGATGGCGTTGTATGTTAGATGTTCGGAATATTTATTATTATTAAAAAAAAAAAAAAATTTGAGCCTTGTGAAAACATGGAATAAACAAACTGACGGTCATTCTCATCACATAATTATAATAAAATATTCTGTAATCTGTATACTCTTTAAGAGAGCAGCAAATCCAAAAGTTGTGAGCACCATACTCTTTGCAATGCAGACAATGCAACAATGCGGCATGGTGACCCACATTATGGCAGCCTGTTGAGTTGATACTACATCATAAGGCCTCCGGTCTCGCACCTGACTGTGCGTGAATACCATCGCAGCCATGAAAACCAGCAACACAATATAGACAAGCGCATTGCCACTCTTTATTTGAACACACCCCACTAAATGAGGGGAGTTATTCCTTCCAATCAGTCAAATATTTCTTCAGGTTCTCTCAAGCTTTTCATAAATGTTTACTTTGCTATACAAAATAAAAAAATACACTGACAAAAAACTTTGACATTCGTTACACAATAAATATGAAGGTATGTGACAACAATTGTGTTCACGTCGATGTGCGCCCGCGCACCACAAGCGGTAAACAGAATTCTCTAAAAGACTGTACAGATTTGAACGTAGGTACCTTTTGATTCTTGGATAATCTATTTCATGTTATTTAATTATATCTGAAAACTTTAATTAAACTATCAATAAAAAATTTAGAAATTAAAACCTTCAACGTTCAACAGAAAAACAAAAAGTGTAAAAAGATCAGAATTTTTTAATATATATGAAACTAGTCTTTGCCCGCCCGGTTACCTCGATAAGTAATAGCCAATGTCCTTCCTCAACATCCAAATCGGTTCAGCAGTTTAGTCATAGAAATGTAACAGACAGAGTGACCGATAGAGTTACTTTAGAATTTATAATATTATAGTACCTACAGATATTTAAAATAAACCTTTAAAATAATAATCTCTTGGTAAAAATCAACGACGTTTCATTTTGAGATAATAAAGTGTTTCTAAAGTCGGCAGAGAAAGCCTTTACTTATAATTCCAATTTTCTGACTTCTGTAACATAAGTCATGAGCCTAGATCAGGAGTCAGGGACTTCAAATATTGATATACTTTTTATGTAATATACTAAATAAATAAATAAAAAATAAAAAAAATTGTTAACGTTATTTATATTTCATCACCAGATTTTCTACAGACTTTCGGTCGGTTGACCACAGGTTTTACCGCGTGTTTTTCTTTCTTTTCTTTTATAACAAAACACTCCCTCATTAGGAATATACATCCTGTGTCGCGGGGGACTCTACAATCATACGTGACACTTGGATCACACAGTGTTGTCCCGTGTGGTGTTTGATCCGACAGCACTTAGCTACCGCTTAAACCACTAGGTCAAGCGTGTTATTAAAGTTTAATATCAAGCGGTATAATGTAAGTGTGCCCTAATAGTTACATCAGTGCCTATCGTGGCTTGTGGCCGACAACACAATTTGTTCAACACACACAAACTGCCCACGCCTATCCTACGCTTGTTTATACGAACAATTGTTCCTATTACATGTCATATTGATAAATTCGACTGCCTCGTTTGTGCAGTGGCAGCGTATGTGATTGCTGTCCGGGTCTCGGGTTCGATTCCAGGATCATACCAAATGTTTGTACAAACTGCAAATATTTGTTTTTTGACGTGAAACTTCTTTAGAATCGTTGTGATTTCAAACCGGATGCAACGGAAAAAACGACAGGTAAGAGACACAAATACAAAAAGTCGCCTGTAATTAGTGAGCCAGAGCGAGAGAGCAAATGTCGGTCTCATTCTTTTGTCGATTTACTGAAGTTTCACTTCTATCGTATGTGAATCACACACACACACCTTTTTATTGTTTATGTATAGGAATGTCAAAGTGACCCTACTCTGCCTGAAGCAGGAGCTGAATCCAAGAGCGGTGGCCACCATATTATATAATGCAGTATGGTGATCCACACTACGGCGGCCTATTGAGATGCATCTGCATCATTGCATTTATATCGAAGTTTGGATGCTTTCTATGCATAATATGGATCTATTTACAAAAATAGTATATAAATATTCAATCAGTCAATATAACTTTCATACTACAAGCTCTGATTAGCGTGAGGCTAACCTCGCGCTTAAATACATCTAGATGTCGTTGTTTGTTAGATGTCCGAAATATTTATTGTAATTTTACATTAAAACACTTGTACCTAATAGTTACTTGGTATGTTCGTTCATTTGACTACGCACATGGCGTAGTGGTATTGTGGGTTCGATAGTCACAAGGGATAACACAGTGATCTACAAATTATTGTTCTGAATCTGGGAGTCCTTTGTGTCTATTATATGTATGTTTGTAAAGTCCCCCGCGACACATAGGTAATGTATTCCTAGTGTAAGAGTTGTTATTCCAAAAATCTGCATAATTATTACCCGACTGCACCAAAAAAGGATTATGTTTGTACTCCAAATAAAAACCTTAAAACATTATAAAAGTTATAGCTATATTTTTATAGTGTAACTAAACGGTTGGCCTAGTGGTTTTAGCGGTCGCCACGCCGCATGCCACTTGTCCAAGTGTTGTGGGTTCAAATCCCACATGAGACAACACTTTGTGTGATCCACAAATTGTTGTCCTGAATATAGGTGTTCATATTGTGTCCGTTTCATTCATGTTTATAAAGTCACCGCGACTCAGGATATTACTCGTATTTTTTAAAATTAAATAACTAAATAAAAAGGATTTGGTTCTTATTTAACAGATAAATCGCGGGTTCCTATACACATCAGTAACTAGTTGCTGATTCACGTTGCAAGTTGCGGGTTGAGTAAGCGCACGCGCCGCTCAATCTAATTACAGATGCTATGCGCCCGCGCAGTAACTTGATTAACGCGGTAGTGATGTACTTGTGTCGACAGTTTGGTTTAAAATATTACAAACAAATAAGTAAATTTAGATATTTACAACTTAATTGAAATTGACAGAATAGACTGCGTCCAAATGTTTATATGATCTGCAAGTATTTGTTTCGGAGTTTGGGTGTTCTCTATGTATAATATGTATGTATAATATGTATGTATCTACAAAATAAAGTATACATGTATTTATATCAGTAGTCCAGTACCCAGAATACAAGCTCTGATTAGTTTGAGACTAAATAGTGATGTGTGTTAGACGACCGAAATATTTATTTTATTTATAATTTAATGAGCCCCGAATTGTGTTTGAAGACGTGTTTTTTTTTTTATTTCATTCAAGTGAAATTATCAAATGATGGTCACGACTTCTCTAACTTTTGAGCTGTAGATGTCCACGGATGGTGGTAGGCACTTGCCAACAACTAATCGGTGTGCTTATTTGGCACCTATACCATTAAACGTCCCACAGACTGAAATTTTCTGTCTCGCACAGCAAAACTGTGGAATGAGCTGTCACCTGCGGTGTTCCCGGACCAATACGACCTTCAAACCTTTAATAAAAGAGCGTACTCCTTCCTAAAAGGCCGGCAACGCACTTATGTCCATGGGCGGCCGTAATCGCTTACCAACAGGCGATACGTCTGCTCGTTTGCCTCCTATATAATAAAAAAATAAAAGAAAAAGACAATTCCACAGAGATAACATTAATATTTTTGTGTGTTTATTATATTTTAACGTCACGATACTTTAGTTTTCACATCACTACGTCTTGATTGAGCTTGTTGCAGATCGAGGCAGGATTAAACAAAGCGAGTCATATGCACTCGAGAACGCTTACGAATTATATTACGCTTCTAATTATGATACTGTAATTATCCTGACTGCTTTAGTGGTGAAGTGGTTGTGAATGCGTGCGACTACTGTGCTTGAGGTCACGAGTTCGACGCCCATGTCACCCAGCTGATCGGCATCATTTTATTATAGACTAACGACTCGTATTTTCTCTACCATAATTTATATATATATATATATTATTAAACTAATTGACTAAATGACTGCACGGTAGGCCTAGTGGTTTAAGCGGTCACTACGCCGCTTGCTACTGCGTCAAGTGCCGTGGGTTCAAATCCCACGTGGGACATCACTTTGTGTGATCCACAAAATGTTGTCCTGAGTCTGGGTGTTCTTTGTGTCCGTTACATGTATGTTCGTAAAGTCCCCCGCGACGCAGGATGTATATTCCTAATGCGGGAGTTGTCTTTTTAAAAAAAAAGAAAAATAAATTAACCTTCCTCTTGAATAACTCCATCTGCAATAAAATTTGTTGAGTAGCTTAAAAGATCTAAACAAACAGACAGCGTCAGCGACTTCATTTTATACTATGAAAAGATTACTAGTCGCCTAGCGGTTGGAATTTCACCATAATTCATTTGTTTATTTTTGTTTCAGTTTTCTACACTCTTCCTCTATATAAACTTTATTATTTTTTTTATGTAATAGGTGGCAAACGAGCATTCTTAGCGCCTGATGGTAAGCGATTACCGCCACCCATGGACACCCGAAACACCAGAGGTGTCAGAAGTGCGTTGCCGGTCTTTGGGGGAATGGGGAAGGGGTTGGGGTATGGGCTTCCGGTATTTTCACTCACTCGGTGAAATACAGCGCAGGCGCTGTTTCACACCGGTTGTCTGCGAGGCCGTGGTATCACACCGGTCGAGCCGGCCCATCCATACGGAAGCGTGGCCCTCCCACGGTAAGATACTATCAATATTTATATTTCATACTCGTCCGTTCGCATAATTTTCGTAAAAAGAGGTACAAAGCTTTTGTTTGCTTCACGTATTAATACATAGATATATACACCATGCATTAAAACCCTAACTGCAGATGATGAAGGAGGTATTCTAGAAATACGTTATGGTGGGGAAGATCAGGAGTGGGTTTTATACACAGCATTAACAACTGTCTAGTTACGTCCACGAGGCGAACTGTGTTTTTCCTAGCTGACTGATTAATTAATCTAATATCGAAAAGATACAAGCATTATAATACAATTTTGTTTATTTTAAAAGCCTACTTAATTGAAAAAAAAGTATGGCCCTACTTACTGAAAACTTTTAATAAAATTTAAATAGTTTTTGTCACCCGGGCCATTATTAATTACGAATCTATTGACATCTCAATAATTAAAATCACTTCAGTAGTTTTGACGCTACGGTAGAACACAAACGTACATATACATACGTACTGCCAAAAATAATCCCCGCCTTAGACTTCGCTGTAGTCGAGCAAAATAGAGATAGTGAAAATAAATAATAATTATAACGCAATAGTTAATAAAAATGTAATTATTTAGAAATATCAGGAGTACAGATTGACCTCAGATGATACACGAAATAATTTAACACTGCGCTCGCTTTGCCCTCTATCTCGAAAATGGAACAAGACACTAAAAAAAAAATTGGAAAGAATTTATTCTTCTACAATTTTTATTAACATACACATGGCATAAAAACACAGGAAACAAGATATTTGCAATTAATGTGTAAAATAGAATTATTTTGACCTTTGACTTTGGAATATCTGTAGACGCGGAAACCAGATTTAGAGTGTCAAAATAAAGATTTATGCAAGCTTACAGCCGACTATCTCCCATTCGGGGACTCTTGCCTTCATTTCACTAATATTTCTTTAATATATGTGTGTTTTAAATTCTCCTCTCTTCTCAGTGATCATGGAATGAATAGGGATTGACAAAAACACACCGTAATCTTAATCCGTCATCACTTTATGATTAATTCAATCACTATTTGGTTAGTGAGACACGGGAAACAAACAATGAATGTAACATAACAAGCATAAAATTGTAATCAAATGAATCTACCTAATTACTATAACACCCTTAGTAGTGCATACTAATTGCCACTTACTATTATTGTGACAATACGCGTGGGATAACCACCACACTGTAAAACAGTGGCCAACAAACCCTCGGCTTTTGGAACCACTAATTATAGTAGAAACAATTGCACCGATCACAGGACAGGACGGGGCGCCGTGGAATTAATTATAAAGGACAACTGCAGTAATACGTACGTACGTGCATATTTCAATCAATTCTTGTAATATACCCGACTACGCATAGCTAAAAGAAAAGGTTAAATTTTTGGTAATACATTACTTTGTATGTTCCACCATAGCATCAAAACTATTAACAAACTATTGCTAGTTGAAAGTAATGCGTGACGATTATTATGGTAATTTGTTTAGTAGTGACTTTTACCAGTATCTCATGCTCACTAAAATGTCATTGCTTGTGGTGTCGTCATGGTGAGGGGCGTTTCTCTCCCACTAATATGGAGAACGAGACGATGGCTCTGGTCCATGCGTCATACTCGTAAACGGGTGCTGCTTGGGGTGACTGGTCGGCCTAGTCAGCGATGTTTTAGCCTTTGGTTCGTTCAACTGCAACTGTAGCCTCTTAATCCAGTCACGAATTATTTTTAACAGTAGATTTTGGAACTAAACGTAAGTAGAGGAGCACCTTAAATGTAAATCCCTCTAAGCGAGAGATAATATTAAATAAAGGTAGGCAGACACACAACTTTTTCTAACTGGGAATGACCACAGATAAATTATTATTATGGGTCCTAAGTATGTATAATATTGGAGTACTATAGTATGTATATAGTATGTATTCTATTCTATGTATGTATAGACAGAATCCTAAACGCATGGAAATTCACCACAGCAGTTGGCACTACACTTTTGGCCTAGTGGTTAAGCGGTCGCCACGCCGTTCCCTACTTCGCCAAGTGTTGTGGGTTCAAATACCACATGGAACAACACTTTGTGTGATCCACAAACTGTTGTTCTAAATCAGGGTGTTCTTTGTGTCCGTTTCATATATGTTTGTAAAGTCCTCCGCGAAACAGGAATTATTCCAAGTGCGGGAGTTCTCTCTTTAAATTTTAAAAAAGAAGTTCACACAAGATCCCCATAGTATACCACCCCAGATGTCATTTGTAAGCTATTCAACATTATATTCAACATTATATTCAACATTATATTCAACATTATATTCAACATTATTTTACTATCATTGTGCTGAAGACTACATTCCCGGAGGATGAATGAATTTACTTGTTTACAAGTATATTGCTAGAACCCAATAACCTTCGCTTCTGTCTTAAATGTTATTTCGAAAACCCTTAACTGGCTATAATTAATCCCATAATAACCAATTTACCCTTTGAAACATTCCGAACTAAAAAGGATTTTTATCTCAACACAAGATGACTGATAAACACATTTTTATTCAAACGACAATCATCTAAAAAGTTTAGATACAATAGTTTACACATAATGCTGGATCCAGTCGCCACATTAGCACCGTAGATCCGATATCACAGTAATGTACATACAATGAGAGAAAAAATCCTCAAAAGATGTCCTACACATCGCACAACTGACAAATTTTTAAACAACAATGAATGATATAAGGGTTAAATGGATAAAGGCCGACAACTGTATTTATACCATCTTTTAAATTTCAACACATTCCAAAATGAACCTTATTGTATGAGTAATAAAGGTTATGCGCGAAGGTGTGACGTATTTTATAAGGTGAAAACACCAGTTGTCGATAACAGAACGTCTATAGAACGGCGGTGCGTTTGATGGCGTGTCGGATGTCTCAATCGAACGAAGGCTTTGCTGCGCCCGCGCCGCGGCCCACGTATGGACCTATTCTGTTCGTTAGCCTTTGTTTAGTGTTATGACGTGTTGTGTTTTAGTTGTGGAATTTTGTGGGCTAAATAAGGGTGGAATTTATAAGGATGTTTATTGTTCTGTATTTACTTATGCTATAAAATATAATAGGGTATAATTTGAGAAATTTAGTGAAGATTAAAATTGATTTGTTATCAATAATTCACAAATAATAGTTAAAACCAAAAATGGCTAAGCGATAAGATTAAAAAAAAATCGACGGGTTGCACTCCGGGAGTGCCGGCAGAAGTGAAAACTTGAATATTAACGTTGTGCATTTTTGATATTTTGGAATGGTTAGAGAATAATTTTGTACGAATTGCTTTCATTATCAGTATAAAAGTACTATTATTTATGTCGTGGAATACAATATTCATTTATTGCGCTATCGTACACAAACATGACAATTTATATTACATACACACACGAACATTCGCGCAAGCGCCCTGCGCCGCCTGTCCTCTCTCCATCCGTCTTACGAATTTTCGATCAGGTCACGTGACCTGACGCGAGTTTATACGTCCTCTCTCCATCCGTCTTACGAATTTTTGATCAGGTAACGTGACCTGACGCGAGTTTATACATTTTTACCCATTCCAAAAAAGTACACAGTGCCGCTAAAGAAGTTTTCACTTCAAAAATGTTTTCTAATAAATGCTATACAAAATACCTACGTACATTGAAAAATATATGTATTCAAAGGTTATTTAAAGGTTATATATATATATAGACATTATAAAAATAATAAATACAATATACATTTATGTACTTAAGTACATAAACAGCTAAAAACAGTAAAAGGAAATTTTGGATGGTGTTAAAAACATATTTAAAAATTAGACACTATAAGTAATTTACCAATACATTCCTAAAAAGTCAAAAGGCAACTTTTAAACAACTAAATCAATTCAACTTTTAAAAATCCTAAAATCGGTCCAGAATAACCCGTCGAATGGTAAACCATGTTTGTATAAACATAACACATGTTAAAACCGAACTCTTTAAATATCTTTAAAGAATAATTACTTACGATAAATCAGGGATGAGCGTTGACAGGGTTAATGTCAAGACGACACATAATTGTACCCTTTACCCTACACTCACATTTAAACGAATTTAAACCTTAATAACAAAAGACAAGCTTTAAATTTGAATGTGATTTTTAGCACATATAGGACGTTTAGCAATATGTTATTACTACGCTTATTCTTTTTCTTTTCTACTACATAATGTTCATAATCTTTGCATGTATGGGATGCATAGTAAATAATGTATTTAGTTTTGTTTGTTGCATAACATAAATATGTTATTGTCCCACGTCAAACCCACAGCCTTCGGCCCGTCAAATTACAATTTAAGTTTAGAATAACGTAAATATTGAAAAAAACTTTGTAAGTGTGGTGACGGAGGAAGAATACGGAATATTAACAACAAGATACCGTGGGAGAGCCACGCTTCGGCATGCATGGGCCGGCTCGACCGAAGTGATACCACGGCCTCACAGAAAACCGGTGTGAAATAGCGCTTGCGCTGTGTTTCACCGAGTGAGTAAGGATACCGGAGGTCCTACTTTACCCTACTCCCCCAAAGGCCGGGAACGCCTCTGGTGTTGCGGGGTCCATGGGCGGCGGTAATCGCTCACCATCAGGCGATACGTCTTCTCGTTTGCCCCCAATTCCATAAATAAAAAAAAAACTTGAGAGGTGTCAAGGGACACCCGGATGGAACGAAGTTCGAAATAGAAAGACGAAACGAAAATATCTGTGTGTGTCGTCGTCGTGTCGTGACAACAAATTGTGTCGTGACAACAAATTGTGTCGTGACAATTTTTCCGTCTAGCACCCTTACACAACGCGCCATAAGGAACTTCGTTCCAAAAATAAATAAAACCTGTGGATATCGTAAGAACCCAATAAGGGAGCAGACTACGCAGGACAATATCACTGTAAACAAAACGAAAACTCAAAACAAATCTCATACCAACTCATCTGGCGTTACGTGGTATAGAAGGACAAAACCTCCTTGCTAAGAAGAGGTCTATGTCCGTCAGTGGACTGTTAAAAACTGTATAAAGCTAATTGTTTCCTAAGCTAGCAGTAAAAAAAAATGTATGGATGTATAACGGAAGTAAAATATATCAAAAGAACCCATTGTTAAATTAATAATCCAAGCAAAAACCTCTTCAAAATTCAATCAGCAAGAAATTATTAGTTTACCATAAGACCATGTTCAAGAAGCATATTATAATACCATCTATAACCCCGGTATACCCACTTAACCTCGTACATTATAAGTAACATTTAACCCTGCAAGTTATCCCACTCGACGCGACCATTAAACCGGAAAACGCAAATTATACAACAAAGACGTAACACATCTGCGCCCGCGCAGGCCATGTCAATCCTTTAAGACTGTCTTATTACATCATACAAATTTGAACCTCAATCCCTTGTGATAAAAATCATAATATTACTTTGATGTTCTACAGATACTTGAAGATAATTCAGAATTGGCTATGCGAAAATGGATCTTACTGTTAAGGATATAAGTATGAGAGGTGATAAGTAGATTTATTATTGATATTAGATATGTTTAATACGTGCAAAAGGATGCAACGGTGCGGACAAATCCTGGTTAAGTTTCTTAAGGTAACCATAAATATATATTTGGCAGGAAAATCCTTATATATAACTAAAGTATCAGGAGAGCTTACTGACAAAAAACAAAAAAATATTGACCAAAGGCTTAGCTGAAAATAAAACACCGTACTTCTGAATTTTGAAGTTTGAGTTACAAGAGTTTCAACTTCATAAAAGTTCGTATGTCATCGCCTGCCGCAGTCCACTGCTGGACATAGGCCTCTGCAATCGCACCACATTCTTTCGTTCCCACCCAACCTCACCTGCTCGTGGTGCACTGACCGGTGGTTGAATGACGAACAAGGTACTGACGACCGACCGATGGTGGAATATACATCCCCGTCACCGGTGCTATCACTAGATTATAGGCAAAACCTTCCATGCACAAGCAACAAAAGCCGCGGCTCCCAGTTCCCGGCAGTCCCGTTATTCCCAGACATAGTGCCCACAGTTACGACGGCCACCACATGAAAATTTGTATATAAGTATACCATACACTGCTAATTAGAAATTACAAGCAGGTATTCCAGTTTTATTTGAAATTAATGTTTTTGTATACACACAGATAAATGTATTTATGTATCTTTATTCGTATTCTCAATTCCCATAATATAAACTTGATATAAAATCTTCAAAAGTCAGTCTTTAATAAAAAAAACTACTGGACACATGCCACTCCCTAAAATGTGGTTTTGGCCTACTAAACCACGGTAGTTTAGTCATGTTTTCCTTCTCTTTGGAGCGTTGTTGTTCCACATATTTTAGTCCCTTAGACAGCTCTTGCTACTTTGCAACACGCACGTGCTGAAAACGGGTGGTGATATTCTGTCACCACACTGACCACAGAATACTGTAACTGTACAAAAGGTACTCATTGTTTACGATAAATCCCAAGAAGGATAATGAAAAAATGCTTACGTTTCTTTGGTGATTATTAAAAAAAATTTGAATAACGTAAATAGAACCAGGTAGACTTTTTTGTGCAAAAAGTCCCACGAAGCGAGAGCTTAAAGGACTACTTCCTTTCTCTCTCGTCTCGTCTCATCTCGGACTCGTCCGCGGCGGTACTACTCTCTCACAGAAGACCAATCTACAGTAGTAGTATCACTAAGTGTTCCGTTGGTTATCCAATGATGTAGTAGCATCACTATACCGCCATGGTGTTGGTCACCATGCTGCATTGTTGTATTGTATAGTGACCACCACTCTTGGATTCTGCTTATGCTTTCCATCAGGCAAGCCCACGCATGAAAATAAGCCCAGAGCCAAACGATAAAACCACGCAGTGTTTCATTGGCTTTTTGCTAGGGTTTCAAGTGAAAAGAAAATTTTTATGAACTTTAGTAATCATGTACACCCTACAAATTATTGCAATAACGATTTTACAAGACACCGCTATGTATGAAAGAGATGGAACATACCTTCTATTCACGGGCTATTAAACTAAACCTCTTTGGTTAAAGAAATAAAAAAAAACTATCGAAATTTCTAAACACTATGAATATTAGGCTTAAATATTACTTTGTTGTGTTCAAATATTAAAAATGACAAAAGGAATGAATAAGAGATGTTTTCGCTACATTGCTTTTGTAGGGTTAAAATAAATGTTTTGGTTAATCGGATTTTTTGAAGAGCCACTTTTTGGGGAATAAAGGTTCCTTGTACTGTAAGTAATCCTTTTCAAAAAGGTAAATTGAAAATTTGAAAGTACATAGATTAATATCGAAAGTAATTACTTGTGGGTCTTACGATAACAGTAAATAGAAATAGGTTTGAAAAGATTTTTTTGTTTCCTTCCTTTGAAAATTTAAATGAGAAAATTTCTTGTTCAGTCTGAAAGGAAAAGTACTTAGGAGAATAATTTATAATCCATTGACAGCTTATTAAGCTGCCTCGTTGGTCTAGTGGTTAGCGTGTGCGACTGCGAATCAAGAGGCTTCGGGTTTCGATTCCCGGGCCGGCCCAAAAGTGTTACTCGGTTATTCTTACACGAAATTCTTAATAACAGCATGGAGCATGGACGTTTCCCGCCCGTGTCTCGGAGAGCACCTTAAGCCGTCGGTACCGGTTCGCATGAACATCTATGCCAATCGTTATTGGGAAGGCAGTGCCCTCAAATATACTGACAACTAATTCAATCTTTACATTCGGTTCACCCTCAGGTTTGTGGAGATCCGATGCCCATCGCACCGTGAAAAAACTGATATTTAGGTATTGAAATTATATATATTTGCAAGAATATAGTCTAAAACAAGCCATAATAATTATTTAAAGATCGAGTATATTCTACCATAACAATGGTTTCCAACTAGATGTATCATAAATTAGGTAAAACCTATTAAACTAGAAGCCGACTCCAAATAATCTTGGGAATGAAAAAGGCTAGGAAGATGAAGAGTATAATGACAACGTATTAATACGTACATACAGACATAGACCGCCAAAACTATACCCTTCCTTTTGCATAGCTGCAGTCGGGTAAATAAGAAGATAATAGTAAGAAGTGGTGTTTATACCGATAACTTGATGGGTGTAAGCAGCAGACCAGAGGTCAAGATCACACCTACAGCCTCAACTAGCATTGTCTCAACATAAAATGGGATTCTATAACCACAATGTTTTTCACCAGCTGCGTTTTATCCAAAACCGCATCTTCAGTCCTTCGCAAAAAAAGCTCAACACAAAACAATCCATCAACTTAAATGTTTTTCAACAACATAATCTAGTTTAGCGGCCATTAATCAAAAACGTATCGATTCCCATACACTCTCGACGTTTTTTAGTAATATGACAGGTAAATGCTCGGCATTTAGGCAATACTTTTTTCTTTTTTTTTCAACTGACAACACTATTTAACACTAGCTAAAATACATTATAAGCCTTCTTTATATAAAGTGAAGGTTTAATATCGAATGGTTTTCAATGTTCCAGGTTCAAATTACATTTGGTATTATTTTATTATCTCTTGTGCCGGCTTGACTCAATTAGAGGCGGCGTGTACCGATGCATCTCGAGAACTCGATTCGGTATTCGATTTATTAATTAATCGATATACAAACACGGGGCCGTCATCGGTTCGATGTATTTAAGATAGATCGCTTTCGCCCGTACCGATATGGTACGATTTAACTAATAATGCTCCGTGAGTTATTGTCTTTACTCTTTCAATGAGGACAACTTTCTTTTTTAAATTAATTTCTTTGTGTTCTGATTTAGTTTATGATATTATTGCTTTATTAAAGTATGATTTTTATAATACAGAAAATAGTTTAATGTACGTTTGTTCGAATCTATCCTGGCCCGTTTCCAAATACGAGTAGTTCAGTCTTTTGAAAAGTCCTTGTTACTATTTTAAACTCTTAGATCGTTATAACAATCATCCATACTAATATTATAAATTGGAAAGTAACTTTGAGTCTGTCGGTTACGTCTCGGTTAAACCACTGAGCCGATTTGAATGAATTTCGGTATAGAGAAGGACTAGGCCTTGGAAAAGAACGAAGGCGTACTTTTTGTCGCTATAACTGATATACACGCGTAAAATCAAGTTGGTTTAAAAGCCGTAGTTCGAACAGTTGAGGTTGAGGAGGAGGAGACACAGTTTTTGAAATGAAATGGTACTAAAAAACACTTTTGGCGCTTATTACATTTTTGACACGAAGGTGTTATTGTGCATTATCTCTGTCGCACTTGTGTATGAACGCAACTAACACTTTCACCAAAACATCATCCATTAAAACCAAAAGGTTAAAAGCGCCTTTTGCCCTTGGAGCATTTATTAATAACCAATTAATCAAAATACACACCGAACATCTGCTTTCAATTAATCCAGGACACATCCCTCTCAAAATCTCCTGCCATTAGCACCAACTTGACCCTGCAATGCTCGCCGACGCAAATAACCCTGTATAGAGTTACCCCAGTTAACACCTTCACTGCTATATTTAATCCTTTCGCTTGTATCGCGAAACTGTAGATGGTGGTAACCCGACACTCGCTGCACAAAGGCAGCTTTAAAATGAGCTCGGGGTCTTAAAGACCGCGTACTGTATTAGCTTTCAGATCGCACGCCTTTTAGTGTTGGATTGTGAATGGAATTATGCAGTGGTTTGATGTAATTGAATACAGGTTTTCTATTTTGATTTGTTGGGGCTTAAATTTACGTAGGACATGGTCGATTTCGTTGATTGTCTATTGACATAAGTGGAAAGATGTGTATGTCTACATTAAGGAGTTTAAAATTATTAAGCATGAAACTTTAGAGCTTGAAATATTAATATTTATATTCGTTATGAATCAAAAATACATTAGCAAGACTTTTTGTAACGACTATATTTACTGTCTGCGAGATATTTCTTTTAAATTGCGAAAGGGCTGTTTCGCATTGCGAAAGTTAACCAGGTGGTCGTTATCGGCAATGGCCACAGCACAAGTAAACATTATTCTTTAAGGCAGTCATTTTACCCAAAAAAAAACACCAAAGGCTGTAAGTAGTTAACAATACAAATTTTATTAACAACACCGCCTTGAAAATAAATACAATGCGGGTGTACTTACAATAAAATAGAAGCATCTCATTAAAAAAATATTAAGGTAAGATTCTAAGCTGTGAGAAAAAAACGCAATAACAATATAATATTGTCACTTGTCAAAGGATTTGTCAACAGTTGTAAACCTTTTGTTGTGACGTGCTATCTTAATTGTCCATTACAGGACAATTGATCATCATCATCAAACCCATAATGTCCCACTGCTGGGCTTGGGTATCCTCCCAAGAGAGAGTTAGGCCATACGTCCCCACGCTGGCCACAACTGGCAAGCCAACGTTGTCGTTTCGTCTTTCTATTTCGAACTTCATTCCATCCGGGTGTCCCTTGACACTTCTCAATTTTTTTTCTTATGCTCTTCATCAGGTAGAGTAGTACTCCATATGTAAAAAAGGTGCCTAACTATAATTTTAATGGCTCTTAAAGATTTTTATTATTTGATGACGAGCTTTTCACTCCATCCATGATTTTAAATAACATTGCAGTACCTTATCACATAAAAAATATTTACAATAAAAACACGAGTTTCTGATACAATACTGCAAGTAAGCTAAATGTACCTGTTCCCACAAAATCTCGCTACTTATTGGCAGCTGATAACAGCCATTGATTCTCATACCCTTATAAAAATGAAACAAAATACTGCAAGAATAAAAATCGTCTTCAAAGCCTTGTTCTTATCGCATTTAGCTTATTCTTAACAAGAAAGGTTTGCGGGATGATTGCATTGTGCGAAATATATCGCGTTTCGCGGATCGCGTGTCAAAAACGCCGAATTCGCGTAGGCGTTTCGGTGAGAAAACCTTACAGGTATGAAGGGGGTTAATTTTTTAATGTTACAATGTAGGGGTTTTTTAGACCGATGTGGGCGGTGTAGGGTTGCACTCACTTTATTAGCTGTTTAGTACATTGTTGAGGCTAATAGATTTTGATGTTGTATTCTTTATTAATCTTTTGTAGTTTTTTATAAAAAAAAATGCAAAAAGGATACGCGGGTGTTTAGAAACATGATCGAATGTTAATTTTTTATGTGAAAATGATTATGAAAGCATTTTTTATGGAATAAAATCAAACGATGACAGCCTCGGTGGCGTAGTGGTAGCGTATATGACTGCTAAGCTTGAGGTCTCGGGTTCGATTCCCGGGTCGGACCAAATGTTTGTATGATCTGCATACATTTGTTTCGGAGTTTGGGTGTTTTCTATGTATAATATGAATGTATTTACAAAAAAAGTATATAAGTATTTATATCAGTTGTCTAGTACCCATAACACAAGCTCTGCTTAGCTTGGGACTAGATGGCGTTGTGTGTTAGATGTCCGGATGAACTTGAATGGAACGGATTGACTTTGGAGTGTAACCAATAAACTTCAATAGGTATATCAGGATCGCATACTTTGAACTGCCGATTACAGAAATATTCTTGTAAGATAATTCATCTTTTCGAAAATAAGTACCAAAATTCATGCATATACTACCAATGTTTTAACAGTAATGTGGTAAAGGATTGAGAATACGGAGTGTTACCACCGCTGACAGTCCCATCCCATGAGTGATGAAAGAGCCGATAAAGGAGCGAACTACGCTATTCTCTTCTACTTAAGCGAACATCACCAAACCATCTGGCGTGGTTAGGTAGGTGAAATCCTTCTTTCTAAATAGAGATCTATGACTAACAGAGTTGTAAATATCAGTAGAGCTTGTATTATGGGTAGGTACGGTATTCCCGGACCAATACGACTTTCAAACCTTCAAGAAAAGAGCATACTCCTTCTTAAATTGTCGACAACGCACTTGTAACGCCACTGGTGTTGCAGATGTCCATGGGCGGCGGTAATCGCTAACCATCAAGCGGTACGTCTACTAGTTTGCATCATCATCATAGTACATATTACACATAGAAAGCACCCAAAATATTTGCAGGTCATACAAAGATTTAAACCCATGGGAATTGAACCCGAGACCTTAACGACAGCAGTCGTATACGCTGCCACTGCGCCAACGAGGCAGTCAAATACTGTAGACGTCTATTAAGTGAGACAAAAGTTCTAAACACTATCAAGTTTAATACGCGAATATAAACGTGTGTGTGTGTGCCTACATGTACTTATTGCGTGATTTGTATTAAACCTATTTTTATTTTCCAATCCTGTGTATAATTAACCAATGTTATTTGAATCGTTGTCGTATATCCAAACTAAATGATAATATAGATAATACGTATACAGTAAAGTATGCGTCAGAGTCCACGTCCTCGTGACGACCGGCCGATGCGCCTGCGCATCAGCGCATGACCACAAGATCATATCGATGTGTCGCCGTGATATGACACTATTGTCCACTCACTTGATTAGAGTGCGTTTTTATATATATTATTTATTAAGTATACGAATAAATAAAACTGAATTGCCTGTTTGTAATTCGAAATTAACAGCTGTTTACTAAATGGATATGAAAGTATCTACTTTCATGAAAAAATATTTTTATTTTTTGTTTGTCTATTTGTCTGTCTGTTTGTTTGGGCCAATCACTGGAACGGGTGAACTGATTTTGACGGGACTGTCACTGGATATGACTGAGGAGGGGGCTAAATTTTGGTTTCTCACAGGCGAGAAAACGAAACCGAAACCTTTCAAAGAGAGGCTTATGTCCAGCAGTAGACTATTAAAAGCTGGTGCTGCTGATGGTTATATGACTATTACCGAGCCGACCTATTCATGAAAAAGTATGACTGTCTCGGTTACTGTTCTGTTTTTAAAACATTTATTAATCATAAAATATTAGACAATGATTGCACCCTAATCTAGTAAACAAGCTCTAATTAATCATAATAGTGTTGTACCGCGTGAGTGGTACACGAAAACCGTTTTATCGACAGAGGGAGCCGCCATTACCGCCGGATAATCTCACCTTACACCTCACTGGGTCCACATCAAACCTCGATTAAACTGACCCTTCCCAGCATCTTAATTTTGGAGTCACAAAGTCGGAAGATTAATCTTAAATTTTTGATGAAAATAAATAAGTCGCATTGATGTTGCCGATAGCCGGATATGACGTGTGACTTAAATTACCTATTCCATATTTACCTAATATTATAAATACAAAAGTAACTCTATCTGTTACGCTTTCACGGCTAAACAGCTGACCTAGTTTTAATGAAATATGGCATGGAGATACTTTGATTTTTGAGGAAGGACAAATACTACTTTTTACCGTGGTTATGGGCATAGATGCAGGCCGAACCACAAGTGTTAGCTAGTGGTAAATAAATGCTAAATTTATAAGTATACCGGCTCGACCGGAGTGTTACCACGGCCTCACAGAAAACCAGTGTGAAACAGAGCTTTCACCGAGTGAGTGAAAATACTGGAGGTCCATACCCCAATGTCCCTTTTCCCCATCCCCTAAAGGCCGGCAACGCACTTGTAACGCCTCTGGTGTTCATGGCGGCAGTAATCGCTTACCATCAGGTGATACGTCTGCTCGTTGTATATGTTCATAAGGCGTCTATTTTGCCATTTCAGTTATGTAAAAACTATCGTTTCATATAATCACCTAAAGACATAAAAAGCACAAAAACAAATAATAATGAAACGTTATCATAGTTTGTGCCGCGAAAGGCGCGAGATCATCGCTATACTAACAAAGCTAATTCCATTAGCGAGTGATATAACGCGGACAATGAGCATGCGCACGCGCAGACCGTGTACACTTAGACTTCACGTAGAAGTTTAGTGAATGCTGGTAAAAGAAGTTACTAAACGAAAACCTCTTATAAGGTAATAACTATAATATTGTTTTTAGACTTTCGCGACTTTGACACAAAGTTTTTGTTGGTTTCCGAAAGAATTATTTAAAATGTTTCAATACTTTCTATATCCCGACGTTTCGAACGGATTACACCGCTAGTATACAATGTTTAACCACTATTTATTAACCGATTTCAAAGAAGGAGGTTCTCAATTCGTTTGTTTTTTTTATCCATGCTACACAATAAAAAAAGTTAATATAAAAGGAATAATATTTGTTTATTTGTAGTGTTATATGAACTTAAGCGTAGGCACAATAAATCACTTGTCGTATTCTTTAGAAAATGTATGAGAACCAAACATTGCGGTGACTTTTAAAGATACAGAAATAATACAGTAATAGAAATAAAACCTGGCAAGTAAACAATGGATGAATAATAAAGAGATAAGTTGTAAGATATACAAAAGAAAGTAATGCCGTTTAAGCTACGTACATTGTCATATTTAATGGCTTTTTTTCAATCTTACCGAAATATTGAAAGCACGAATGGCGGAGCGGCGTGGCGTCAACTTTAACTACTTTCTCCTGCGCTGAAATATGTAGGTTCAAACCCCACATAGGATAGTATTGTTATTTGTAATGAGTGTTCTATGTGTACCTTTGTATGTAAAGACTCTCGTAACACAAATATTGTAGAAAATAAAGATAAATTGTATATAAAACTTAATAAGGATGAAGAGCTTTGTCTAAAAATGAAACTATGCAGAAATTAAAATGAAAGAAAACAGTTACGAGCCGTGTCTAATATCTTCGTAACTCTACAACAGGTAAGCATTTCATCAATACCTAAATACAATAAATGCCGATAATCTTTCGCTACTCAATAAACTTTAAAATCAAACCTTAAACCCGAAGCTCAAAGTTAATTTTCCTTTACAATTAAAACGATAGGTCGCAGGGTCTCGAAATGTTTTTAATAATTAGTTATCGTTGATCATCGAAGCTAAACCACATTAATAAAGATATTAAATGCCTTCTTTATAACACAAACAATGTATTTTCTACCTAATCTCAATTACTATAAAGTATATTTTTAATGACAAAGTATGGAGAAGGCGGTGAGTTCAAAGCCAACAGCATCTGTCGAGTGGCACGGGCAAAACCAATCAAGTGACAGCGACATCGGCCACAGAGTAAAAAAATACTATTTAGCAACTTTTTTATTTTTATTTTGAAGTATGACCGCAGATAAAAATAGCTAGAGTAGGTGTATTAAAGAAAAGGTCAGATTCTATGTATTTATAACTTATGAAACGACGACAATTGTGGCGAAACTGCACATTCCATGATATTTTATGCTCTCTTCCTCTTTCAAATTAAATATTCTCTTTAAGACTTTCTTGATTTCTCATTTACCTAAATGCTATTCGTTGAATCTTGAATCACATGCAATCCCTGATCTTTTTTCCAATAGGTACTTCTATGATCTCCACGGCTACTTTTAGTGAACAATGAATGTTGAAATGAAATTGCGTTTCTTCAGTACTGGTCATTTCAAATAAAAAAAAGTTTGTAATGGCTCTGTATTCTAAATTCAAATTAATTTTGTTTTAAAACCATGACATTCTATTTACAAACTCAGTCTTTTGTTTTTTGATTAGCGTTGTATTTACATTACATTTGAACATTTTTCGTGATAATGGATACTTTAAAAATTCGTGTAATTATGGAATATGAGTCCCGTCGTGGCACCAACGCGACACAAACGGCACGTAACATCAAAAACGTTTACGGAGAGAACTGTACAAACGAACGCACAACCCTTTATTGGTTTTCCCGGTTCCGTTCTGGAAATTTTGACTTGAAAAATGAAGCTCGTGGTCGTCCGGAGACTTTGGTTAACAATAATGAATTAAAGGCGATTGTGGAAGCTGACGAAACTCAATCTAAAGCTGAGCTAGCAGCAGCTTTTAATGTAAGCATCAAAACAATATTGATCCATTTGCGACAAATTGGCAAGGTAAAAAAGCTTGATAGATGGGTGCCCCACGACCTTAACGATCGCCAGCGCAACGTACGCGTCGAGACCTGCCTTTCGCTGCTCAACAGGCAAAGAAATGAAGGAATTTTGAAACGAATAGTTACGTGCGACGAAAAATGGATTCTGTTCGACAATCGAAAGCGCTCAGCAAGTTGGTTAGACCCTGGTTCAGCACCAAAGCAATGCCCTAAACCAAAAATGACCCCTAAAAAGGTGATGGTCACTGTTTGGTGGTCTAGTGCGGGTGTGATTCACCACAGCTTTTTACAAAACGGCATGAGCATTAATGCAGATGTGTACTGTGGACTGGAGAGAATGATGGAGAAGCTTGCACATCTGCAACCAGCTTTGGTCAATCGGTCGTCCCCACTGCTCCTTCACGACAACACGCGACCCCATGCTGCGCAACAGACAGTCTCCAAGCTGCAAGAGCTGGGGTTGGAAGCTCTCCCTCATCCGCCATACTCACTAGACCTTGCACCTACCGACTATTACTTTTTCCAAAATTTAGACAACTTTTTAGTGGGTAAAAAATTCAATTCCCGAGAGGCAGTACAAAATGCCTTTGAAGAGTTTGTTGCCTCCCGTCCAGCTGATTTTTACAAGAAGGGCATCAATAAACTGCCAATGGTTTGGCAAAGATGCGTCGATTGCATGGGTGATTACTTCGAATAACAGAAATAAAAAAGTTTGAAAAAATAAGTACTTTCACTTATTGCTCACAAAACGGCAATTTCATAGGTAAAGACCTAATATATAGAATCAAATACAAATTAGAACAGGCATAAACATACATTTACTACAAAAACTGGGAAATACATACATGCACAATACTCCCAAAAGGTTTAGGGGACATAATGTTTTTAAATTAGAGGTAATCCGAAACTTCTCTACCTTTAGAGAAGGGGAGATTTGGATTCATTCGATTTTTAATTTTTTGACAGCAGAGCTTCATAAATAAGAGAGGGAATTAGGATGATAATCCGAGTGAAAGACTAGAGTAAAGAAATCATAATATATTAATAAGAAGGGGGGCAAGGTCGGGGATGGTATTTTCTTTCTAAATCTTGATGGACTCATAAGATTGTACAGTCTTGTGCGTCGTCATCTCTATCATCAATACATACTCGTATTATAAAACAAATTCCTACGCCGCGTCTGTCAGTTCGCGATAAAGTCAAAACCTACTGCACGGATTTTCATGCAGTTTGTACATTGGTACAAACTAAGAACAATTGGTATCTATTGAGATATAGTTGTTCTTGAGAAAAGGTTTCGTATATAACTTGTTAATTTTTTTAGTAAATTGGCTATAGTATAACGATATTTGTTGAAGATGCAAGCCCCACATCTTCTCGGTATAACGAACGGGATAAAAATTGACTAGCAATCCGCCCGTGCCTAGCCAGTGTGGGTTGCTAGTCAATAAATAAATAGATTATTTACACTTACACTGAATAATAAAACTATGAACAAGAATATTCGGTGTAGAAATACCCCAAGATATTCTTTTATCAGTTTGAACTCTTTTCACAAACTAATATATGTTATGATAAAGGTGCCTAATACATTCCGAGTGTTGGTTAATAATATATTTTGATTAATCCATTCAGTGTAAGGTCAACCATTATGTTTAGCAAAGTCGTCTGACATTATAATTGACCTTAAACCAAAAGTGAATGCATGTTAATTAGGCACACCTCATTATGATCAATATTAGTGGTAAGAGATTTATTTTTATCTAAATACTAGCTGACCCGACAAACGTTGCTTTGCCATAAAAAGGAATATATATTTTAGGGGTGGGTCCATAAAATCGCGATGGAAAAATAGGGGTTGATCGTAGAGGGTTGAAAACTCAGGGTTGTATGTTTTTTCTAATGCTGCATCTTAATCATCAACAAAAAAAATAAAAAATAAAAATCTATCTAATAATTAAAACAAAAAATTTAGGGGTGAACTACCCTTAATATTTAGGGGGATGAAACATAGATGTTGACCGATTCTCAGACCTACCTAATATGCACACAAAATTTCATGAGAATCGGTCAAGCCGTTTCGGAGGAGTATGGTAACTAACATTGTGACACGACAATTTTATATCTAAGATAACAAATTTAACATTAACCATCCGTGTAGTGACAGATTAAGAATACAAATTGTAACCACACTTATTTATCCCGTTGTAAGAGCCGACTAAGGGAGAGAACTAAGCAGCATTGCAAGGAGAGGAAAACTGGACAATCCCTACCTATACAAACCTGTCTAGCCCGTGCTGTATAGTGGGCCAAAACCTACTATATGAGGAGAGATATGTCTAGCACTGGACGCTGGACTATTACAGGCTGTTAATGATGCACATTTTTTTGTTTAAATAGTTGGCAATCGAGCAAACGTATCTCCTGATGGTCACCCAACAACAGCAAAACAAGAGGCGTCACAAGTACGTTGCCTTTGGGGTATGGGGAGGAGGATGGGGGAGGGGTTGGGGGTATGGGCCTCCGGTATCCTCACTCAATCGGAGAAACACAGTGCAGGCGCTGTTTCACACCGGTTTTCTATGAGGCTTTGGTATCACTCTGGTCGAGCCGGACCATTACCGAGAACATAAATTAAATTTGACAAGAAAAGAAGAACAAGAGATAAATAAACTCGTGGCGTGGTATAGTAGGCTTAATTATTTTATCTAAAGACATACATATGTCCAGCAGTGAACTATTACGGCCTGTTAAAACTGAATGACACTACAACGCTCACAAATTTGTTAAAACTCATAAACACTTGCATCAAAGAACGTACTCACACTACACGTGTAACTGGTGTAGATCCAACTTTATAACGTCCGATGTTTTTAATTTAAGACTCTTTTGTACGCCTGATTAGTCTTTTATATTAGACACACGATTAATAATGCTCCGTTCACTTCTAATAGTGTTATGTATAACCGAGAAGTAGGTCAAATGTCGAAAATAAATATAACATCCTAGCTTTCTTTTATTAAATAGGGGCAAACGAACAGACGTATCGCCTGATGGCCTTTGCCGCTGTCGGGTAAAGACTAAAAACTTTGGTCCCTATTTGACAGCAAGAAAAAATTATCAAAGCTACTAAGCTAAAGTTCTGTTTTTTTTATTGAATAGGGGGGCAAACGAGCAGACATATCGTACCTGATGGTAAGCTATTATCGGCGCCTATGGACACTCGCAACACTCGAATTGTGTATTAACCTTATTCAATCATTTTAAATACTCATAAGGACCAGACGATATAAAATGTATTAATACGAGGAAAAAAAAAGTATAATTAGGTTGGTAATTATAAACTCGTTCGTTACAATTTATTCGTTTTAATTGAAACGATTTTCTTATTTTCTTTGTTTGACCAGTGACTCATTAATGTAATCAATAAAAATCAAAACAATGGGCAATAATTTTGAAAACAAGACTTGAAAGGTTTTTAACCCCTGGACGACCTCTAGCAAGGAAAGAAGAAAAAGACGAACATACAAACAATTATTCACAATATCAACATCATCAAACTGCTTATAGTTTTTGCTGCGGCGGCACTCGATCGCAATCGATCGCAATTCGTCTCGTTTGTTTATCGAATGCACTTATTAGTATGATCGGAACTCGTTCCTACGAGGCTGATGACGCGAGTGATTGATTGGGCAACTCGACAGGGTTCGTCAACATTTTGTAGATAACTTTCACTTTAAACTGTGATCCAATTTGACAACAATGTCACGGGGATATAGATTATAGTTTCAAAACAAATAAGCCTCAAATTATCGTTTATCGTATTTTTATTAGGTTTGGAACCATCAAAATATAGATAAGTATTTTGCTTAGCTTGTATAACAGAAGTGTAAAGATTCAATTTTACTAACCTTGTAAACATTACTGAAACTCCGTCAAATAATGCGATCATTTGATGGAGTTGGAGAGATGGAGAAAGCAGAAAGAAATCGTAGGTACCTTTTAAAATCATATTTTAGAAAATATAATTTATTAATATTCTATCCAAATAAAAGAGAATAAAACATATCCCACCACTAGGTCTCATAATTAATTTATTTTCTTTAATATAATATATATGTAAAACAAATACAAAATAACCATAACCAACACACAAAAGCAAGTTTAAAAAATCTTACTCAATATAACTCACACTAATTAGAACATGTTTTGAATTAATTACAATTATTACCATGAAAATACGCACTCAGACAGCCTACCCACTTTTAAGCGGCCACACCGTGAACACATCAAAATTAACATGTCAACTTTAACATAATAAAGTATATTTATATGTAAATTCGACCGCGGGTTGAGCGCCCCTGCCGCGGCGACTACAAACGCTAGTCGATCCGTCAGCGTTTTGACATCTTTGATGTCTACCGACAAATAATAACAAAATTATAATATACTGGTTGTTTGACTGCAGGTCGCTTGTCGGGGTAGCAGAGGTTATTAGCGGAGGGCTAAGTGAAATTATTGAATCACTACAAAAACAGCAGAATACGTTATCTGATCGAGAGGTAACTTTTTCTACGGTGTAGGAGGCAAATGAGCAGATGGTTTTGAGTGCCCCCTAGTGGATATACAGAAGTACTAATAACAACATTGTAGGATGATAATTTTATATACGTGTTCTACATGATACAACACATGTATTGTGTAAATAGGACCATTTAAAGTAATGCAGTAAAAATACTGAAGTAAATGATAAATAAATAAAACAAGGCAAGCTGAAGAGTGAGAGCTAATCTCAGAAAGTACTAATCCGATTTGATTACTGATGAAAACTGTTAGATAGCCCAGTTGTCGAGGAAGGCTATAGGCTATATATCATTACGCAACGACCTAAAGGAGCTGAGTAACAACAAACTATGTTACAATAACAGAAGAAAATTTTTTTTTTTAAGAGCTTCCATTGCGTAACGATAATTAATGTTTCAAAAATTTAAAAGATCTCAAAAAATCCGCGACCTCATATACCTCTTTGTTCATGCTACGGGCAATATGAGATACAGACGAGGTTGCGGGGGTCAGCTAGTAAACGGATAAGATAGAACCGCCAAACAATCTCTAGTAATCATAATGTTGATAACTAAAAATCTCAAATCGCCTCAATGTACATTAACATTGTATTTCTATGTACTTTACCCTGATTAAAACGGCAGTTATTTGTTTACCAATGTATTTGAAAAAAAACTAAGAATATCATAATTGGGTTACACACAGTGTGTAACGGTCGCTCAGTCGATACCCGCGCCGTCCACGCCGCTTTACACGGAGGAAACAAACGTCACTCAAATGTGTCCGTGCATTTCACGTTCTTGGTATTCGCTTAGTCATAATTTTCTGACCGATAGATACTTCAAATATGGTATCTTGGCCGATCGAGGTTCAAACTACTGGTTTAGTTTGAGAATGTGCGGAACGTCTTTGAGGAAAAGATAATTGCCGCTTGTTTATTTACCATCGGTGTACTTTATTAGTACTTGAACTGTATACGTTACGTAGATGTACTTTATTTGTGTACTTAACGCAACTAATAGATATTTCGGACATAATATAAATATTTCGAACATCTAACACACAACGTCATCTAGTTCCAAGCTAAGCAGAGCTTGTGTTATGGGTACTTGACAACTGATATAAATACGTATAAACTTTTTTTGTAAATATATATATATTATATATAGAAAACACCCAAACTCCGAAACAAATATTTGCAGATCATACAAACATTTGGTCCGACCCGGGATTCGAACCCGGGTCCTCAAACACAGCAGTCGCATACGCTACCACTACGCCACCGAGGCAGTTAATATTGTCTATTTAGTGACGTATAAAGAATACGAAGTGTCAGTTCTATTCATCGTCATGTCGTAAGAGGCGACTAATGGAGCCAACTATGCAGGACAACATCACTGCGAAGAGAAGGACACTTGAAATGAACCCTTTAGCAACCCTTTTCTAAGAAGAGACATAAGCCTCTCCTTCAATTCACAGACTTATGTCCACCGGTGGACTGTTTCAGGATGATTGATCAATGAATTTTTGCGTATGTATCTTATAATCGACTAGAAGTTTTAATGTTTTGTATATATTTAATTGTAGCTATGATTTGAGGAGTTCTAACTCATTTAAACTAACTACACTAAAAATACTACACGCTACACGGGTCAGAATGTAATGTAAAATTTAAACCTTCTGTTTAAAATACGACTAAGAGCCCCCGCAGGACACCAACTTTTTAATAGGCTGATAGTCTGCTTAGTACCTTAATCGGTATGGAGATGTATGAGAGTGCGCACATTATAACGATTCGGTGTCGGCAGCTTAATAAGCCAAAAGCCAACCCGATCAAACTATCGAATAATAAAAAGTTTGTAGTCTGTAGGGGCTCTAAGCATGACAAGGTGCATTTCAAAACACTTTCATATATTTAGTTATAATTATAAGAAAGTGACAACTACCATAATTACGTTAATATAATCTTTATGACTTAATAAAGACAATAGGTAATTTATTCAAATTGACATCGCGGCCAGCTTGCGGGGCGTGTCCTAACGCAATTATAACAATAATTATTTAACTGCGACCCGCAGCGTTCCGGCCGGCAAGTATGCACGCTCCTTAATAAACATAACTTTTCATATTTTATTGAATTGTTTAATATTCTGGGTAGACAGCTAGACAGTCATTTTGTTTAAATTCAAGATATTTTATAAGGACCTTATATCATATTTATAAGACTATTTATTTTATACTTCATAATTGCTTCGGTGGCGCAACGGAAACGACTGATGTGTTTGAGGTCTCGGGTTTGATTCCAAGGTTGAATCAAATGCCTTTATGATCTGCAAATATTTGTTTCGAAGTTTGGGTGTTTTCTATGTAAGTATAATATAAAAATATATATATACGTATCTAAAACAGTTGTCTAGTACCCATAATACAAGCTCTGCTGAGATGTCCTAAATATTTATTATTATTATTAAGGTACCTACATCATCGTCACCGCTAGGATTTTTATTGATTTCGGTCTTAGAAGGAGCTTTAGGAATAAACCACCCTAGCCAGACGGGCAGACTGTAAGATTTATTTCAAGATTTCCTTCTCTTTGCAGTGATGTTGTCCTACGTATTTTCTTCTTTTAGTAGTCTCTTGCAACAGACATAAGATGAATAGGGTAGTGACACTCTAAATTCTTAATGTGTCACCACACGGATACAACCTACACAATCCCACCCAGACGCCAAACAAATGAAAGAAATTGACCTCACGATCCTAGACTTGGCAGTCAGATTCACTAATTGCTGTCAGCATTCCTAAAACTATAAGCGATGTATGTATATATTTCCTTTTTACTTCGACATTTTTTTATGGAATAGGGGGCAAATGAGCAAACGTATCGGCTGATGGTAAGCGATTATAACCGCCCATTGACACCCGCAACACCAGAGGCGTCACACTTTCGTTGCCAGCCTTTGGGAGATGGGAAAAGGGATGGGGGAAGAGTTGGGGCATGGGTCTCCGTTATCTTCACTCACTCGGTAAAACACACCGCAAGCACTATTTCACACCGGTTTTCTGTGAGGCCGTGGTATTACTACGGTCGAGCCGGCCCATTCATGCCGAAGCGTGGCTCTCTTTTGGTACTGGACTTGATGGTAAAGGGCCGCTGTTCATAGTCACCTGCAAATGAAGAATCATAAAGTGCGATTAATCAATGAAGGAACAACTACTCTCTAACCTATAGTCCTTAGAATATAGTTAGATCTCTGTGCCAGCTTCCACAAATGTCAGTTTACAACTTACGAGATTTAAGTATTGAATCCATACTTATACCGTAAATTTGAAAGAACCTCCGTCTGTCCGCCTGTCGATTACACTTTCACAGTAACGATGCTGTACCGATTTCAATGACATTTGGCATAGAGATACTTTGATTCTTGCTAAAGGAGATAGACTACTAATTACCACGATAACCAACATACACACGGGCAGAGCCGCGGACAAAAGATAGTATGTGATAATCCTAGCACATAAAGATTGAAAATACATGTAATTTATGAAGATTATGCTGGTTCAAGGTTACTTCGTCGAGTTCAAGCTATATTTTAGAACCGTAGGCCCCTTTCCCTCTCTGTACAGTAATTCCTTTATAAGCTCATGTAGATTGTCATCAGATAAAACAATGTTCACGCCTGCGCATGCGCACTTATGAGCCGGGCAATTATCTCGTGCCCACTCCCTAATTATAATTTGGTTATCATTTTAATTTATCTAATTGTCAACCTGTTTTATTGGCTACTATTGAGTATTTAGTCTATACATGCTGGCGGTTCAGTTGATTTGCCTTAATATAACGGGATAGAGGATGTGTACCATTTTGGAGTCTTGACTGCCTCACTGGCGCAGTGGTAGTGAATGCGACTGCTGTGCTTAAGGTCTCGGGTTCAAATCCTGGGTCGGACCAAATGTTTGTGTAATCTACAAATATTTGTTTCGGAGTTTGGGTGTTTTCTACGTATAATATGTATGTATTTACAAAAAAAAATATATCTGTATTCATATCAGTTGTCTGGTACCCATAACACAAGCTCTGCTTAGCTTGGGACTAGATGGCATTGTGTGTTAGATGTCCGAAATATTTATTTGTTATATTTATTTATTTAAAACCAAAGTAAGATATTAAATTAAGACATGTAATTAGTACAAAAACACATTTAAATATTAGCATCAAACTAGAATGCAACTCTTGACGTGGCAGTGGAACCCTTTAACACTGTATATTTAGGTCGTCATAATCTTTCTCAATCAATATTTTAATAAGTTTGACAATCAACACGACTGACTGTACAACTTCTTAGTAACGATTTAGTCAGCTGTTAAAAGCCGTATGAGTCCGTTTCCTGTCTCGTGCTATCCAGGAAGTATTATTTTATTAAGAATAATACAATGTTCACGACTAACTAAATGACAAAGGGTCCAGTAATTATAAAATCAGAAAGAAGGAAAATGATAAATGTTCCGACACTCATAGGATAACACTGCCTCATTGGTCTAGCGTTGACGTATTCGTCTGCCAATCAAGAGGTCTCGGGTTCGAATCCCGGGTCAGCCAAAAAGTGTTATTGAGTTTTTCGGATTATAGAAATAGTTTGGTAGTTGGGGTCTGAAACTCCGTGCCTCGGAGAGCACGTAAAGCTGTCAGTCCTGCACCTGATCTCTCCCCGGTCGTGTCGGTTAACCGTCCTTGGATTATGAGAGAGAGGGAACAGAGAGTGCACCTGTTAGTGGGCTGGTATCCGTTGAGACTGGCTGCGGTGGCCGTAATCGGCTAGGAGGACATCATCAACACATGGTTAAAATACAATATTAAAGTAATTATGTGATCTGTGTAGTGCTGTAGCCTGAGTGACTGCGGCGCTGGTATAGCTTCGATTCTTATCAAGGACAAATTACTCGTAATTAAGCGGTAACTGAGTGGGTCAAAATATTATAAAGTAAAGAATCCTTCTCAAGTCTATGTAGCTAGGTGACTATTCTTGAATGTTTGTACCCTAAGAGTTGAATGAGAATACCCTAAGTTGAATCCTTGTTTATGTGGCATTGATATGTTATACCTTCGGTCCCCGTTGCCATACAAAAATATGTGGAAATCGGCACACACCCTGACAAGTTCAACAACAGTCCATCTACGCAACTCCGATATCGTCTAGTAGGTACTTTAAGTTTCTTTTATAAAAGCAACTCCCGTGTTAGGAATATACATGATTTGTTGCGTGAGAATTTACAAACAAACATGAAACGGACACAAAGAACACCCAGAATCGGAACAACAACTTGTGGATCACGCAGTGTTGTCCCATGTAAGATTTGAACCCACAACGCTGTAGAAAGCGGCGTTGCGACCGCTTAAAAACACTAGACAAACCATGCAGTTTTAAAGGTCTAATGCGTGCTCCACGTAAAAAATTGAAGTTCAGACGATTTGTAGTACCTATATTGAAAAGCCGATATAACCCTACAGTACTTTGGGACAAGCCACGAACTCAAGGTTATACATATTTAACGATTGTTTATACGATGATACACTGTGTAATTATTATAACGGGTGTTTTTTTAAGCTAGATAGAACTTTAAATTGTAAAAAGTAACACAAAAAATTAAATTTTGATGAAACTTTTTTTTTTATTGGTTTCAGTATACTCTGACAAATCATCATGAATAGACTCACGCTTGAACAACGCTACGAAATTATCCAAATTTACTTTGAAAATCAGTCGTCGATTCGCGCAACTTATAGACGACTGTTTTATCGCAAAATTGTGTTCAGCGATGAGGCGCATTTTTGGTTTAACGGGTTTGTTAATAAGCAAAATTGCCGCATATGGAGTGAGACCAATCCATAACAGACCCTACAGACTCCATTACATCCAGAAAAATGCACCGTATGGTGCGGTTTTCACGCTGGTGGCATCATCGGACCTTATTTCTTCAAAAATGAGGCCGGAGCTCGCGTTACGGTCAATGGAGATCGTTACCGCACCATGATCAATGATTTTTTGTTTGAAAATATGGATGACATTGATCCGGAGGAGATGTGGTTTCAACAGGATGGCGCTACGTGCCATACGGCGAACGCAACCATCGACATATTGAAATCAAAATTTGGCGATAAGTTGATTTCGAGAAATGGACCTGTCAATTGGCCTCCAAGGTCGTGCGATTTGACACCTCTCGATTATTTCCTGTGGGGCTACGTGAAGTCACTGGTTTATGCTGATAAACCAGCAACAATTGACGCCTTGGAGGCCAGCATTGTTCGTGTTATACGCCATACAAATGACGAAGTCGTCTATAAGTTGCGCGAATCGACGACTGATTTTCAAAGTAAATTTGGATAATTTCGTAGCGTTGTTCAAGCGTGAGTCTATTCATGATGATTTGTCAGAGTATACTGAAACAAATAAAAAAAAAAGTTTCATCAAAATTTAATTTTTTGTGTTACTTTTTACAATTTAAAGTTCTATCTAGCTTAAAAAAACACCCTATATTTATTGGATAACTACTTGTATGTCCTTACTACACAGTTACCTCTAGTATCCTTAATAGAAGTAGATATATTTCAGTAGGGATATTTAGAACAGACGCACAATTGAGAGAACAAAATCTAGGCACTACTGTACTATTAAAAATTGTTTTGTTTGTTTAGTTTCTAGACCTTAGTAATAATAGCTGAACCCCGTGGTGGTACCCGCGGTATGACATTAACCATGGGCAACGCCACGAGTCGAAGCTAGTATATTTATAAATGGTAGCCTAGCCTATGTGTTATTCTGGTGTATAAGCTATATTATTGTAAAGTTTCATCAAAATCCATTTAGTAGTTTTTGCGTGAAAGAGCAACGAACATACACACATACAAAATTTCGCGTTTATAATATTAGTAGGATTATGAGTTGGAAAATTATCTTTATCTGTTGCTCGTCACTCACCAGTGAGCCGATTTTAATGATAATGCTTCGAATTTGATCTGATCTATGCTTAAGCTCCGTGGCTTAGGAAAAGCTAGTTTAAAGTTCAAGCTTATTTCAGTAGCATTTAAAAATATAATCAACTTTAAATCTTAATCGTCAACGTTCCTCCCAAATACTTTACTTTTCTCCTATTTATATTACTCCATAATTTATTTAAGCAAATTTTTGAAGGTTATTTAATGTTAACTATAAAATATTTAAAATGAATGTTACGATCTCAGTAAAAATATAGCGATCTGTTGGACTGATAACCATCCTTCTTAGACACGTTACTGCATTATCACTCCCATCAAACGCCTCTCTTTATTAATGTATTACAAATTTTATAGCCTCTTCAAATAGCTGAGACAAAACTCCGTGGTCGTAAATATAAGGCGATTATGGACGAGAAGGAAACAGGTGATATGAGGCTTTTAATGACTTTAATTAAGTATAAGTACATAAACATATATTAAGACTTGTTTTCAGGTTCTTACACGGTGCTAAATTAGCTCATGTTACGGATAGAGCACTTAAGTTGATTGGGAAAATAAACTACTTGAAGAAACAGAAATTTGAGCATGATTTCTTGTGTTTACTAAACAACAAACTTGTCATAGTATCATTACAAATGATCGTTTCCTTCAACAAAAGCAAAGTAAAGTAATGAAAACACAGACGGTAGTGGCGGGAGGGAGCTGATCTAAATAAACAAAGTATCCGTCTGCAGATTGTGATGCGCAGGCGACGCGTGCCGACCCCCGCCCGCCAGACGTCAACAACCCTTGGATATATGATTTCATAGCCTCTAATTCTTTAAAATTACTAACTGAGAATCTGAGAATGGAGATTCCTTTTGCATTCCATAAAATTCTATGGACAATCATTTACGGTTGAAGCTGCACACTTGTGGAATACGTGGCCGATAAATATCAGGAAAGCGACAACAGTAAACAGTTTTAAGAAAATGGTTCAAGAATTTTGTACGTCCTATCTGAAGCAGTCACGAATGAGGGTTTTTCATTTTAATCTATACTAATATAATAAAGAGGAAAGGTTTGTATGTAAGTATGTTTGTTGCGAATTGGCTCAAAAAGTACTGGACGGATTTTAAAAATTCTTTCACCATTTGAATGCTACATTATCACTGATTAATATAGGCTATTTTAATTGTAAGAAAAAAAAAAGAAAACAAAAATAACAATATGTAAACTAATAACTGCAGGTAACACCGCGAGGTTCAGCTAGTATGTTATATAATTAAATAGTGAGTAATTAGTATATATATATATATACCTATATGTTTGTAACGTATGTATGATTATGTATATGATATATGTATGATGGTATGTATGGTTGTGTATATATTTTGTATATATGTGTATGTATCTGAATACTTAGGGGAAGATATGTATATATTTTACCAATTATATTCATTAAAATATATAAATAATTCTTCAAAACTAATTGCACTGTCAACTGCTACTGTCTCTTCGATACATTTATATCCATCCTAAGGTTGCCTGGAAGAGATTGCTTATGGCAATAAGACCGCCCTTTGTATATTATGTACTTGTAATCTTCTTCTCGAGAAGCCGAGGATCGAACTAAGTGGCGTGCAATTGGAGAGGCCTATGTCCAGCAGTGGACTGCGATGGGCTGATGATGATGATGATGATGATGAATCTTCTTCTCTACTCTCTTGCAAAAATTTAAAAATAAAAATAATATCGGAGTTTCTATCTATCTAATAAACAGCAACAGGTAAGCAATTCTTTCGTTACTGTGTTCGTATCAGTGAATGCGGTTACCAGAACCCCAATCTATTCTCAGGATGCTGAAATAATGACTGAAATATAACTCTGAAGTATATAAAATAACATGTTTAAATATTTAACGTTGATTCGTGTTTGCTTCAAAAACTCAAAAAGTTGAGCTTAAATTTTCATATGATAAATAAACCGCTTCAAAAATTGTTTTCATAGATTTTTCTTGTCAGTTTCGTTCCTCATTTAGTGCCACTGTAAAATGTGTCAGGGTACAGATATAATTTATTAAATTTACTAGCTGACCTATGCAACTTTGTCTGTGTCCCTTTTTAATCATGGTCAGCTCCTATAGCTCTAAGGGTGATGTAACTGTCCTATCCTAGGCACGCAAACAAAACACACATTTGAAAAAAAAAGTGTAAATAGGTTTCATAATTTCGTACTTCAGAGAATTATATGTAATACCAGTATTATAGACATACTTAAATACCTAGGCAGAAGGATAATATACATTGAAAATAAGAAGTTCTGGAGCGAAATAAAGACTGCTAAAATAAATTATTTAATACTTCCTACTTTAACATTTGCAACCTCGATTTTAAGGAACAAAATGTTGATAACCGCATCTCTGGTATCGGCGTCCGCGCAACAATTGTGCCAGATTATTCAATCAAGCGCTTTCTCCAGCTGCTGACCTCGCGCCCTCTATCCCTCCCTTGACTAAACAGCTGTATGCACTGAATAACAATCTCTTATTGTTAGCAACATTAATAAAAGGTTTGTCAATATTTTGTTACACTGTCAACAAGTTTTTGCAAACAGTCACATTGATTCAGAAAACACTTGAGCATTTATTAAACCGAGGTCAAGCAAATTGCTATTGAGATTTCTGCTTTTTTAAAGAAAACTTAATATTATGAGGTATTTTTTGTGAAAAATTATAAGGTAGACAGCTATAGAGCCAAGGACGATGACTGTATGACTTCTACTACATTGAATATACCAGCTTTCGCCCGCGGCTCGGCCCGCGTGTATGTCGGTTATAGCGATAAAGAGTAACCTATGCCCTTCCTCAAGAATCAAAGTATCTATATACCAAATTTCATTGAAATCGTTACGTGATAGGCAGACAGACTGAGTTAATTACGAATTTATAATATTACTATAATGAATACGTCTAAGCTGTATGCTCGAGCCATAACATAGCTTCATATTTATTGCTTATAAACATTAAACACGTCTCTATATAGTTAATGATTACTAGCGATGAAATCCCGAAGCGGTGAGATCCCTATAACCAAGCCGTGGTCGTTACTGCGAAATATTTGTGCTCTAATGAAAATAAATGAAACTGTCAAATTGTACTTATCCAAGGTAAATTGTAATTGTATGAACAGATAGTAATATTTCACATAATTCTTATTTTAAACGTTTTAAATTACATCAGCAAAACTGTTTGAACTCCAAACGTGTTCTTACATTTTGGATAACACCGACTTTTGTTCACAAAATCGTCTATATCCCTATCTGAAGTAAGAACCCTCTTAGGCATGCGAATACTTGGCATCATTCGAATAGGTGGACAGCGTCTACCGCAAGGCTTCCGCACATACTTTGGACAGACATCCTCACAATGCCTCACAGGCATATCGTCTTCCTCATTACCGTACTGAAATTCTTTTGGATGCTTACAATTACGATGGTACTTCGAATAATGTCTGTGTGAAAACGGAATATGAGGTCTTGAACTGCAACATTTGCTCTCTTTGCATCTAGGCTTTTGTTTTTTTATTACCATACAGGAATCTGTACCTTGGTCAACATAACCATCGCTGATCCCTTCATTATACATATTTTTTACTCCTGAAGTTGTTTCCTCATAATTAGACTCCATACATATAGGTTCATTACGTCTATAGAAGCACTGAACGGATTGTCTGGGTTCTTCTCGTTCGACATCCGATGTAGCGCACTGACAACCGGTACTTTCTTTAGGAACTGTTTCATCATAAAGACATTTAGGGTTTGCTCTTCTGTAAGCGTATTCAAATTGCAATGAACTAGTGCTCTTTTCCGTAACCGTTATTGGCCTGCAGTAAATTGGCTCTTGTACTTGCGTACTTTCATCAGTTTCGATCGTTGTAAGTTTAGTAGTGTTTACACCATAATCTGTTTTTGAACACAATGGTACCTCACCACATTCAGCATCTATCAATTTCGAAGTCATCGTTACACCATCGCAGAAGGTTTGAACTTTGCCATCAAATACGATTTGTTTCTTGTTGTACAGTTTTGAAGGACATCGCGAATTCGTACACGTTTTACATTTGCATGTAAATGTTGATTTGGTTCCCGTCTCTGCAGGAGAACTTAGCGATGTAGTAACGTCTACACGCGCGCAATTTTGAATCTGGGACACAAAAGACGGTAACTTTTTAGTCTTTGAGGTAAACATTCTATCAGTATGTGAGGTTATAGAGAAAGGGCCGTATCTGGACGTCACTCGGTAGGAAGAACCGAACTCATTTGATGGGTTTCGACAATCGCTGCTGTTAAAGTCACCGAATTGAGAAATCAGACGATTGGCCAACCTTGCCTTGGAACTCTCTATAGCCATTTGTGACAGATCTTTAGAACTAGACAACATTGGGCGAAATTGTCCTCTAGTTCTACTCGGTATAGTTTCGTTTCCATATCCTTCATCTTCCACTTGTATGGGTCTCCGGGACACAAAGCCTTTTGAGAAAATACTCTGCCTGTGAGGCATATTGGTTTATTTGTCTTGACTTCTTAATTTTTAAGTAACCATTTTGTTGTCACTCGTGACAGTTTTTCAAAAAGTTTGTACAACAAAGAGATTTGCTCACTTCAAAAGTTTGAAGTAGATGTCCAAACAGAATGTTGTCTTAAAACACTTTAGTAACAGCTGAGGCGGAAACACCTAGTTGATCGCGAACCACTTCAATTCATATCCTTGTGACAATAAAGGATTGAGTAACATATTTCCTTACAAACTTATATTTACACTAAACTTTTTAAATACCAATCGTATGTCACAGTATTAAGAGTCATAATCAGTAAACTATACGCAAAGATATTCTAGTAGAAATTGAGAATCCAGGCCAGAATAAATTGGACTTCCTTTCCCCTCTTGCGTCTGGATCTCCGCGGCGGTAGAGGGGGGCTATCGGTTCAATTTAAAGATCTTATATCATAGAGGGGAGAGGATTTAAGAAGGCAGATGCGAACAATTGTCCGAGTCAAAGATCAGAGGAAGTGGCCGGTGCGCACGCGCCGTACAGCTGCGAGCTCGCGTGTGTCGACTTGCTTAATTATTTGGTATTTGTCACGTTGATGCTAAGACGTTAGATGAGATCATAATAATTAGAAGAATCAAATGACCAACAAGGCTAAAAGGAAAAGAGGAACAATAGAATTGAAGGGCGCATACTTCCCTATTTAAGGCAGCCCGAGAATAGCTATACTCGTATATGACCCTGAACTTCGTGAGTTATTGCTTCCTCTCTTTTACCACGATTGTTATTTTTTACTATTTCTTGTCTATTCCTATACAGATATTCTCATTTTTTTTTTGTATTTTTCGAACTATCCCATTGGTGATTTTAGATTTACTCCGTTACATATGCGTACCTCTTAAATCATCTATACTAATCTATACTAATATAATAAAGCTGAAGAGTTTGTTTTTTTGTTTGTTTGTTTGAATACTTTAATCTCAAGAACCGCTGGTACGATTTGAAAAATTCTTTTAGTGTTAGATAGCCCATTAACCGAGGAACGCTATATGCTATATGTCATTACGCTAAGGGGCGGACATCGACCCATGATCTCTGGCATAGCAGTCAGGATAACTAACTGGTAGACCAGCAGGCCCATCTCTGACAGCCTAATTGACCTACCAAATCAAAAAGGTAGTAGAACCTAATTTCAGTACGAATGAGCTGGTTCGACCGATGCGGTACTACCCTCGCACAGAAGATCAACGTAAAATGACAGCGTTAGTGCTGTCGTGTTTCGTTGGTGAGTGCAAATCCGGAGGCCTAATGATGCAGAATCATCACTAGGCCGCCTTGGTGTGGGCCACCAAGTTGTATGGTTGCATTGTCTGCAGTCGCAATGAGAATTGTGACCATAACTTCTGCTTATGCTTTCCAGGCAGGCAGAGTAGTCATTTTGGCTGAAACATACAAAAAAAACACACTACAACGAATCCTTTTAGTAAGTGTTTTAAGGTCAAACTGGCACCTCACAGTACTTAAAACTATCAGATGGATCCAATAAAGTTGCATTAACAAAAAAATGTATCGAATGTAATAAAATCGTTATAAAACACACGGTGGGCTACAATTAAAATTACTCCGCGATAAACATATAGGCGTCATAAAAATTTTATGACCTATAAAAGGTAATGTGTCCATTCTAGATAGTTAGACAGCTTCTAAAACAATTAGGTTTATGTTTTAGGGCGATATTGATATTGTTAGAGCGCATTAGGGGGTGGACGGCGGCTATATAGGTTCAGGTGGTACTCTATAATTTGTATAGCCTTGTTCCTTCTTGAGATCACACAATACTAATATTATAAATTCGAAAGTTACTCTGTCTGTTACACTTTTACGGCTAAACCACTACACTAACAATGAAATTTGGTATAGGATGCATTGATTTATACATACACGCGATAACCTACATGCACGTAAGCGAAGCGGACAGAACCTAGTCCTGCATAATAAAATAGGTAAGTATTACCTATTAGTTTTTAAAATAGTGTCACTTGCATTGTTTTTTTAACTTTATCTATCTCTCCAACAGTAGTCTGATCCCAAATTAGGCAAAAGTAATCAGTTTGCTGATAAACTCATATAAGTTCTAAGCTCTTATAAGTTTGTTTGATTGAACGTGTTAAAAACTGTTGAATTTCAATAAAAATTTGGCAAAAACGGAGCAAACTATTCCTTTTCTAAGCTTCCATTGCGTGCGTAAACGATTAAAGTTTATGTGAGCGAACGAGTATCATGTCCCTCCAACACAAAGTGAGGATCCTCCGACCAGGCGAGGTGATCAAGCCCAAGGCCGTAGGTGTGGTGACACTCCGTGTTTCTAAAACTTTATTTAAACCTGGTCAATTTTACAGCTTTTAACTAAAGGTGTGTGTAAATATGAAAGTATCAAAAAATATTTTTTAAATTAATTTTTCTGTCTCTCCATCTATATTTTTGTCTGTTGGCTCCGGCTAATCTCTGAAACGGCTAGACAGATTTTGACGGGACTTTCACCAGCAGATAGCACCAGATAGCTGATGCTATAAAAAGTAAATTAGGCTACTTTTTTAAACAAGCTTCGTTAAGCGGCGTTACTATAGTTCTAAAGGTACAACAACGACCGCGATAAACACCGCAGGGTTCAGCTAGTCGTTTAATAAAACTGTAGAATTTTGTAGAATCAATAATAGTTTCTGCTTTGATTGTTTAGTCACGATATACCATCAAATGGAAATCGATGAACCTCGATCACAACTACCATCTAGAATAAAATTGTTTTCAAAAACATCTCATGGTGAAACATTTAACTATGATCCTGCATGTTTAACTTAATCGGAGGGTTCGTTCGGTCCCACACGCACTTCGCCCTCATTATTGTGAGGGGACGATTTGTAAAACCTACTTTTGACTCCTGACTTGCAGGTCTTCAGTGATTAAATGAATCTATCTGCTCTTTTATTCCACTACCTCAGCCCATTGCCGTCCACTGCTGAACGAAGGCCTCTCCCAAAGAGCGCCAACCATTCCGGTCCTGGATTTTTGCTGTCAGTTTATCCCACCATACCTTGAAAATTGCGACTTTTAAAGAGACCCATGTTAGATAGCATACGCAGTATACATTAAGTTGTAAACGACATCTCGTGCCTAATCTCACCCCGGTCGTGTCGGGAGTGTGGGAACAGAGAGTGCACATAATTGTGCACTATAGTATCTCCTGCGTAGTTGACCGCCGTGGCCGTAATCAGATCATTTGGTACTAAAACCAAATATGCAGCATACAGTATAGATGCAGAGAGAACCAGAAAAATGCAGTTATTTAAAACATAAAGTGAGTTTATTAAACACCGTGTTGATTATCACTACTTTCATCAGCAACCATATTATATTTCACGTATCCGTCACCTTAAACCAATAAATTAACGAACGAATGTCTAATTTATAACTGAGTTGCGTTTCTACACGATCATTAGCATCCAAAAATAAAAATAAAACACAAAGAAATCGCAAAATAATTTATATGATGATACTCACCTACGATATAAGTCGTTAAATTTGTTTTTATTACTTTTAAAAACACTATAAAACACTGACCAAACAAAGCTTTCTAGTGTAAATAAAGTTTTTTGAAAACAGTGGGAACGAAATGGTTTTGAAACTAGTGTATTGCTATTAAAAATGTTATGGTCGCCATCAATTCTAAGTGTCGCCGTAGTTTTAGTACAAGGTTTTAATTTTTGACATTTATAGTTTACGGTTTTGTGTGTCGGAGGCTTTATTCCCTTGGAATAGGGGCTAGATTTGAGATGTGTGCATTTTGTTACGAATTTGACTGTCTTTATACAATGGTGTAGTGCTATACTAAGAGGTGTGTCTGCTTAAGCAGCTCAAAGCTTGAGGAAGCAGATGCCATAGTGGTAGATACGAGTACGTATTATTTAGTAAAGAGATAAAAATTAAGAATTTAACGACTTACCAATGTAATCCCAACAAAAGTAAGTGGAACGAAAATTAAGACAAAATGTGGGCCATGAATACATTACGTTTGCCTATTTTGAGTTTAGAGACAAGTATGTAGGTACTACTGTGTATTCTAAAGTATAAGAGATGAAAAGAATTTTACAATGTATAAATCAAATTAAACCTGTGTAAGTACACTTTAATACTGTGTACTTTCGTTGTATTAAAATGTATACAATATGTATATTGTATAATATAATATACACATTACATGCGATCGTAACCGAACTTAATAATATAGAATTCAAATACTGTCTTCACGATTTAAAACGGTTTAAAGTATGTAAAATTATTTCCGACATTTGTTGTAAATCATCGTTAAGTAGCAGAGGAACACTACATACATCCTACACCATTGCAGTACCACTAAAACCAATACATAGCATCCTGGTGATCTCTCACGTAAGGCGCACACCACCGCACACTACCATATTACGCGTATAACACAGTCCGCGATAACGTAACACAAAAATATACTTATAACATGAAATACGACCAATTAAGTTATTATCTGTGTGTTAGATCGGAAACTATTTTTTTATACCTTCCGTGGTTTGGAAAACAAAATCGAGTCTATTTTATGGTCTTAATTAGACAACAGCCATAGACTTTTGGATGATTTTATTACAGAGTTCACATAAAACACATTACTTTTATAATAGTAATAGTTTATTCCCGTGGCGCCGTCCGTGTGTAGATACCTATGTCGGTTATTGTGGTAAAATGTTCTCTATGTCTGTCCAAATTGCATTGAAATTGGCACAGCGATTTGCTCCTGAGATCGTAACAAATCGCGCGAAGCTAGTCTAAAAAAAAATGTAAGCCTAAGTTACTCCATATACCATCAGCTGCCTACCAGTGAAAGTCCCGTCCAAATCGGTCCAGCCGTTCCATAGATTAGCCGGAACAAACAGACAGACAGACAGACAAAAATTTTAAAAATATATATTTTGGTATGTGTACCGTATATACATTCATATGCAAGTAGTAGAAAGCGGTTATTTTAATATTACAAACAGACACTCCAATTTTATTTAATTGAATAGATTATGGATATTACGTGGGAGAGCTATGCTTCAGCATGAATGGGTCGGCTCGACCGGAGTGATACCACGGCCTCACAGAAGACCGGTGTAAAATAGCGTTTGCGCTGTGTTTCACCGAGTGAGTGAGGATACCGGAGGCCCATACCCCAACTCCTCCCCCCATCCCCTTTCCCATCCCCCAAAGGTCGGCAACGCACTTGTGACTCCTTTGGTGTTGCGGGTGTCCATGGTCGGCGTTAATCGCTTACCATCAGGTGATACGTCTGCTCGTTTGCCCAATATGCAATAAAAAAAAAAAAAAAAAATCTGCATTGGAAAATAAGTAATCACGTGATTGTTAAAGTTCCTGTAAACAGACGCAATACCCAAGCTGTCTACTAACTTGCTTAGAAACTAAAATGTGATTTAATGCTTCGACATGAATGGGCCTGCTCGACCGGAGTGATATAACGCTTGCGCTGTGTTTCACCGAGTGGGGGAGGATACCGGAGGTGCATACCCCAACACCTCCCCCCATTGTCGCAGGTGTCCATGAGCGGTGGTAATCGCTTACCATCAGGTGATACGTCTGCTCGTTTGCCCACTATTCAAAAATAAAAAAATAAGTTAGTAAAGAACGTAGATTCAATAACAATTATCGTTTAGAAATTTTTCTAGTAAGGCGACTATAAATAGAGTAGAAATATTCTGTACCAAATCCTACCTCTACCTATTCTGTACCCACTCTACCTATTCTGTACCCACTCTACATATTCTGTACCCACTCTTTTTTACAATTCTGTTTCTGAATATTTGAAACTACAATTGGGATGTATTTAAACCTTTTCAGATAATTCATGTTCTTCACTTCAAGAATTCTGTGTGATTCAGCGGCGATTACTCTTCAATAAAATTTCCCACAAATACTATTTACTTGGCAAAAAGCTTGACATTTGACACTTAATCATCATTAATAAGTGTTCATATTATCTACACAGTTCGCCAAAAAAAGGCTTATAATTTTCGAGTGTTTAATATATGTTGGTTAGCGAATGCTACTGTCAATCGAGAGGGTTCGATTTCCAGGTCGAGACAAAAGTTTTAATTGGTTTCTTCTTTCATTAAATTCTTAATAACTACCCGGAGAATGTAAATTTGGAGGTGTTTCGCGCCCGTGTCTCCGCGAGCACGTTATACCGCCTGGTTTGGTTCTCATGAACATATATATGAATATCATGAACATGCTGATATAGTGGTTAGTATATTTGAGGCCAGTGAATTCCCAATAACTTGGACTAGTGTTCAACCGTCGAATTCAGTTCACCCTCAGGGTTGCGGAGGTTGATCTTTTGAATAATAAGGCGAGGAGGGTAATGAAGAAGATGTATAGGTATGTCTATAGTTTTGTGCCATGCTTTGTAGCCTAAACGGGTAGGATTTGGGAAATGGCACTAAATTCATTTTACTTGTAATTTTTTTTTATTGTATAGGATCAAACGAACAGACTTACCGCCGCCCATGGACACCCGCAACACCAGAGGCGTCACAAGTGCGTTGCCGGCCTTTTAAGAATTAGTACGCTCTTTTCTTGAAGGTTTGAAGGTCGTATTGGTCCAGGAATACCGCAGGCGGCAGTTCATTCCACAGTTTTGTTGTGTATACTGAGTATACCTACAATAATTATACAATAATTATAAAAATCGCCTCTTTTATTAACGCAGTCAGATTTTGTTCTTTTTTTAATAACTACATTGTTTATTTTACAAAGCAGTTTAAGCTCTTTTTGTAGTTTATATTCTTACTTTATAAAACTACCATGGATTTGAAAATTAACGATGTTGTAATGTGGTTGTCTATTAAATAAAGTGTGCTTGTACAAAACCTCTTTTGCAACAAATGATCAGATCGGAACTAGATATATTAAAGTCTATGCTCAGAGCTTGACAGCTCATAAACACCTCATACGTCACAAATGTCAAAGTTAAACCATGACAAATGCCAAACGAAAACACGATTTCACTGTTGACGTGAACGAAACAAACCCTCCATTGCTACGGGGGCCAAAATGACCCCGATAACATCTGAACACTAACAAACGCGTTACAATTGTTAACGAATGTATATTTTTGTAATAAAGACTTCATGCTATACACCCAAACGTCTTATTCAGTCAATAAGAGCTATATTGCAATGTGTTTAAGATTGGAAATTGTGTGTTTTGAGATTTTTAGTTTGGTGTACCGATAACAGGCGCCCCGCAGCGCGGCTCGCGAGTCTTTTGTACCGGTAATTTCCGACCCCTCCGTACGAAGTAAGTCATTAGAAATTGTACTCGTTAGGTCGGATGACGATAATTGGTTTCTTTTTTGTGTATACTATGTGTATTTTATTGTTGCTGTTCAATGGTTTGTGTGTAAAGAATATTCTAATCTTGTACGGATTACTGTATTTTGCATGTGGAGCATTTGATTTTACGTTTAGCGGTAAAAATGTGAGTTAAAAAATCACCCAATAGTAAATACCAAGTTACACATTTTACTGTTTTATTAAATAGTAGTATAAGTATCGATAGATGACGCAGATGCTATTGTGTGAATCGCACTAACGTTTTCAGTCCAAGACTACTGTAAATACCTGACAAACATTTGACGTGGACAATTCCATACCCAAACGCATTTAGTGCTGTGTTTTACTGCGATTAACCGCACTGTATTAATACCCAGCAGACCCTTGGAGCCATAATCAACAATAAAATATCAATGATAGTATACGGTTCATAAAATTTTGGTTCCACTTATTTATCTAAAAAACAATAAAATATTTCAACCCGTGGCTACAGCCTGGGGTCTAACGTACCGTTAATAGTTTTTATAAAATATTGGCAAAGATGGTTGATGTTTTACAAAACGTAACGTAAAAAGATCAAGAGATTATTTAAAACTTACTTCCTTTACAACCAGAGATAGAAGTTTTTTCGTAGGTACTTAGAAATAGCAACGTAAGGCGAGTAAAGAAAATATTATTGAAAACCATTGTGTTGATTTAAAAATGTATATGTGTTATACCGTAAACTAACTAACTAACCGTTTGATCTCCAGTAACTAATTTCACTCGATAGATAAATAGCAACAATTATTTTTATGGCAAAACAGTTTTTTTTGGATTTGTAATTTCGAGAGGAAATCTTTTCGCCTTACGTATTACAAGTTTTCACTTATATTGGAGGCCAAGAAACACTGGTATACTGTGTAATATTTGCTGTACCAATAAACATTTTTAATTTTGATTTCATTCAATCACTGGTTTTTGGTAGTGGTGGTTCCAGAATGGTATAACTAATCCAGTCGTCTATATCTCTCGGGTCTGACAGTGGTTTTTTAGAAGTAGCTGTGCGATGTACATCTGATACCGTACACTCTTATTTTCCTTAATTATTATTATTATTTATTTATTTATTATTATAAAAGCTCAGATAAATATATACAGCTGTTTTCGTTAATCTATCTCCGGTTTTAACTAAAGATACGATATTAAAACGGTCTGAGCTTACCTTAAGAAAAGTAGAGCTATTAAAAAAAAGAAAAAATGTAAATATTAATAAAAGTATCCATTGTATTAAAAAAACATTTTTTTTTATTGAATAGGGGGCAAATGAGCAGACCTATCGCCTGACAGTAAGCGATTACTGCCGCCCATGGACACCCGCAACACCATAGGCGTCACAAGTGCGTTGCCGGCCTTTCGGGGTGGGAAGGGGGAAGGGGATGGGGTATGTACCTCCGGTATCCTCACTCACTCGGTAAAACATAGCGCAAGCGCCATTTCACACCGGTTTTCTGTGAGGCCGTGGTATCACTCCGGTCGAACCGGTCCATTCATGCCAAAGCGTGGTTCTCTCACGGTTAAATATCTAGTTTTCAAAATTGAATAACAATTTTGTATAGGTAAAGATTATAGTTTAAAATTGAACATACGCCACTATTTGTCGATACCGCAGCCCAAAGTTTTTACCATTCACAAAACTTTATATCTTCCACAAATATTATAATGTTTCATATTCTAAAACATTTTATCATGGCAATAAAATTAAAATATTTGATACGGCAACACGATGCACACGTCAACTTTTTCATACAGTTTTAATTATAAATATTTTTTGTTTAACTGGCAGGTGTAAGTTGTATATTAGTATGTTATAATATTAATGTTTTATTTTGGCAAGCGAAGACGCGCCCCGCGGTATGTAGGTCTAATCAGATGGTCCAAGGCACAAGCGGCTATGTATTTATAAACATAATATCAAACGATATTGAATTTAAATTCACGTTTTGTATTGATTTAGTTTAGAAAACCCCTCATAAAAGCTTTAAACTGGGTTTATTATAAGCTAAGATTTTTTTATATATGTCGCACTTAAAAAAATGATGCTAAATGTTAAGTTGTTAAAGAAATTAAAAATCGAAAGTTGTTAATATACAATTTTATTTTATATCGAGAAGTGGTTTTGGTTGTCGCTTTGCTTATACACTGTCACGTCGAGACATATGTATTCGATCCTCACACGAGACAACAAACGTCTGTTTTTAAACTTAATATATTATGTATTCTTTGCATCCAAAATTTCTTCACAATCCGAAGGCTAACTGAAAGACTATTCCCTAGGCATCAAGTGTGCCGATGTACAAAATTAGTGTTTAAATAAAATAAATAAATACTTGAATTTCCCCACTCCTGTCGTATCCCCTTTGATATAAACCATAACGCTTAGTCGTTACATCTAACCTTATTCTACGAGCGGAATTACAATGGACATAAGCCTGAATAAATAAATGTGCCCGCTGTTCTCTTCTGCCTTTATACCTGCATCATCCATGACCCTTCGCTGCTGGCGGGGGTCCGAAAGACCCGCGCTCATCAATTATCGCGAGAGGGCCTCACTCGCCGTAGGATACGTCAACAGGTGCCAGGAGACGGAGGTAACTTAATTTAGGAAAACATTCACAGTAGCGAGACCCCGGGCTATGTGCACTTACCATCTGATGGTTAAAAAAACAATAAACTTAAAAAAAATGAAAAATCCAAGATTTAAATAAAACTTGAACAATTCTCAGAGTAAAAAAAGTAAATTACATCAAAATTAGTACTTTACTTTTTTACTCTGTATTAAATTATCAAGTTAATGAAAAACTAAATCTTCATCTTATTAGCCTGAAGAATAGAACTTTCCATCAATTTATTTCTATACCAGGCCAGGTTATGGCCAGGAACATACGAATATAAGCTGATAGGAATGGAATTACACCATTCCCTCACACAAAACTGGTGTTATGTGGCATTTGCTAAGAGTACGGTTTAGAAGTCACATACTATCAGTATGCGTGTCTGCTTATTAGCCATTTTACCCTTAAGAAACATCTTATAACATAAATACACCAGAACAACGAAACACCTAAGAAATGAGAAAAGAATTCATATCTGTCACCACTCACGAAATTAAAAAACTTGTCAGCACAAAGTAACATAAACATGACAAATAATATAAATGATAATAGTTTCCCTAATTAGTTTTAGATCCATAAATATTCTGTTAGCACTATTTTTCTTTAAGACAATCATTACATTCGCGTATACAGTGATTTATGTTACCGAAGCGAGCCGAAAAGTCCCGATCGGTCGCGGCAATAGATCGTTATTAGGCGCGCGCGCAGCTTGATCGCATACCGAGCTGTATAGGGCTGCTAACAAGGACTTGGTTATTCATTTGTGGTAGGCCTTATGACTATGAACCATAATAGCCAGCTTATGTCTAATTGCACAATAATGTTACAATACCCTTCCTGTTAATGGCGTGAGTGTTGAAGAGTCGACTAAATGACACTACACTGGGCAAAGCGGAGGAAAATTTGACACAAATCTTAAACCAATCTGGTTTAGTAGGCCGAAAGATTTTTAAGAGTTTTAAGATACAAAAGATACAAAGTTGCATTCTAAGGAGAGGTTTATGTCAATCAGTGGATTATTAAAGGATTTTGTTGATGTTGTTATTTTGTTGAAAATTATAATAAACAGTGTCTTTAGAGAGGGCAGCTAGCACCATTCTTGTCTTAGTAGCCTATCTTTTTACAATTTCTGCTGTAAGTTTATCCTTTTAGTCGTAGCTTAATGTAACAAAGTATAAAGGTTCCTAGATAAATTGAAATATCCAATATCAAATATTTTTAATCGATTTCAAAAAAAGGAAGAGGTTATTTATTTGGCTGTATTTTTTTATGTTTGTTACCTCATAACTTTCAAATGGGTAAACCGATTTTAATGATTATTTTTTTAGTAAAATACTGGTGCTTCCCGCGTGGTCCCATTTCAATTTGGTCTAGTTGTGATAATTTCATCCATGAGAAAACAACAGAAGTCTTAAATTTGCATTAAGTACGTGTGCGACAAATTGACGAATATCAATATCACGCCAACCGATTTCTATGATTCTTTTTATATTTGAAAGCTTATGTTTTCCGTGTGGACCTGTTTCAATTTGGTTCAGTTGTTAAAGTCGCTTTTTTCTCAAAATTTTGTTTTATTTCAATTTAAACCAACAGTTCCTGAGATTAACACATTAAATCAAACAAAGAAACTCTTCAACATTATAATCTATAGATATATATATAAAACAAAGTCGTGTTACTTACACCATTTATAACTCAAGAACTGTCCAAAAAAACACTAAATTAAAATATATCTACTCATTCATTGACAGTTAGGCGAAATAAAATTCGCTTTGTCCGCAAGTAGTGGGGACATAAATTATTAAATGCAATTCATATAGGTATGTATTTTATAAGGATATTGAAACATATCTTGATAAAACTCTAAACCACTGAAAATGACCTTTGATAACTCTGCCAGTAACTTAAACTCTGCTAATTAGTCAATTATTAACACTACCTACTGCTTACTTTAGAGCAAAAATCTTTTAATTACCCATTTTATCATCACATCATCATATCCTGTGTTGACTCAAAACTCGTCTAACAAGTATTATAGTCATCAAATCGCAACATTAAAAAACAATTAAATATGGTTGATACATAAAATCTATTGCCATACAAAATAATATACCAAGCCAATATATGAGCTGTCACCTGCGGTGTTCCCAGACCAATACGACCTTCAAACTTTCAAGAAAAGAGCGTACTCCTTCCTAAAAAGCCGGCAATGCACTTGTGACGCCTCTGGTGTTGCGGGTTTCCATGGGCGGCGGTAATCGCTTACCATCAGGCGATACGTATGCTCGTTTGCCCCCTAGATAATAAAAAAAAAAAAAGCCATATTTTTTTGTTATGTACCTATGGCCCTGCCAAAATGACTCTACACAACCTGATGGAAAGAATAAGCAGAATCCAAAAGTGGTGGTCACCATACTTGTTGCGAATGCAGATAATGCAACAATGCAGCATGGTGACCCACACCATGGCGCCCTAGTGATGCTACTACATCATTGAGCCTCTGCATAATATACCTAGCAATCTTACTTAAAATAGTTTTTGTATTAATCTACCAACTGTTTTGTGTAACATTTGTCACTGGTACTCAACTCCTATTAATCAAAGCGTGATATTATGTAGCCTATAGGCTTTCTCGATAAATGAGCTATACAGTACTATACGAATTTTCGAAAACGAACCAGTTAGTCCCGACTTATAAGAGATTTATTTCTATTAACTGACAGTGTCCTCATTTTTGAAGATACCAATTACCTACCAGCAAATAATATAATTATCAAAATAAACAAATTAACTTCTAGACCTTCCTCCTCGTGTTTTAGGCAGCCCTAACTCCGGCGGTCAATTGAGATGTCCGTAATTATTTATCCGGACATCATTAGCGGCAGTAACGGTTATATTTCTTCCATAGCTTATTGATTTATATTCCACACATAATATAACCCCACCATTTATAAGAATACATCGGTTTAAATGAGATTACGTATGAATATCATAGTTTATCGTTCACGTAAATTTTCATGTACTAAAGGTAATAATGTAATGCTAATCTTTCGATTGTGGGTTTATATTTCTATGAGATATAAAAGTCGAATTGTAATTGAGTTAGCTTTGTATAACGTGAGTCTGTAATCCAAAATATGAGATGTCGGCCGTAAAGGTTACAGCGGCGAATAACAATTATTGAACTGTGACAAAATACTTTTTGGAGAAGTTTAATATTACTGAAAGAACATATAAATGTACTTATTAAAAGAGTTATTTATGTTCATAGTGTTGTTAATTCTGTGTGATGATTTTCCTATTGTTAGAAAGTGGGGTATTGACCTGTTATGTCACGCTGGCCAGACGGGTTGATATAGTTTTGTGGGGGAACGGGTATCAAGTCCCACCAACACAAAAGGAGGATCCTCCGACCAGGCGAGGTGATCATGCCTGGCGGTCCACTGCCCTACAGTTGATGTTGGGATGTTGTGTATATGATAATCGGCGCGAGAACTTCTACTGCGCGATTCAGAATTGGTATTTTGTTGTACGTTGCTCCGTAGTTCAGTGTATCTTCGGTAGATGGCGCTATATGTGGATGTCGCCACAATTTGTTTCAAGTTTACCTTTTCTTTGCAATGCTGTTGTCCTGCACTCCTTTTAGCTCTTACCACATCCACGAGATGAATTAAGGTGGTAACAAAATGTTATGGAATGGAAACCTGTCACTACACGAACACCGTATTAGGGACGCCTAATATAATTTGAGTTACTAAGCTTAACTAAGATTTTTTTAATGATATAGGGAGCAACCAAGCAGACGTATCGCCTGATGGTAAGCGATTACCGCCGCCCATGGCCGCCTTTGGGGGATGAGAAGAGGAGGGCCTCCGTTATCCTCACTCACTCAGTGAAACACAGCGCAGGCGCTGTTTCACACCGGTTTTGTAGCCCGTGGTATCACTCCGGTCGAGCCGGCCCATGAATGCCGAAGCGTGGAAGCTTACACGGGCCTTTAACATCGGCGATATAAGATAAAGTGTAGTCCTATCTAATTCCAGTGACAGGAATTTATTGAGTTACAAGCTCCCCTTATCCTCTACACCTGATCCTTTTGAGGTATTGTATTCGTACTATTTTGAAAAATTCGTAAATAACTGTCTGTTTGTCTGTTATTCAAGGCTGAACTGGTGCACCGATGTCAATTAAATTCGGCATAGAGATACTTTGATTGTTGAGGAAGGATATACGCTACTTTTTAAAACCGACCAACGTGCGGACGTTTTCCTTTTCTTTGCAGTGATGTTATCGTACGTAATTAAGTCCCTTGGTCGCCTCTTACGACACCCTCATTGTATGAATATGGTTAGTGACACTGTATTCTCAATCCATTCCCACACGATTTAGGCTCATATATTATTCAATTCGATATAATTCTAAACTTAGAAGAAATATAGAGTAACTCAATGCTAAGTATTATGGAAATTGTGTAATTTTATTTACTAATAGGTACAAGAAAATTATTTATCGCTCAAATAAAGGTATTTTATCAGTAGAACACGCAACCAAGTTGTATAATAACAATAACAGCAAAACAGTAACGAAATATTAGAACGCGACTTTTATTTCACAAAATATTTACAAACATTAAATTTTCATTTAACTCTTTCAAATTTACTGCGTCGTAAATATTGTGAGGGCGTTAAATAAATTATATTTTACAATTGTTTACATTGCGCATTGTGACGAACATAACTCGCTTTGTTTGGGAATAGACTTAAGAAAGAACTTTTTGTATTTTATTGCTTGGCCGAACTGGGCCACTCATTGCCACTTTATTCTGAGAAAAAAAAAATACTTTTGTCTATTATTTTGGGTGGTTCGTTAATTTTTTTTTCAATTTATTAATTTTTTTTATGATATAAATGCAACTTAATCACAGTTTAAATTATGCGTTGATGGTCAAACATAGCCCTGTATTACAATATTTGGATAATAAACAACTAACCATATATCGTGTCAGGACGTTACACAGGTATTGCTTAATTATTGAAATTCTAATTTTGTTGCAGACATTGAGTATAGTTACAACTGTTAATAAAGTATATCAAATGAAACATTGTTTTTTACATTAATTTTAACTTGTGACCTTTAAAGTCTAAGCTTGTGAAATAATTTGACAGTTGTTGTTTCGTTCTATTTTTAAATTCAACATTTCATTTAAAAAGCTTTTGGCATTTTGAATAAGACAAATATCTACTTGCACATCCAAAAGATTTTGGTGCCAAAGACTTTGTTTGTGTAATTTTACAGCCATCGTATTTTAATGTTGTGCATCTACCCCGTAGTTTTATGGTGCCCCTGAATGGTAACAATATACAATGACACCATAGACTTTGGTTGCTTTATGGTGTATTACCAAGGACAATGTGTTTCTTAATTTGTTTTGGTTGTGAAGTAAAGTCACATTGTTTTAATGATTTGTTGCTTTGATTTGGATTTTTGTCCAATGTCAACGGGGGATTTGTTAGAGAAATTCTTACAAATGTTTCCTGACTTTTCTAAATATATGCTAAATAGTGTTTTGGCTATAGTGATTTTAAACTTTCTTTTTTTGACTACGTAGGGGGCAAACGAGCGGATAGCTCACCTGATGTTGAGTGGCTACGAATGTTTCAAATGAATAAAATCAAACAAGTCTTTTCTCGATGGTTAGTCTGGAGAAACAAATTGTTCGTAAAGCTTGAGCTAACTGTACCTAAATTGTTACTAGCGATATTTTCTCAACTAACATGAGTGCCCTTGTGTGATATATATATTTTCTAAATTATAAAACGATAATTGAAATGTATTCAAAACAAAAATAATTAAGTTAAAACCTATCAATGAATTGAAATAAAAAAACTAGTTTATTTTTTAATCTTCTCACGTCCACACTGTTTGGTTGCGTTTTAAAACCGTAAAGTTCCTGAATAAAATCATAAAAGGTAACCGTAAAACCGGACTTTTACAGTTCACATAAATCAAGGAGAGGACAAAACTCGGTTTTTATGTGTAGGCAAATAAAGTTTTCTTTAGTAGATACTTGTTATTGGATGTTAGAAATATCAATATCACTTAAAATGGATTTATATTAATCTATGTTATAGATAAAAAATAAATTTAAAAAAAGTTGAACCTAAAAATTTTGGGTAAATTTTTACTTTCTTTTGGCAATAGATGAAGTTATAGTTCACAGGTGAAGTTAGGGGTCACGACGGTACTAAAATATTGTCTTACTTTACAGTCCTTAAAATTTAAGTTATAAGTATTTCGGACATTTTACACATAAGATCATCTAGTCCCAAGCTAAGCAGAACTTGTATTATGGGTAGTAAAGAACTAATATAAACACATATGTACTTTTTTTACAAAAAAACAATTATACATAGAAAACACCCAAACTCCGAAACAAATATTTGTAGATCATACAATCCTTTGGTCCGACTCAAGCATCGAATCCGAGACCTCAAGAACAGCAGTCGCATACGCTACCACTGCGCCACAGAGGCAGTCATAGATTGATCTCTGTGTCCAACGGCTGCACAATAGATGATGTCACTTTGATCAAGCGATTTGATGTTGTATCGCTTACCTATATGTATTTTCATTCTTTACGTGTCAATTTTATCACAAATTATCGCAATACATTATTTACGTATAATACGTGAAGCAAAATCTTGAACATTGAGCGAACGGAGGAGTATGAAACTCACTGTTAAAGTTTATATGTAGGAGGAGTACAGAAAGATAAAAAATAAGGAAATTCAGTGACTAGTATCTAAATATAAAAAACACACATAAAATGTACCTCGTAAGTTTTTAAAGTGACATTAATGACAAATGTCACAGAGATCAATCTATAATATGGAGACTATAATAAATGCTGATTAAGTCCGCAATCAAAGTTAAGTGTATCGAAAAATATAGATCAATATTTTTTATATCTATGTTGTTAGAAATTAGCAATATCACTTCAGAGCTTCAAACTTTACAAATAACGCCATTAAATCATAATAAACAGAGTAAACAAAAATATAAATCTGTATTTGCTCCAATTCTTAGGTAAAATACAACAATTTTTTTTACCCGCCTTTTTTGTAAACATCAATTCTCTGCCAAAATGTCAATAATGCCAACAAACATTGTTCCAAAATCAATCCGTCAACTTTCGTTCGTGGAATGTGCAAAGGCAACACCCATTGAGCCTTGTCCGCACAGTTGGCGTTTTGTTCTAGTGTCAAACAATGATAAACAAGCATTAGGAGAGTATTGAGAGCCACTGTGCGGACAATACGACCACGTCATACAATTGATTCCAAATAATGAACAGGTCTTATAAACAGGGGGTGTTCATTAAAACGGAACGAATTAAATGTTTTTTTTATAGTGCTGTGAGTTCAGTATCTTATACATGAAATTTTTACTTTTTTTATTTTTAATACAACTTTTTAATTGCATGCTAGGATTAAAAGTACCCCAGTTAACAATGAAAATAGGATACCTCTCGTCACGAAAGAACTATTAATCCTATGTCTACATTATCTTACATTCTCTTGGAATCTGTCAATTTCCTATATTCCTATATATCCCATATAGGGAATTGACAAATTCCCAGAGAATGTAGACGGAGCTGTGAGAAAAGATAATAAAATTACATTATGCAAATATACACAAAAACTACGGTACAACCATATATTTTGATAATCTATTTATTTTAATTTAAGACAAAATAGTATTATAATTAACTACCTGGTTTTCCGAAAAATAACAAAATAAAAATATAAGCAAACGCTACAACGCAAAAATATTTTCAACAAACCAATTTCTAAAACATGTATACAGCATGTTGTCGTAACAGCTATTGTCCATTCACACAAAGCTATATAACGGCTCCCAAGGCCAGACGAACTGTAACCGCGCAGTAGCACCCACGAGGAGTGATGGATCGCTTCACCGTTCAACTACTTAAACAAATACTGGCCCACAATGGCCAACCAGCGGGCGTCTAAAGACAATGACGATGTGACAAAACACCACACGACAACGACACTGCGTCGAAATTCACGGAAATAGACGAGTCCAGGATCACTGTGAGTAATTTATGGAACTACGCAACAACTATTGTGTTTGTATTGTCATTAGATATTGAATTAATGAGATGGCAAAGTCTTAAAGTTGGGGTAAAAATATTGTAGACAATTCTACGTAGTATTTATTTAATACGCAAATGTTCAATGGCGGACGTTATGCCAAAAACATTCTCTGCCAGTCTATCGTTGGATAGTGCGCAAGGAATAAAAAGGTGCACTACACTTTGGTTATGAATTTAAAAACAACCAAAGTGTAGTGTGTAACAAAAAACAAGAAAAAAACAAATATTAAAAAACAAATGAGAAAAATTTGTGAAATAAAATATACCTACATATTTATATAAGAATCTATGTATATATATAAATGAATTGCTGTTCGTTAGTCTCGCTCGAAAACGGCTCGGCGGAGTTAGCTGATTTTGGTTTTGAAATATTTGTAGTAGTCCAGGGAAGGTTTAAAAGGTGAATAAATATTAAAAAAAAAGATTTTTGAGAGGAGGATCAGTGAAGAAAGTTAAAAAAAACTGGGGAAAGTTATTACGCTAAGGGCAATAGGAGACGTAAACAAGGTTGCGTGGGTCTTGTAGGAGCTAGTTTATAAATATAATTATGTATATTATAAATACACACTCGTACAAACAATAACAGACGAAGAATTTCACTAAATAAATTATTTATAATAAGAAGTTAATTCTTGTTTTAGTTTAATTTTACAAAAATATATATAACTAGCTGACCCACGCAACCTCGTTTGCGTCTTATATTGCCCGTAGCGTGAAAATTTTCCCCTGTTTATGAAACATTCTTCATTAGTGCTCTGCTCCTATTTGTAGTAGCTGGATGATATATAGCCTATAGCCTTCCTCGATAAATGGACTATCCAACACAGAAATAATTTTTCAAATTGGACCCGCGGTTCTTGAGATTAACGCGTTCAAACAAACATACAAACTCTTCAGCTTCATTATTAGTATAGATTAACCAGTTACGATTATGCAAAAACTAAAAAAAAACAAATTTTAAAAATAAAGCGATTCTAGCCTATCATACTCCTACATTTGATAATGAAAAAATAGCCATGGTTTCATTTAAATAGATTTTATTGATTTCCATTATAATAAATGGAAAACACATTAGTATTAAACTCTGTTTTTAAAAATAATAACATTAAAGAAATTGAAAAGCATTATTACGGTATATACTCGTATTATTCGAACGAAGGCAGCGGTAATCTATCAAACCCACGCAACTAAAACTTATTAATATTTTGAAAACGGACAACATTCCATTAATTATTATTATATTTATGCCATATGTTATTTGTAACGTCTCAATATGCAACCAAATTAGCCTTTGATTATCTATTAATGATATTTAATAGCCAAAACTTACATTAAGACTGTGTGATTTATCACACACGCTGTATAACAAATGACAAAATTTGCATAATCAGTTCATTGCTTTAAAATTATATTTTTTTCATTGGTAACATTTTATATAAATATTCGATTAATGGCGCGAAAATAAAACAATATATTTTTGTAACTGTCACCACGGATATATTATATATTGCTACAACTACTTTTAAACTATCTATTAAAGGATGAAGATTCTAAATTGAGATCTTTAAATTAATTAGAACTGACAAGTGATGGTTTAATTACGTCCAAATATAAAATACTTATCCATGAACCTTATTCTGTGATATCTTAATTATATTAATAAAATGAGAAACATAAAAGTTTAGCCATGGTTTTTAGAACCTTCCTAATTACGCATCATATTATTTCTTCTTAACCTGTCAGGGTTATATGACCATCTTGTATTAAAGATTCTTGCTACAACGAAACGAACAATCCGTTTATTAGTGATAAAGCAATCACGAGTGCAACAAAGGGATAGAAACATGTATGTGACAGGAAGAAAGATTACGGCACTCTATCAAGCAATCTGACAACAGAGTTGAATTCCTACGATTTGTCCCGTCATTGTCCCTCGTAAAACTTGGGACAAAGCTGGAAGAAGCGTGTAATGCTCCTCATAAAACAATAAACCACCCACCGGAGTCATAGTCAGCGTTTTGAACGCACGCAGCATGAACCAAAAGCGACTATTGTGTGTTAACGAAACATGTTTAAATGGCGCGTGTTTAAAAACGCGCTAAAATTGGTGTTTAGTTTAAGCATAATATAATAACTTTATTTATCTATATTATTTTTATAATTAGGAGAAGGTTTACATTATATACCTTAAATACCATACAAAACTTTCATAATGAATCTTAAGTTTTTCAATGCTGACATTTTTAATTTGAATTTAATATTTTGACTAGCTGGCCCACGCAACTCCGTTTGCGCCTTCAATTGCCCGTAGCGTCAAAATTAAGACTTCAGGTTCAAGTTAAGACATTTGAGGCAATTTGGTAACTTATTGAAGGTTCGTATAGCCATACAGAAAGAATTTTTAAAATCACATTAACGATTCTAATAATCCAAGTTCGGACATGTTCCTCTTCTTCAAAAGACTTCGGACTGTGCTAGATAGGTAGTTTACTAGATCATTCATATCTATAGCTAATTTTAGTTATTTTTTTTTATTTTTTTTTTCGGACAATTTAACACACAACGCGGTCTAGTCCCAAGCTAAGCAGAGCTTGTGTTATGGGTACTAGACAACTGACATAAATACATATATACATTTTTTTTTGTAAATACATACATATTATACATAGAAAACACCCAAACTTCGAAACAAATATTTGCAGATCATACAAACATTTGGTCCGACCCGGGAATCGAACCCGAGACCTCAAGCACAGCAGTCGCTTACGCTACCACTCGCGCCACCGAGGCAGTCTAAGTTGTTTCATAAACTCTTCAATTCTATTAATTTATTGAAGGAATTTCGAAAATACTATTTTTGTAAGTACGTATTTAGATAACGTCTATTTTTAGTGTGATATGTCTGGTTTAAGTCAATAATTGATATTAATTATTTTGTCAAGACAAAGCTTTTTTTTTAGTTATTTTTTTACAGAATTAGTATTTAAAAAATATAATGTTACAAATTCGAAAATAAATCTGTCCGTCATTCTATCTGTCTGTTATTCTTTCACGACTAAACCGCTGTACCGATTTGGCCAAAAGTAGGTATATACAGCACTTTGAATTCTAAAGAACGACCGACCGTTCTCGCTAAAGTTCACTCTATAATTACAAAACGTTCCACTTTCATAATGTCAACATTTATCAATGTGTATCGATTAGAATCTATTTAAGTTACTAATGAATTTGATAATGATCTGCGGCCACTTTGAACAGTTTCACAATCACACACGGAACAACAGAGGGAGAGGGTCTAGTGTGAGTTTATTTTACATCACCTAATTCTCGACGTCGAGCGCGTTCGGCGTTTCAATTGGTGAAGATTAAAGATGCTATCCAATCGCAACACTCCGAGATTCTCGACTAAATATAAAATTTACTCACACTAGGCATACTGTAGATATAGGCATACTTTCTCCTAACATAAGATTTTTACTTGACGTCTAAAATCGTACTATTTCAAGGGTAAGCTGACGTCAAGCCAATTAAACCACCTCACAAATACTTTCAAAAGAACAAACAAAATGACAAGATGTTAAAATTTTCAACACAACGCCATCTAGTCTCAAACTAAGCAGAGCTTGTACTATGTGCATCTTTAATATTTTTATTAGTAGAAAACTTAAACAAAAATATTCAGTCCCGTTATACTTTTACTGAAATACTTTAATTAATAAACTTTATACAGAGCAGACATACGAATGAATAACCCTCACCAAACCTTAAAGTCTCTTATTCGACTTTTTTTCCCAATCCCAAACTTAATTGAGACATTCCCATAAACAGCATCCCATCCCAAATGAACTCATCACTTACACGTCAAATTACAACATTTAAATATTTCAAACCATTGACATTCTCGTACGTACCAGACAAATCTATTATGTGGCGGGGAAACGATTATTATTATTTTAATGTTATTATATATTATTATACAAATTATTATAATCTTGGAGGCCATATTTATTGCCGTGGTAATCTCTTTTGATACGCCGCTTATGAGATAAGGAAGATCGTGTAGTGAGACGAAAGGTTTTAATATTTTAGAGGAGTTCATTTTCAGGGGTATTTCTACAGTCGGGAGTTATAATTCGCGTCATATTGTAAGTCATTGAAGAAATGAAGTTTAATTATATGGAGTGGCTAACTCGCAGTCCAGATTTCGACTTGATGGAGGAGACTTCGAACTTCGAACCAGTTAGGACGACACAGAAATAAAAAGTATTCTTTAGTCTTCATTTTGATATTGACTATTTTCATTCGTCAGTTTATTTTAAAGTAACCTATCCCTCACTCTCCTTGAGTGCTAAAATTAATTTGAAAAGGAAAAACTAAACATTGAAATAATTAAATAAAATAAGAAAGTGGCGATTTGAATTTTATATAATTTTCATACGTCTGGTGTTACTATTACGATAACAAGTAGTAAAATTTTATTACATTTTAACATACCTCTTACTCTAAAATATATTATATACTTTGCTATATATCCACTCAAAAAACATAACCCTATCATCGCAATCGAATAAAACGCATCAAGGATCGCTCCCTACACTAGAGGGTATCTTCCCTTATAGAATTTGAGATCCTAAACGATACACGCAATACACAATACCTTATTTTACAACTCCCCTTCACAAAGGAAGCCCAAAAGAACAAAACCATCTTCAACTCTGTATCCGCTTACCCTCTAAAGGCGTAAGCAGCATGATACACGGGATATATCGGCGACAATTTATTTAAACCCTGCTTCCTCACACCAACACAACCAATAAAAAACCAACCCTAACACTAGTTCCCTACAGTCTAAAATTACGTACATGAACAATTAAGACGAGGATCTATTCTGATAACAAATGAAAATCAAGCTTTTGGACGGTCAATAAGGTTGATTTTTGAGTGTGTGTTATTTTAAAAGGCTTTTCGTTCGACGCAGGCACCGTGCTGAGCTGAGATGATTGCAAAACGAATAAATATTTCTCATGTGAAGTGCAAGCATATTACATGTCGCCCCATTCAGCATGTTTATTTTTAAACAGGAGATAACTTATTAAAATCGTAATATAAGGAAAATTGCGAAGTCTTATTATATTAGCTTGATGATTGTGAGAAGGTTATTAATGAAGATGTTTTTTTTTTCAAATATTTTTATCGAATATGCCTTGTTAAGTCGTAGATCGTAGACGTAGATCCGGCTAAGGGCAGCAAATAGCTAAGTAGATAGTAGAGCTAAGCCTATTAAAGCACGGGCCGGCTCGACCACAGCGGTACTGGGATGGTTTGCATCAGACAGTGTAGCGTCACTTTTCGAGGAACCGTGAGAGAGCCACGCTTCAGCATGAATGGGCCGGCTCGACCGGAGTGATACCACGGCTTCACAGAAAACCGGTGTGAAATAGCACCTGCAATGTGTTTTACCGAGTGAGTGAAGCTACCGGAGGCCTATACCCCAACCCCTTCCCCCATCCCCCTCCCCATCCTCCAAAGGCCGGCAACAGACTTGTGACGCCTCTGGTGTTGCGGGTGTCCATGGGTGGCGGTAATCGCTTACCATCAGGCGATACGTCTGCTCGTTTGACCGCTATTTCCATAAAAAAACTTTGTCAAATACAACTGCATTGCAAGGTGAAAAAAAAACTTGAAGCAAATCTCTGACCACGTAGCGTGATCTATAGGTAGTAAAACCTCAGATTTCAAAAGAAAGTTATTTTTATTTATTAATTTATTTATATACATATCTTTATTGTGTACTCAAGATAAATAAATAACTAAAGATAATTTACAAAGTTGTAAACGTAACAATTGTCGGCCTTAGCACTCACCTAATTTCTTAAAGACCACCTTAGTATGGATATTGGGTGTTTATGATTTTAAGGCAGTAATATACACTAGTAACACACCATTAAGTGTTAGGTTATTCAACCAATAAATAAAATAGAAAAAATGCATATGTACCTATACGAGTACACCTACGCGTATAAGTATAAACATATCAGACTACAATAAATCTATAGATCAATACATACAAATACTTAGATACATACATCTATACAAATAAGAAAATGTGTGGTTTTATGAAACCACGGTAAAAGTGAAACTTTTTAACTTTAATAAAATTGGAGTGTCTGTTTGTAACATTAATACAACCGCTTTAACTAAATGGTCAAATTTGTTGGTCAGTGGAATAAGGTAAGACGTTCACGATACGAAACTCCTTGTGTCCTCTTGGACAAACTCTTTGCAGTCTACTAGAGATAGATGTATCATTCTTGTGGCTTTCATAATAGGAATCTATAAAAACAAATAAAATTTGAGTGTCTGTTTGTAGTTTCAAATTAAAAACTTTTCACTAAACGCATACGATAGTATATACAGTAAGTATATACCTACTCGTACTTACATCAAAAAAATTTTTTTTAACTTATTGTCTGTCTATCTGTTTCAACTTATCCCTGGAACAGTAGAACCAATTTTGACGACACTTTCACTGCCATATAGCTGATTATATAAGGAGTAACTTAACTACTTTTTTTAGACTAGCTTCCACGACCTCCAGAAAGATACACAGTGGTCTTCATACTTAAAAAAAAAACTCTGAACCTTTTTCCCAAATTAGGTTGAAGTCAGGTTTAAGGTAACAAGATATTCTAGAGAATTTAAAGTTTGAGTTTACAGAATCATTTAATACATATTAGTAAAAAAATATATCAAATTTTAAATTGGTAAAAAATATTAAAAAATCAGTTGAAATTCCACCTGTAATCTTTACAAATCGCATCTTGCTCTCAAACACTACAAAACAAATACTGATCACATTTAAGTATACCACAATAAGAGCATTCTTCATATAATTAAAACTGACATCACATCGCTTTTAAGATCCAAGGTTCTAAACCCGTCCGAGAGGAAGTTGTAACCCGATTCGTTTCCGATGCGAGTCGTAGGCGGGGGGTTAGGCTGGCATCAAAGAGGCCGCCGCGCGACCACGCCCCCTGCGCCTTGTGCACACACACCGACAACCCTTTCACCGCGCGATGTTGTTAACAAATAATGTTCCTTTTATTTGTTTTACTTTAGTCACGTTAGTACACTTAGTTATGCGTAGGTATGATTATGAAACATATTTATGTAGGTGTATATGTGTACTGTTCCTTGTCAGACAATAAACACCTTTTCAGTTATTAGTATTATCAAGAAGCATGTATATCCAGCAACGTGGCCTTGTGTTGACACAGTCACTACTGAAATTAAATAAGTACTTGAGTATATCAGCCCCGATTCGAATTGAAATCTTCTGCCTTCTTACATATATAGACCTCTCACATTGCAGGTTTTAGTTATCAGTAACATTGTTAAATAAATCTAAATAAGTAATCTATACTAAATTATAAAGAGTAAGGTTTGTGAGTTTGTAATGGAGTACCTAATCTACGGATCCACTAAGCCAATAGGTATTAAAAAAAAGAGCCGGCCCATTCATGCCGAAGCGTAGCTCTCCCACGTCTTTATCCCATATCAACAGTCTTTAGCAGTCCACTGTTGGACATAAGCCTCTTCTTTTGGAGAAGAAGGAGGTTTATCTAGCTATGCTTTTTCCTGAAGGTTTAGAGATCAGTCCGGAAAATCCTCGTTGGTCTAGCTGTTAGCGTGTAAGACTGCTAATCAAGAGATTTTGGGTATCATTTTTTTGAAGTGAAAACTTCTTTAGCGGCGCTGTGTACTTTTTTGGAATGGGTAAAAATGTATAAACTCGCGTCAGGTCACGTGACCTGATCGAAAATTCGTAAGACGGATGGAGAGAGGACGTATAAACTCGCGTCAGGTCACGTGACCTGATTTTTAATGTAATATAAATTGTCATGTTTGTGTACGATAGCGCAATAAATGAATATTGTATTCCACCACATAAATAATAGTACTTTTATACTGATAATGAAAGCAATTCGTACAAAATTATTCTCTAACCATTCCGAAATATCAAAAATGCACAACGTTAATATTCAAGTTTTCACTTCTGCCGGCACTCCCGGAGTGCAACCCGTCGTTTTTTTTATTATATAGGGGCAAACAAGCGGACGTATCGCCTGATGGTAACCAATTACCGCCGCCCATGGACAGCCGCAACACCAGAGGCGTTACAAGTGCGTTGCCGACCTTTTAGGAAGGAGTACGCTCTTTTCATTCTCTAGTCGGGTCGGAAGTGTTTTTGGGTTATCTTACAATAAATTCTTACTAACCGCAAGAAGCATGGAATTTTACGGTGTATCACGCCCATGTCTCGGAAAGCACGTTAAGCCGTCGGTCCTGGTTATCACGAACATCTATGGCAATCTGGTAAGTCAGTGACTAAAAACATATTGAGAATTAATTCAACCTACGAATTTCGAATTCCAACGGTAGACGCTCCGTGGAAAAACTGATATTCAGGTAAAACCAGTTGAACTAGTAGCCCACCCCCAATAATCTTCAAAATAATAAGCGCTAGGAAGATGAGGCATTATTGTTCGATAAAACTCTTAAAATTTTTCATTTCTCTCCTAAATTTCGTGGGCGTGTTTATACGAAAATTGTATTTATTTAATACATGTCATTTAGTACATCAGATAGGATGTTTTAGGAGTCAATTAATTGACCCTACAATAGAGGCAAATGTCGCTGTAACACAATTACGGGTAAATAAACTGACCCCGCGACAATTGGGGTCTACGCTCACGCGATAACTCGCTACTTCTTGCATCTACTTATTTTGAATATATATTATACCAGCTTGCTTGCTAACAAAAGAAGGATCAATACATAGTTATAATGATAGTATTATTTAGAACAAGAAACACTAAGTAGCTGTCGTATAAAACTGTGAGGTTGTCATCAGTGACCCTCCTTAGGTAAGGAAGTATTTGGTTTTTATGATAATAAGAAATGCGAAATTACTGAAAATTAAATTATAATCATTTTCAGTAATGAATAAAGAAATGTATGAGTTAGCAATATGTATTTGTGTGGGTGTTGTTGTAAAGATACAACAACACATACACACACAGGCTCAGCCAGAGCATATATATATAAAGTTGTTGGTTATCAACAATTTCAAGACTAGTTCTAAAACAGCTGGTCTTATCCTTTAAAACAATTTATTTTACACTAAGTTATACTTAGGTTACTTAAAAATCTAAAAAAATAAAGTCATTTTTGTACACTTCAAAGTCTCATCTCAGAAGACAGGTGCGTAGCCATTAAATTAATTTTCTATCTCAAAGTTTAGGAGTTTGTAGGTGATTTAGGCCTCCAATATGTCCACTTATTTCTTTTAATAAAATACTCCCACACTAAGAATACCTATATCTTATGTCGTGAGGGACTTTACAAACATACATCGAAACAGAACGGAATGTCAGGTGTGCAGCGCCCCGTCGGGTCTAACACTGAAGTCATTCAGACATCTACATTTATCTCTTATAAACTTTTAACTGGACAATAAACAATAGATAAATTATATTTTCTCCAATGATTATTTTTTATTTCAGTATTCTACCTTAATTGACAAAATTCCAGAAAACCGTTCATCCATGATTTTTAACTTTTAAGGGCGAAAAATACAAAAATCCTTCCTTACATACTCAACATCAAAAGGCATGACCTAGTCCCATCGGTTTAAGATCTTGTTTTTGATGAAATGGCAACCAGCTAGATCACTCGGATCAGCTTTTTCTGTCAATCTCAAGTATTTTAATTCTAAGTCTTCGTCGTGATGAAATTAATGATAAAAAATATATAAAATGTGGATGACATGAAATGGGGACCGTCTTTCGAAAAAAAAACGATCTCCAAGCTATCCTCGGTTTAACCTCAACGTTGATGAATGATGAAAATTGACATTTTCAAAGACAACTGTCACGTAAAGTTTGTTTGACTGCACAGTTGGCCGAGTGGTTTCAGCGGTCGCCATGCCGCTTGCTACTGCGCCAAGTGTCTTGGGTTCAAATCCCACGCGGTACAACACTTTGTGTGATCCACGAATTGTTGTCCCGAGTCTGGATGTTCTTTGTGTCCGTTTCATGTATGTTTGTAAAGTCCCCCACGACACAGGATGTTTATTCCTAATGTGGGATTTGTCTTTTTTAAAACAAACAAAACGAAAACATAAAACAAAAACAAAGTCAAGCAAAGACAAACATCAGACGGCATTCAACTGAATATTAAAACTAAATAATTATTTTTATAATACGGACGGTATATTTATCTATACATACTATAAATTATCTTCGTATTTATAATATTTGTAGAGATATATGCCATCTGTGAAGAACTATTCAGCTGTTGGCAAAAACTCAATCGAAACCCGTCCGTCCGAGGAGTTAGCGCACATACAGAATACAAACTAACTCCTAAAACAATTACTATAGTTCACTTAAAAAACATCTGTTAAGTTAAATTATAATACAGCAACTTTATTTGAAGTCCTAACTATGAAATTCTAGTTTAACAAATAGTATTTTATTAGTTCACTATCTCCATAAATCTCTCCAAAAAAATTTAAACAACTTGATACTAAAAATGAAATGTCTCTGCAGGATAGTTGTAATCAGTTACTAAACCACACAACAGCTGAACTGTGTACATCAATATCTTTTTTTACTTTTTTAAAGTTTTTACATTCGCTTGTAACAGATACAAGTTTGTTTGTGTAGTAACACGACCGCTGTTACTGAAACAAGACAAAACAGATTAAAAACAGTCTCTTTCAATCAGTGGTAATATCGCCTTACACTCATCGCATTTCTCGCTGTCAGCTGTGATGTTGGGCATACTATGATAATATTGTTTTAGTATATTTTAATTCTAAAAAAGGTTGGTTCTGAAAAGGAAACAGTGAACAATACTTCTTTGATCAAAATGTGTTACGGATAACGCCATCTGGTAGTGAGTAGCCGAACTATTGAAAATGCATGTTGATTTATTAAGAACTGGAATTCGAATTAATTTCAGAAGTACCTCTGAACAATCAAAAGTAAAGAATGAAAAATACACTATTTTTTTATAGATTTAGAGAAAGAAGTGATCGAGTGTTTAATTCAACAGCAGCTTTACTTTATTAGAGAAAGGTAATTGCGATGGTCGACAAATGATATTATATCTTCTTTATCTCCCTTGACATTAATAAAACGTAAGTATCGTATACTTACGCTTTATTAATAACTTACTTAACTACTTACGTAACTACTTAACAAGTAGTTAAGTAACACTGTGAGGCGAAGCTAGTATAAAATAAAAGTAAAATTTATTATTTGATCTAAATACCATATAAGCTTTCATATGGATTTAGTGAAAAGCTGTTATAATAATAATTACAAAAAGACACTTATACGCGTTGTTTTTACCTACATGAGTTGTATAATTACATTTGTTCTTTTTATAGTCATAATAAAAGCAATAAACTTTATTGTAATTATTGAATATATACAGTTGTAATCATATTATAGTTACAGTAATCACCCCATTTTAGACTTTAGTACTTTACTTTAATACTTTTTCACAAATTGGTCCAACTTGCCACCGATTTCGCTCGAAGACACTCAATGTGCGAACCATAAAAAATCCAGTGACAAGTAGGTATAGAATCCACTGTGCAGAGTTACATTTTCAATCTGTCATTCAAATCAACCGTAATTACACAAATTTTTGTAACAAAAATCATCGAACCAAACATTTTGAACACCTCTCAAAAGACACTTGACACGTCCAGTGCAAAATACAATACACAGAATTCAAATTCTCACGATTATAAAATGCATTTCGTTCAAAAACGCATTGATTTGGAACAAATCTGATTGACTTGTTGACATCGCACATTGTTACTTACTATTGTAAAACTTGAGTATTTCAAAAGGTTTTACCTTCCTCAGAATATGTATTTATTATTTATTCGCAAGGTGCTGTAACTTATTAGAATGGTGGTAACATAATCCGAGTTTTCGTTTCTGCTTCTGTTATGATGAATTGCGAATTAGGGTTTTTAAAAATTGACTTGAATTTGAAAGACACTTTAATAAACCAATAGGACTAGATAAAAAGGGCTAGTATCACGCGGGGATGAAGGAATCGAACTGACTGATATTGTCTAATTACTACTTTAACTTATGCGACTTCTGTGCTCAGGTCTCGGGTTCGATTGCCGGGTTGGATCAAATATTTGTATAATCTGCAAATATTTGTTTCGGAGCTTGGGTGTTTTCCATGTATCATATGTATTTACAAAAAAAGTATATATGTATTTATATCAAATGTCTAGTACCCATGACACAAGATCTGCTTAGCTTGGAACTAGATGGCGTTGTGTGTTAGATGTCTGAAATATTTTTATATTATGAACCAAAAATACTGTCTAAGGGATAGTACCTATATATAACAGCACCATTAAATATATCAAATAGCAAATATTCATACCTAATAGACAAATTCTAAGTTAGTGGTGATTATTCTGAGCCTTGGCACTCAATCACTGTGAGTTTTTCATAAACAAAATTATGTGTGCCATCTTTTTGGACTGAGACGACTTTCAATCCTTCTAGAAAAGAGTGAAAGAACAGTAACGCACTCGTTACTTTAAAATTGTAAATGGACAGCGGTAATTAAATAGGATAACCTAACCTAACCGTTCGAAAAATGAGGTTTGCATATAGCAGGTATTAATAGTGGTAATAAAACGATAGGTCCATTACAGAGACCGATTTGTTAGAATTCTTGTTACACCAACAGAAAAAGTTATTTAAAAGTGCTTATAAAGACTCGTTTACGAAATAAATATTTACCATCGACGGAAATAAACAATAAAAGAATTTATTGTCTGAAACGTTCAATCATTCCTTTCTTTAGTTTGGTTTTGAAGTGAGAAAAAAATAAAAAACCCTATGATAAATAAGTGAAAAAAATTACGCTTTATGATTTTTTCTCTAATTAGATTTTCTCTAGGATGCTTTAAGTTACTCATTCCTGCAATCATCATCTTCTTCTTTTGATGAGATGACAACCTGCCTGATCAGCTATTTCTCTGCCAGTGTCAAGTATTTAAAGTCTTCATGTCTTCGTCGTGATGAAATTAATGATGAAAAACAAAAAAAATGTGAATGAGATGAAATGGGGACCGTCTTTTGAAAAAACCAAAATCGATCTCCTCCTGCAATCATAAAACAATTTACAAAATGAAACGTTAATCCATTTAAATTAATATTATACGCTTGACAGCCATTTATTTATATTTCTTGAAGAGGAAAAGCGCCATCTAGTATCAAATAGCTAAATCAGAACGTTACTAAACTAGAAGACGCGTTAGTTAATAAAGCAGGTAGTTCAATGTTTAGAATTAGATGGCGCTCACTAAACCTTTTTAACCATATTAAGCGCAGTTGTTTTTGTAATTTTGCAATTCAGAATTATAACATTTATATGTTATTGTAAGCTACGCGTATTTAATACCGAAATATGTCAATATGTGGAATCTCTGGTCGGTAAGAGTGAATAGAATTTGAAGAAGGTGATAGCATTGAAACAAGGGTAGGATAATTACAAAGTTTATTTGTTTAAAAATTAAAGTATTTTGATTAATTTATCCATACACACCGACAATTGCTATCTCGTTCTGGTTCACTAATTACAGGCGACTTTTTGTATTTGTGTCTCTTAACTGTCGTTTTTTCCGTTGCATCCGGTTGCATTCTAAAGAAGTTTCACTTCAAAAACCTCTATTTACCTTCATTCTTCTATATCATGTAGGTACTTGTTTCTTAATGCAACTGTGCATCAAATAGTTTGATTTTTTTAATTAGTAAGCCAAAAATCGTTAATTTGAATCTGTGGTGTTTTTACTAGGTTAAAAGCAATGTTTTATTTAACTATGTGGCGACTTCCACATATAACACAACAATAACTTACTACAGCGCCATCTACCGAAGATACACTGAACTACGAAGTAACGCACTACACGGAGTAACTACAAATCCTGAATCGCGCAATAAAATGAGTGAGTTTGAGTTGAGTTTGAGTTCCCCCACAGTGGTGACCCCGACGTGATTGGAAGCAGCCTTCAAGGAAGCAGATCCACAGCACCATCATATTCACTCCCACAGCAAGTCTCAAGCCAGCCAGCAACCTCGGCCTCAACAGGGATTCACCACACGCAGGAAGCGACCGCTCCAGCCTGGTCACCCCTACGGCCTCTATAGCGAAGGTACAACACACTGCACCTACGGTCCATGTAAGCAGAGCATCTCTCTCCCGTCTACGCAGCAGCCAGCCACTACGCAGTAACCGCCCCGACTCACTGGGGACTTCACCGCAGCACCGCGCACCGCATGCGATCCCGACTCACTGGGACTAACGGCATTCAGTTCCGACTCACTGGAACTTGCGGCACTCAATTCCGACTCACTGGAACTGCTCACTCCTGGCACTGGCAAGCTCCACAACGGATCACAGACAGCTGACTCAACAATTTATCGACCTCCGGTCTTGGAGGGGAGTGATGTGGCGACTTCCACATATAACACAACAATAACCTACTACAGCGCCATCTACCGAAGATACACTGAACTACAAAGTAACGCACTACACGGAGTAACTACAAATCCTGAATCGCGCAATAAATAGTTCTCGCGCCGATTATCATATATACAACATCCCAACATCAAATGTTGGGCAGTAGCCCGCCAGGCATGATCACCTCGCCCGTTCCCCCACAACTACTTTTATTTTTTAAATTAAAGTATTAAAAATAGTTGACAGACTTGCGATAGCTTATATATTTTTAATATTTTTATATTAATATATTGAACTAACATGCAAACATGTCACGTACAATAAAAAAATGTATTCTTAGTAACAATGTTTATGACAAGACGAAGTTTATACCTACAGAAGATGATTACATATATACAAAATAATGTATCTATTTATTTAAACAATAATGAACCTGTCAAGTGAATCTTTGACCACGATGCAACCTGTTAAAAATATCAGGCAATTCAAACTTCTGCAATAATTATAAAATAAAATATTTGATCGCGGTCCTCATAATATTCTTTTATATACGTTGAATCTCTCATAGATTGGCTAAGACTTTCTCGACTGTCATTCTTTACTACTCTAATGTGATAACGATATAATGATTCATCGATAACCGCCTAATCACAGTAAAACAACTATACGTTCGCATGGTGTCCCACAGGGATCATATATGGGTCCAGTTTTGTTCACTTTTTTGATAGTTGGTTTAAATTCTCAGCGTATTATTTTTATCCAAAGAATTAAAAGTTTTTGAATAATAATTGAATAGGACCTTGAGTTATGGCAAAGAGAATTGATACTCAAAACTTTATTAGGAAAATTGTAAAATATTTGTAAAATTGAAGGTGCATAGACAACGGCCTGTCATTGTCTTTAATCAAACTGTTATTTCTACTTATCTGCTATCGTAATTTTTTTAATGTCGGTTTAGATAGCGTTGTGTATGAGTTCATTTGTTTTAAAGGTATTGTATCTACACGCATACATATTTCCCAGACTTTAATTTATTTAAGGCTTTCCTAATTTAGATTTCCATTCGGTCCATTTATAATTTTCGTTACGTAGAAGCCTATTGCCGTTAAAAAAGGACTTTTGGAAAAACCTTTTGAAATTGGGTTTATCAAAAGAAAATATATAAAAGGTGAAAAGAAAATAGTAGAAACGTTTATTGATTAAGTTTAGTTCTAAAAACTAATAAAATACTAGGATTTAGTGATATCAAAATGAAATTTATTAATAGTTCAAATCTTATTAATAAAATTGTGACAGATTTGTAAAATCAAGAAGAATACAGATAAGGGTTTGTCATTATTTTTAATCATAATATAAGGATCACTTCATCCGCTTACTCCTGAAACAGTGAACTTGAACCCTCCATCCACCTCCACGATGTTCCCGGTGACCAGCTTGCTGTTATCGCTGGCCAGGTGCACGATCATCTGGGCTATATCCAGACCCACGCAGGTCTCTCCCATAGGTATCAATAAGGCATTTTTCTTCAGCCACTCCTGGTATTGTTCTTCACTCCACTTGGTTACTCGTCTTGTGAGAGTTGACTCCTGAAACAGAAAAGAGTAGAGAGGAAAACGAGAAAAGACACTCCATGTCTCTTAAAATCAGTTTTAGAATTAATATAAAATATTTTGTTTCGTTATTGCTGGATACTATATTAAACTATTTAAAGTTTAATACTTTAAATAAATTAATGATTTTTTTATTTTTGGTAAAGACAATTCCCACACTAGGAATATGTAGGTACCTACTGGTTCGCGGGGGACTTCACAAACATATATGAGACGGACACAAAGAACACCCATACTCAGAAGAACACCTTCAATTAATCAATCAACATGTTGCCCCATATTGGATTATTTGTATTAGATTCAAAAATCTACTCGTACAACACTTGGCACAGGCCACTAGGTCGTACGGGCAGTCGAGTTCCTTATTTTTTACTAAGCTGTTGTCTGTATCGATAACAATGTTAAAGGGATCGTTACCGTGCATGATAAGATTGCGATTACTTACAGTGAGGCCAGGACTGACAGTGTTGACCCTTACTCCATGTGGAGCCAGTTCCAGAGCTATCAGCTTCGTGAACTGATCCAGCGCCGCCTGCAAATATACACAGTTTTACATTAACACATAAGTAATAGACACTTATATATCCATCGATTCTTATAAAATTTTTCAATGGAAAAATAAAAATTTATGTGTCGGTTACACAAACGCTCATAGCATTCGAAGCATTGTAAAACATATTCGTATATTATCCTGTATGCACACGAAGATTTAACCATCTACAGTTTTTTACAACATGCAAATATAGCAGCAAAATAACGTGTATTAACATAACAACTACAAAATGTCTTGAGTGCTATCGTGCTTTGATTATTTGCTTTGGGTCGTTCAGTGGTCGAAATTTAAACATATATTTTTATTTGTATTAGCCTCCTGCCCTCCTCCTCCATATAAATTTTCATATCATGCCAAATTTCGTACTCCTCAAAACTACAAAGTTTTTGATTCACGTATTATTAAATAGATAATTGCCGCTCTGAAAAATATATCTTATCTTATTTATTAACCTATACCTACACATTTTCAAACATCTTTGTTTGTCTTAAAACATTTTTCGTGCGGAATCGTGTTACCGAAGACTTTTCCGCGGAATCAAAACCACACTTTTTGTCTTAAATTTTTAGCGCTCGACTGTGAACTTAACGTAGATTTCATAGCTCTTTGGTCAAATTGCGATGTTCACAGGTACACCTGGGAGTCTCCCTTCCAGTTACGCACGCATACTAAATAAAACCATATCTTTTTGTTCCATTAGTCCACAGATAAGAGTTGAAGTAAACAATTCCTACCTTACTCATACCGTAAGGTAACGAGCCCACAACAACGGAGGTTGCCATAATGCTTGACACGTTGATGATGTTGCCCTTGGTCTTCATCAGGTGATGGGCCAGGAGCCTCGTCAGGTTGTACACGGAACGGACGTTCACGTTGAATACCTCATCAAAAGTCGCCATGTCTGTTTTTAGGAGACAAGTTCGGGCGGTAGTAGCGGCGTTGTTCACCAACACGTCTAGTCTGAAAAGATTAAGGTACTAATAAAGCTTTTGTCTTCATCAGGTACAGCACTTAATGTTATGTTTCTGCATCATCTTTTCAACCCTTATTTAGCCCAAGAGTATTTGGGGTCGGCTACTATTTCAAACGGTTTCCACTCTCCGAGCCACGGGCTTGAAACACCGTCAAACTCCGGTCTGTTTCCTCACTATCTCTCGATTGCTCTCTCCCTCTTCTTCGATAAAAACGCTGCACATCTTCGTGACGCGTTTCATCGGTAAAAATTTACCCTCATGCGCCTAAAGAAGTTTCACTTCAATAAACATTAGAAAAAGCCGTGAACTTCTGTTCAATATTTGTCTTGAAGCTTCATACGTGTAAAGATAAAATAAGGATGCTTTTGAGAGAGTGGGAGAGCTATGCTTCGGCATGAATGGGTCGGCTCGACCGGACTGATACCACGGCCTCACAGAAAACCGGTGTGAAATAGCGTTTGCGCTGTGTTTCACCGAGTGAGTGAGGATACCGGAGGCCCATACCCCAACCCCTCCCCCATCCCCTTTCCCATCCCTCAAAGGTCGGCAACGCACTTGTGACGCCTTTGGTGTTGCGGGTGTCCATGGGCGGCGGTAATCGCTTACCATCAGGTGATACGTCTGCTCGTTTGCCCACTATTCAATAAAAAAAAAAAAAAAAAGACATCCTTTTGAATTGTTGACCGTCGTATTTAATGTGACTTTGTGTGTGTTAGGGTTTTACACTAAACAAAGAAATGGTTATATCCAACTTGTTGCGAAATGTAATTGGTTTTAAATAGTAAACTGTTATACCTAGTTTAAATGGAATAACAATCTATACTTAAACTACTTATTACAAGGTCTACTTTTACAACATTTCAATGTCCTCGTTTTTGCGTCCTCGGTTTTAAACAATTTAATTCATCTATAACAAACAGCATTTACAAAAAATATACTTTTACCAAGTTCTATTATAAATAATTGCTGATTAATAGATACTTAAATTAAACAAAATTAGTGTTTAACCGACTGCCGAAAATGAGGTTATCAATTCGACTGTATTTTTTATGTTTGTTACCTCATAACTTTCAAATGGGTAAACCGATTTTGATGATTCTTTTTTATTTAAAAGCTGGTGCTTCTCGTATGGTCTCATTTCAATTTAGTTTAGTTCCTGAAGTCTGTTTTTCATTTGTTATTTTTTTTGATATTTTTTATTTGAAAGTTGGTGTTTCCCATATCAATTTCAGGTTCTTGAAGTAAAATTTGTGATTATATAGATCTAACAGACGCACAGCATGACTGCGGTAAACCCAAGAACTTATTACAGACATTCTTTTACAGACTGCCTCTGGCGCAGTGGTAGCGTATGCGACTGCTGTTCTTGAGGTCTCGGGTTCGATTCCCGGATCGGACCAAATGTTTGTATGATCTGCAAATATCTGTTTCGGAGTTTGGGTGTTTTCTATGTATAATATGTATGTATTTACAAAAAAAAGTATATGTGTATTTATATCAGTTGTCTAGTACCCATAACACAAGCTCTGCTTAGCTTGGGACTAGATGGCGTTGTGTGTAAGATGTTCGAAATATATTTTTTTTTTGAAGTGAAAACTTCTTTAGCGGCGCTGTGTACTTTTTTGGAATGGGTAAAAATGTATAAACTCGCGTCAGGTCACGTGATCTGATCGAAAATTCGTACGTTAATATTCAAGTTTTCACTTCTGCCGGCACTCCCGGAGTGCCGGAGTCGATTTTTTTTATTGTGTTTTTTTTATGTTTGGCCAATATGATTCTACTCTATCTGATGGAAATCATAAGCAGAATCCAGGAGTGGTGGTCACCATACTCACTGCGATAGCAGCATGGCGACCTACACCATGGCAACCTAGTGATGCTTCTGCATCATTGGGCCTTCGGTCTCGCACTCACCAACAAAACACGACAGCACTGCTGCTGTCATTTTACGTTGATTTTCTGTGCGAGGGTAGTACCTCCCCGGTCGAGCCGGCCCAACCGAGCTGAAATCAGCGTGGCTCTACTACCTCAAAATTTATAATGTTGTTAAATATTTCTATATTTATTTTTGTTGATATTCTCAACACAAGGTTGACACTAATAAAACAATATCATTATACAAAAGTACATTTACTTTCACGATAATTAATTATTTTAATTTATCGAATATAGACTTTTTTCTAATAGCTTAAAAATTTTAATTGGCTGTCAGACTATTCCATACCTTCCAAAATGATTGATGGTTTCTTTAGCAGTCTTCTCCACGCCCGCGTCTGTTCCCAGATCAGCGATAATGGCCAGCGGCTTCAGTCCTGACTCTTTCTCGCACTGGTCCGCAACCTTCTTTAAATTTTGCTCGTTTCTACCGACCAGAGACAAACTAGCTCCTAGCTTCGCGAACAAAATGGCCGTTGCTTCTCCAATTCCCGCGCTGGCTCCAGTCACTAACACTACTTTATTCGTGAAATTTACTTCCATGTTTAATTTAAATAGGTGTACGGGTACGTGTGGTTTAATCGGCTACTTGTAGGACAATGCCGCTGAGTCAATAGAACTAATTAGAATCATATAGCATCATTAGGAGTTGTTACATTGTATTTAATAAGTTTTACATCATTTTTTATTGCATGAACTAAGATAACCTATATGTATATATAACATTGGATAACATGAAAAATCTTTAAGTGTCCTATGTATGACAAGCATTGATCTTTATATAGCCACAGATCCATATCACATCAAAATATGTCTTGTGATCGACGTCTACTTTCGCCCTGCCTGACACTTGATAAATACCATATTTATTTTTGAAAACTAGGTTCTAATAATTAGGTACTCTTGTAAACCCCATGATCACACATAATCACGTGATCAAAAGAATAATTAAACACTTATTGGAGTGAAACGCAGTCGGATGTTTCATCCAAAATGTAACGCCAATTACCCAGAGGGGTAGGTAGAGTTCTCCAATTGATCTCCTGTTACTGCGGACCTGACACACTCTTTTGCTCGCTGGTTCTTGGTGTTTTTTACACGGAACTTATTCAAGACATTACTGACTCTGCCGACACTTCCGCATACATTCGCTGTATAAACTTCTTTTGTAAGTCGCCTATCATTCATCCTCTCGATGTGGTTGCTTTGTATCACAAAATATTTTTTATTCATTTGTTGACTTCAAATAAACACTGAAATACTTTGTTTTCTAGCTACATGGACAATACAAGGGATTTTCTTATTTGTCATTGTTCTTAAGTATTATCCCTTCTTTCAATAAACTCTCAATTTACCCAACTACTTCATAAAGTATACAATAAATGGCAACCCAATTTCTAAGCATCCAATATCCCGTATGTAATATAGGTAATACATGGATCCAGTCTATGTGAGAAGGTCATATAATTTTCTTAACAAAAGTGTCCAACAGGCAGCTGAGTATAAGAATGAGTCGGTATCATTAGCATACATTTGAAGATAGTTTCAAGGTTATACAAAATACTCATCGTTGGTATAGTTAGGTACGTTTGATTTAGTAACGTTTTTCAGTTATTCGGGTATCATAGTATTAAATGAAGTCGCTTCCGCTGTCTGTTATCTTAAATCTTTTTAACTATGCAACGGATTTTAATACAATTTTAAGCAATAGATAGAGTGATTCAAGAGGAAGGTTCGTGTGTAATATATGCATATTATAGTAGAGGAAATACGAGAATTTCAGTCTTCCGTGCGAAGCCGGGCCGGGCCTTTGGTAATATATGAAAAATTAATACAATAATAATATTTTTATTTAACCATAGACCAAGCAACATGACTCACATTGTTAGTAACAATTATTCTTAAGATTATGTTAATTTACCTACTCTAATTCTACACGCAACGTATAAAATAAAATAAAACAAGTTCCGCTCCTGTTCAATGTCATCATCATCTCTAAGGTCAGCGGTTAATAAATGTCCGAGGTATTTGAACTTATGTTCTCTAGTTAATGATGTCTCATAAAGTTTGACTGGAGAAATAACTGTCGGGCATCGATCACCGGCCCCAAAGACCCTGATTTCGCTCTTCTTCACTTTATAAATTAATACGTGACGCTCTGCAAATTCTTGACAGACGGCAATCAGTCACAGACCGAGGCACTCAACAGAGCCGTATCATCAGAATAGCTGATATTGTTTTTTATTTTTATTTATTTATTTATATAAAGTACTACCACATCATACATATTAAACTTATAACTAATTATACTAACATGTGGGATTGTATCTGATATATATGACAATTACGGTGTACATAGCATTTACTGCAATATGACAATAGTGATCTACTTATAAATAACAATAACTAACTATATTCTACTACTACTAATCTTAATATATATAAATCTCGTATCACAATGTTTGTCCTCAATGGACTCCTAAACCACTTAACCGATTATAATAAAATTCGCACACCATGTGCAGTTCGATCCAACTTGAGAGATAGGATAGTTTAAATCTCAAATTATAGTCGCAATTTTAATTTATTGCTAATTATTTGTCTGTTATTATTTGACAGTCACAATTATCTGTTAACTCCAAATGATTCTAACAGATGTCGATACCTTTCGACTGGGTTGAGTAAGTAATCAATAGATGGCGCTGCTATGGTAAATCTATAGGCTATATTTTATTTTGGAAAAAAATAGGGTTCCGTAAGATATTGGGGTTTTTCGGACACAAGGTGTAAAAAATCAAACTATACGGGGGAAAATTTTTCGCTACGGGCAATAAAAGACGCAAACGAGGTTGCGTCGGTCAGCTAGTTTATATATATATTTGACTGGACACGGAATACTTTCACTATTTCAGTTTTAAATACATTAAACGACTGGCCAAAGATGTCAATGCCAGGATTATGAGTTTGAATATTATTATATTGATTAAGAATTCTATTTATGGGTGATTGTTGACCAAAATAGATCTTGAAAATTGGGTGTAGAATATCTTAACTATTTGATGTTTGGGATAACAGTAGGGAATATTTAAAGATATTTTTTCTAATAGACTGTATACGATTATTGACTACCTTATGAATAAAACATAATTCCTAAATACGTCTGCGATTTGAAACAGTAGTCATGTCAAACTTGTTAACACATACCATACCCCGTCAATGTTACAGCCCACGCGATCTGCCGAGTGTCTCAATCACTTCGTTGATGTAAAGATTTGAGAGCGTAGGCGAACTCAACCCCCCTGTCTCACTCCACACGCCAATCCGTACGGTTCAGACACTACCCGCCTATAGTACCTGATTGATCTGGTCTCCGTACCAATATCTGAGAGTGTTGATCAACTCTTTAGGTACTCTCTCTTTTTTACATTTCATCCAAAGAATTTCGTAGGAAACCAGATCAAACGCCTTTGATAGGTCGAGGAAGAACGCACGCGTATACAGGCGTCTTCCAGTCATTTTAATACCTGATAGCCCATTTCAGAGACACTATGGCGCTTTCTGTGGATAAGCCCGGTCGAAAACCGAACTGATCATCGTGCAAGTTGATGTATTTATTAAGCTGTGTCCGAAATAGACTGTCAAGCACCTTTTTTCCAACCACAGTGGCCAAAGAGATGGGTCTATAATTATATCGATCCGCAATTTCACCCGTTTTATTTTTAACAATAGGTACAACAATAGTTTTCGTCATCTTGCTAGGCAAGTAAGAATAACTGACACAAAGTTTAAAAAACATTGCTAACACTCTGGATAGGTATGGGCCCACATATTTAAGATGCTAAACGCTTAGACCACCCTGACCAGGGGATTTGCCTACGCCGAAAATCTAATAGTTAGATAACTCTGGTCCAAAGCATCCGGTACTGACACAGACGGATCCAGCGGTGATGTCACCCTGAAATGCTCCCTAAAGAAGTCAGCAAAACGTACCGGATCGCTCTTTCCATTGATGGACACAGGGAGGCCAGACCTACTGTTCAACTTATTTGTTTGCTTCCAAAAAGCTCAACAATAATAAATAGCATGATGAGAAGCCAGAATATCCTTTTTTATTTGATTTTCGTAGTTTTGACATCATTACGATGACACATTAACACTTACGAGGCGGCAAATTTCGTGTACTAAAGAATCGATTGACATGTCCTTGAAGTTGTCACACTACACCCAAACATCACGATTACAGTGTGATGATTGATAATAACTTGATATAAAATAATAAAATTCTATCGACTTTTTCCCATTATCTTACAAGCGACCGAGTACACTACACGTACACTTATTTAAATTCAAAATGGAAATAAATTTCACGAATAAAGTAGTATTAGTGACCGGAGCCAGCGCGGGAATTGGAGAAGCAACGGCAATCTTGTTCGCGAAGCTAGGAGCTAGCTTGTCTCTGGTGGGTAGAAATGAAGAAAATTTGAAGAGGGTGGCGGACCAGTGCGAGAACGTGTCAGGGCTGAAAGCACTGGCCATCGTTGCTGATCTGGGAACTGATGAGGGTGTGGAGAAGACTGCTAAAGAAACGATCGATCATTTTGGAAGGTATGGGGTAGTTTATGAATATTAGCTGTGTCTAACATGGTAAATATAATTATAGTTATATTAGAAAATCGATAGCTTAATATGTCATAACGTAGATATTGTTTTATTGTGCTGTCGTTTTATTAGTCAGCCTTGTGACGTGGTCATCGACAAAAAAATTAGCTTATTAAATATTTTTCTCCACGGAAAAATCAAGAGTCGCATAGTAAGTGTACTTTTTTAAACTTATATATTATATATATATATAAGTTTAAAATAAGAGAGATATATATATATATATATATCTCTCCCTTATTTAATAGAGATATTGTATAGAAAACATAGGGTCTATCAACCTTATAGTAAAATAGGTAATAAGGTCAATCGATACGAAGTAAAATCAATAACAGTATGTGGATATAACTTGTTGGTTTAATTTTCATAACAGCCTAAGGTACAACTTATCATAGTTCCACCATCATTAATATGGTGGTTTTTATGTTTCAAACTTAAACTCAAAACTCAAACTCAAATCATTTATTTCCATTGGCCCCAAAAGGCACTTGAACACGTCAAAAATACAAACATAAAAATATAAAACAAAACTCCTAATACTAAATGCACTGAGATGATTTGAATTACCGGAGCTTAGATTGATTTCAATTCAACTCAAAGGTTTAAATTGAAATCAATCCAAGTACCAGCTCCGATGGGTATTGCATTCATGAGAAGAGCTGGTGAGAAACTCATGTGCACCATCTTTTCAGATAATTCATACAAAGCGGGTTTGTTTTTGACAACAGTATTTCTATGTGCAAGTTAAGGCAACCAAAACACAAAGGCTAGAAAGCGGTCTAATAAGATATTAAAGCTAGGAAAATAATTTTTTTGTCTAATAAAATAATAAAAATTAGTCCATAGCATATAAGGTTGCAATCACTTACACATCAAGGAGTAAAAGCAATGTGTGCATACATACTGGTCCCAAAGAAAAAGAAAAAAACGTTCAAAATGTAATAAAATAATAAATACAAATTATTTACGCTCCAACAATGTAAACACAGATCGCCTCAACTTAACAAAGTTCAAATGTCAGGTAATAAATGCAGAGTAAGATGTCAAGAATTAATTACAATCCAATAAATTATTTCACTTTCACTCACATCCAAGGCACTGTATCAGTCAAGAAATCGTTTATCGTATAATAGCCCCCTTCCACAAGACGACTCTTAACGGCACTCTTGAACTTTTGTAGGGGTAAGTTCAAGATTTCGACAGGAATTTTGTCATAAAAACGCACACCAAGTCCTTCAAATGAATTGTGGACTTTGTTAAGGCGATAATATTGGCCTACTAATTTGTGCTTATTCCTTGTGTTTAGTGAATGATGATCACTTTTGCTACTATATTTATCTATGTTTTTCCGTACAAACATAATATTAGCAAATATATATTGAGATGCAACTGTTAAAATACCTATTTCCTTAAATCGTTCTTTCAGAGAATCTCGAACTTTAAGTTTGTAAATCGCACGAATTGCCCATTTTTGAATTACAAAAATGGTTTGAATATCAGCTGCCTTGCCCCATAGTAAAATACCATATGACATGACACTGTGAAAATAACTAAAATAAACTATTCGCGCAGTTTCAATATTAGTTAACTGGCGAACTTTCCAAACAGCAAATGCCGCGGAGCTCAGTTTCCCTGCTAGATACGATATATGGGCGCCCCACTGAAGCTTATGATCCAAGGTTATTCCTAGAAACATAGTTGACTCTACGAGATCAATCATTTCATTATTTATTATAATGTTCGTGTTGAGTTTCTTAACATTAGGCAAAGTGAACTTTATACATTTAGTTTTATACGAGTTCAATAGTAAGTTGTTGCTTGTAAACCAATCTTGGACTAGTGTAAGTGATCTGTTAATATCATCAAAACTATTCTGATTACGATTAACTTTAAAAATAAGCGAAGTGTCATCTGCAAAAAGTACTACATCACAGAAATTTTGCACAAAGAAAGGTAAATCATTAATATACACTAGAAAGAGAAAAGGACCCAGAATTGAGCCCTGTGGCACGCCCATTGAGACAGGTAATCCGGAGGACCTACTTCCATTTATATCCACTCGTTGAACTCTGTCCCCAAGGTACGAGGCAACCAGATCAAGTGCAGTATCCCTAATGCCATAGTGCCTGAGTTTTCGCAAAAGCGTTTGATGTTCAACGCAGTCAAATGCTTTGGATAAGTCACAGAAAAAGCCAATAGCATCTTGCGCGTTTTCCCAGGCATTAAATATATGTTTTATAAGTGTTGAACCAGCATCAATGGTTGAGCGATCCTTTGTGAAACCATACTGCTCTTTATGAAATAAATTATTAATATTAAAATGAGTTTCTAATTGCTGAAGAATAAGTTTTTCAAAGACTTTACTGACTGCGGGCAAGATTGAGATGGGTCTAAAATTACCTGGATCGCTCTTAGACCCACTCTTGAATAATGGTATGGTATGTCACTGTCATTGATGTGAAATAAAATAACCATTCTTGGCTCGAGGTATTAGGTATTAGGTAGTAGGTCGTGGGGCGGTACTACCCTCGCACAGAAGATCAACCTAAAATTACAGCATTCATGCTATCGTGATTTGTTAGTGAGTGTGAGACCGGAGTTTCACCGATGCAGAAGCATCACTAGGCCGCCATGTTGTGGGTCACCATGCTGCATTGTTGCATTGTCTGCATTTGTAATGAGTATTGTGACCACCACTCTTGGATTCTGCTTATGTTTTCATCAGTCGGTGTAGAGTCATTTTGGCATTGCCATACATACAAAAAAATAGTTCCTCCGACCCTTTTTCTCTAACTAGGTTGTGGTCGGCTTTAATAAGTCTACTATGATTCGACTGAACTTCCTGAGAACTGCCAAGTTTTATAGAAACCACTGGGCGGGTTTGTACCAGTCGAGCGGTGTGGAGCGACTGCCCACTAGAACCCACGCAACTAAAGTACCAATGTCAAAATTCTATAGAAAGATTGGTGTTGGATTTTACAGAGCTTCAATTGTCCCTAACGATTGCCACTGGTAGTTGTATGGTAACCAGGACCGACGGCTTAATGTACTCAGGCATAGAGAAGTCTCAATGAGTTAGGAACATCACTCATTATTAAACTATCCTTTCGGGCCTAGAGCCTAATACGGACTCCAGCTCTTACCAAGGAAAATTAGAATCTTTTTAATTTTAATTAGATTAACTCTAGCTAAATTGTACCTTCCTTGTGAGAGAAATAAAGATTTATTATTATTATTATCCTGGCTAGGATTGCTTAAATTTACAATGTGGTAACCTATACGGTAACTTCTTAGGTACGAGTCCTTCGATGAAGCTCTTGGATAACCTTATTAATTTCTTAATGTTTTCAGACTGGACGTATTGGTAAACAATGCCGCCATTAGCGCCCGTACGTGTCTCCTGAAGACTGACATGGCGACTTTTGATGAGGTTTTCAATATCGACGTCCGTGGCGTGTACAACCTCACGAGGCTCCTGGCCTCGGAACTGATTAAGACCATTTTTTTTTTTTTTTTTTTTTTTTTACGTGTGGAAACCCCCTCGGGCCGTCACCCCGCCGGGGTTTGCGGCGGGGCGGTGTGTCGGAATCGAACCGACTAAAACCACACGGTGTGCCAACTCTGCGCCTGAGAAGGGAGGGGTCCGGGAATCGCAGATATTACACGACCGGACGCCTCCCAGCGCCTGCCCGCACTGAAGCGGGCACCGTCTGCTGTTAAAATCTCGATTTAGGCGACGCACGGCACACGCGTACATCGCCCCCTCGCGGTTGGCCTGTAATGCGGATGGAGGGGAAAACCCATCCCGTCCATCCGCGGCCACACTCAGGGTGGCATGAGGCGCTGATAGGCGCGCCTCCGCCGCCCCGTGCGCCGGCGGCGGATCGGGTCCGAGTGGAGATCGTCCTCTCGGGCCTTCTCCGCCGCCTCCTTCTGCGAGATTACTTCCTCGCAGAAGGTCGCGACCGCGGTAAAACTGCTGTCGCCACCGGCCATGGATAGTACGACGGCCGGTAGCGACAGATCTCCTCCGATGACTGCAGTGAGGGCCCGGCGCTGCTCCGCCCAAGCGGGGCAGAACTCCAGCGTGTGCTGGGCCGAGTCCTCACTGCAGTCGCAGTGGTGGCAGGCGGGACTCAATTCCCTCCTAGCGACCGAGTGCAGGTACTTTCCGAAGCAACCATGCCCGGAAAGCACCTGCGTCAGCCGGAAGGAAAGGGTCCCGTGCTGCCGCCCTGCCCACTCGAGGATGACCGGCTGGAGCGCCTCCACGGTGGCAAAGCCAGCGCGTGGAGCCTCCAGCCGGGACGACCAACGAGCCATCGTGGCTCGGCGAGCGGCTTCACGCCAATCGCGTACCTCTTCGGGCGGAGGACGATACCCGTTCTCCGCCCGATATTCAGCCGCTCGCCGATAAACTTCGGCGAGCACTTCCGCCTCCAAATCCCACGGGGGCGTTCCGGCCAAGGCGCATGCCGCCTCCGTCGAAACGGTGCGGTATCCGCGTATGGCTCTGACTGCCAATACCCTCTGAGGGCGCCAGAGGCGCGCCTTATTCTGGGCAGTCAGAGCCGGGACCCACACCGGTGACCCATAAAGGGCCATCGACCGGACCACCCCCGTGTAGAGGTTCCTAGTAGCGACGCTGGCTCCACCCAAGTTGGGCAAAAGACGCCCAAGGGCGGAGGCAGCGCCGACCAGCTTCGGTGATAGCTGTCGGAAGTGCTCGTCGAAGAGCCACCTACCGTCGAGGATCAGGCCCAGATACCTCATCTGGGCCCGAACCGGTACGAGGACCGAGTTGACTTCGATAGAGGCGCCGGGGGGTGGACCACGACGGGGCCCATGGAAGAGCAGGGCCTCCGTCTTGTCAAGGGCCACCCGTAAGCCCAGCGCCTCGATGCGAACTGATTAAGACCAAGGGCAACATCGTCAACGTGTCAAGCATCGCAGCGACTGTTGTTGTTGTTGGTGCTTTACCTTACGGTATGGCTAAGGTAAGAAACCATCAAAATTCAACTCTAATCCTACGGCTACTGGAGCAAAGCTACGTAAGTGAGGGTACGCTACAATATGAGCTTTTGAATAACTGAAAGGAAGAAGTCCAGGTGTATCAGTCTTAAGCTGACTGAAGTGCCGTGTCAACCCCTGTTCAATTAATAGTCTAGCTAGAATTACAGAAATATGGTAAAAACTGTAGTTTAGCAGATTTCTCATAAAAGTATTTTTTTACATTAATGAGAAGATTTTTAAAATGTTTTCTAACTTGACAGATCATACTTTAATTATCTTGTAGAGATAACTTTCTGAGTGAGAATCTCTTCATTAATAATTCATTATCAAAGCCCAACAGCAAAAAAGACAAACATAGATAGATCAGCAACGGACTTAGGACGCTCCTTGATCCTTATTATGTTGTTGTTAGATTAAAACCATGGGTTGTCCTAATATTCCTTCTGTTTCTGCAACGGATTCTAATAGATTAACACAGAGAAACGACTACATTACAGGAAAACTGAATAAAAATCCCGAAAATTATATAATTTTATAGTTCGCCATTGTTAATGTAAAAATGCATAATTTCCAGGCGGCACTGGATCAGTTCACGAAGCTGATATCTCTAGAACTAGCTCCACACGGAGTAAGGGTCAACACTGTCAGTCCTGGCCTCACTGTAAGTAACTGGAATTATAACTTCCCTGTACAGTACTATCAAAATAAAAATGTGTTATATTTTTCTCTAAGCTTTTTAGAACGTTTTCGACAATCTTGAATTTCATTATCGATATAAATAAGAATAGAACAATAGGATGATTTTAAAAGTATATAACAATACTACAAATAAAAGTCGGTACTTGTCGTGATATTTATACTATTATTAGCTGACCCGACAGACGTTGTTTTGCCATAAAAGTTTAAGTTTAGGAGTGGGTCACCCTTATCATTTAGGGGTATAAAAAATAGATGTTGACCGACTCTCAGACTTACCCGATATGCACAATAAATTTCATAAAAATCGGTCCAGCCATTTTGGTGGAGTTTAGTAACAAACACTTTGACACGACAATTTTATATATTAGATAAAAACAGTAACCATGAACTAGAATCTGTTTTGTGAAAATATCATAAGATAATTGTATTACGTTTTTCTCTCTACTCTATTCTGTTTCAGGACTCAAACCTCATGAAAAGTGTAACTAAATGCAGTGAAGAAGAATACCGGGAGTGGCTGAAGAAACATTCCTCATCGATACCTATGGGAAAGTGTTGCGTGGGTCTTGATATAGCCCAGATGATCGCGCACCTGGCTAGCGATAACAGCAGGCTGGTCACCGGGACCATTGTGGAAGTAGATGGAGGGTATAAGTTCACCATTTCGGGAAGTGCACCTCTGACCCGATGAAGTGATCCTTACGGTCTTATAGAAGAATGGAGATACCTTAGTCTATATACTTCATAATTTTACAAATCTGTCACAATTAAGTTAAGAAGGATTTAACCATTAATAAATTTGAATTTATGTCACTAAGTCTTAGTATTTTATTAATTTGTAAACTTATTATAAATAACCTTCCCACTGTTTTCTTACACCTTGTTTCTATTGATATCGATCAAACTTTCAGTATGGCAGTAGACTTTCATTTTCGGTTCTTAAACAAGACTCAAGGCGGAAATCAAAAATTAGATAAACAAAAATAATCAAATAGTTAGAAGAAAAACTGACATAGGCTGTTTTTCTTCTCACTACCTTACAATAACAAAAAATGGTTTTTCTGTGTCACAATATTCATGGCAAGACTAATGTAAATATAATATACATTTAGAACAAAGTAAAAAAAATAATTACAAACGCACTCTTCAGTTTTTTATTTGCATCTATTATATATGAGAAACTTTAAATAGTCAAAGTCAAGTTAAAAAGTAATTTTAAGCGTCGGCAATTTTAGTGTATCAGAGAATTGCTTGACACATACATTGATATACAATAATCGCAGTGTAACGACTTTCCGGCATTATCTTACAAACAGCCGAGTACACTACACGTAAACACGTTTCAAATAAACATGGAAGTAAATTTTACGAAAAAAGTTGTGTTAGTGACTGGAGCCAGCGCAGGAATTGGAGAAGCAACTGCAATCTTGTTCGCGAAGTTAGGAGCTAGCCTGTCTCTGGTCGGTAGAAACGAACAAAATTTAAAGAAGGTTGCGGACCAGTGCGAGAAAGAGTCAGGACTGAAGCCGTTGGCCATTATCGCTGATCTGGGAACTGACGCGGGCGTGGAGAAGACTGCTAAGGAAACGATCGAACATTTTGGAAGGTATAGAATAGTTTGACTTCAACTAAAATATTATTTTATTTACCTATTATAAATATAAGACTATTACTTCTAATTTGTGAAAAATTATCGGAAATTTTATTGAGTAATCAACCTATCTTCGTCCACTAAATTAAGGCCTTTCAAGGAGCACCTACCATCTCGGTCTTGGGCAGTCCACATTCATCCGTAGCCAGCCACTTCCTTCAAATAGAAATAAATGGATTCATTCAAATATCGCACATTGAAAAAAAAATACAATTAACACTTATATATGTCTGTTTATATCTAATCTCTCTGCGGTGTCATTCGATATTAAAGAGACGTGAGAACCTTGAACGTTAAAAACTCCTCATTAATTACATAATTCTTCAATATCTTTATCTTATCTGAAGACATGAGACATGGCAATGCCCCTGAAAAATGAGCTAAGCCAAGCGTAAGGGACCATATGCCTTCTCTTGAATTGCTTTATCTATGTTTATGCAGACTCTCATAATACCAATTTGACTTTGATCATCCTACTGCCACTATTTTAGCCTGAAAGAATAATCGAAATGTTAGTTTAGGCTTCAATAATCTCACGCACTCGGTCAAAAGCGACAAAAGAATTGCTCAATACCTATTTTCCGTGAACCCAAGCAATGAATTACGTATCTAAATGTCAAGGTATATAGATTCATAGGAGGATAAATTGACTTTCAAGAATGGCAAAGTTAATTTAGCCACTCTAAAAACTAACAAACGTCTTTTGACTTCAATCTACTTATCTCTATATAATATCTCAAGCGTAAGAGTACAAAACTTTTTATCTCAGGTTTATGCGTTCGTGTCCCACGTTGGGTACCATACGTCACGTCAAATTCTATAAATAAGATCGACCAGGGAACTTCATTGATGGAGATAAATTAAACAAAGTCACAATATAAAGCAGCTTCAATTACTACAGCGAGTGTAAGAAAAAAATTTAGGCACAGAGCTGGGCTTCTGGGGCTTTAGATCGAGGTTCACTTATCAGTATGCAAAGCACTCATCTAGTAACGCTGGGGACAGAAAACTACTCGTACTAATACATCTTGTCTGTTTTATATATGTGATAGAGTAGATATTAGGTAGAGACTCGATGTATTAGTATACCGTAAAGTACTGTATGAATTATCTGAAAAGATGGTGCACATGAGTTTCTCACCAGCTCTTCTCATGAATGCAATACCCATCGGAGCTGGTACTTGGATTGATTTCAATTTAAACCTTTGAGTTGAATTGAAATCAATCTAAGCTCCGGTAATTCAAATCATCTCAGTGCATTTAGTATTAGGAGTTTTGTTTTATATTTTTATGTTTGTATTTTTGACGTGTTCAATGTGTGTGCCTTTTGGGGCCTATGGAAATAAATGATTTGAGTTTGAGTTTGAGTTTACTACTACTATGTATTTATACACATCATCAGCACCTCATTAACCACTTTTAGCGGTCTACTGCTAGACATGGGACTCTCATCTTTCCCTTTATCGCAGGCAAGGTTTATTAAATTACTAGTTACTCGGCTCGGCTCTGGTGGTGGTAGCGTAACGTTATATAGCCTAATAGCCTTCTTTGGGGGCTATTTTTTATTTAGGGGCTTCCCGACACTAAAGTTTTGATTCAATTCGAACTGGTTCTTCTTGAGATTAGCGCATTTAATCAAACTACTTTTTCAGATGTATTATTTGACCAAAGTTGACATCGTATCCGAGTTTACCCGTTTTATTGACCAATGTAGTAAAATGTCTTGGGATACTTATAGATAACAATTTTTCATTCAAACACTATGTAAATTTATGTTATTTATTTAGAAATCTAAGGAATGTGGCAGATTCTTAATTAATCAAACAGGTATTACATGTGTATACTACATTATGTGGATACTGCATTACCGTAAAGGATGATGCACCTAAAACGACTATTACCCACTTGGGATTGTCCAAAGAGCAATTCTTAAAGTTTGCACCTTTCGCCCCTATTTGTTCCCTACCTAACTTCTCAGACATCAGTCTGGAGGTTTTCTCAGTGCGCCAACTGTTTACCTTGCTCACTATTATGAAACAACACTTAAGCTGCATTTCTGATATAACTGCCATAACCTCCAGGCTTTTAGTTTTTTTGGTTGGTTGAATAAAATATTATTTAATATATTATTATTGATTTTAACTTTCTATTTAGAAAATTACCTGTTGTACGGTGCTTACACAATATATACGCTATGATTTCCAAGAGAATGGACAGTAATTGGTATACAAAATATAATTTACTTCCAGACTAGATGTGTTGGTAAACAATGTCGGCGTCGGTGCCCGCGCAACTATCTTGAAAACCGACATGGCGGCTTTTGATCAGGTCTTCAATACCGACGTCCGTGGCGTGTACAACCTCACTAGGCTCCTGGCGCCGGAGCTGATTAAAACCAAAGGCAACATCGTCAATATATCAAGCATTGCAGCAACTGCGGTTGTTGTTGGGTCTTTACCTTACAGTATGGCTAAGGTAAGAAAATTTCTGCGGCAAAACTATTTAATTTTCGCCAACGGAACAACTCAATTAGCCCAATTAGCTTTGCAATGAATGGAATTGAGTCAGTCAGTCACCTCGTAGTCGCAAATGATAAAAAGCGTAGTTTTTATCTCGGTTATATAATACTTGCTTTACAGTTCGTAAAAGAGGTTTTATCTCATTACTGAGAAATGTCCTTGTATTATTTTTGCCAGATCATGCTTAGTCATGTTGAAATAACTTTCTTATTGGCAATATCCTCACAATTTCACAACAGTCAATTGTTTCATTGCACCAAGTGAGTGGAGTTATCGAAGCCCAACCATCAACTACCAAGTTCTTGTGGAGACTTAAATGATGGTGCATGAGCAGTGGCAGTTAACATTAGATACCTACACTATGAACAACATACGATAAATATATTTTATCAAGCTGACGTAAGCCACTCCTTGATTATATATTGTTACATCTTATTTCACCACATTTTACATATTATCACGATTTATCACTCGCACTACAATGACGGTATATTTAGGATTACAGTGCAAAGATTTCAAGTGTCTTAACACAATAAATGTGTTTAACAAGCAAAATGAGTAACTTCAAAATTTACGCGCCGATTTCGAGTATTTATTTTGCCAGCGGCAGTTGTCAGAATGGTAACCCACCACTAGATGGTTAGAGACAACTTTTTTTTTGAAAAGAGGGCAAGCTATCATACGTATCGCCTGATGGTAAGCGATTACCGCCGCCCATGGACACCCACAACATCAGAAGCGTCACAAGTGCGTTGCCGGGCTTTTAAGAAGGATTATGCTCTTTTCTTGAAGGTTTGAAAGCGTATTGGTCCGGGATTACCGCAAGCAACAGTTCATTTCACAGTTTTGTTGTGCAAGGCAGAGAGTTCCAAGAAAACCAGACAGTTGTGAACTGCTACCTACATCATTAATTATTACTTACTTACTTACTTCGCTGGCTCAACGACCCAAAGTGTGTCTTGACCTCCGACAGTAGAATGCGCCATTCTTTCCTATTCTGTGCCATCTCAGACCAATCGGACACTTTCATCTCTTGCATATCTCTGGCAACCTCATCTTTCCAGCGGTATCTAGGTCGTCCCACCGGCCGCCGCCCGATGGGCTGCCCAAGGTATGCTCTTTTGACGGCTCGATCCTCACCCATTCTTTCGATGTGGCCAAGCCAGCGAAGTCGGGCAGCTTTTATTTCCCCGATTATGTTTGGCATTGACACTAGGCTCTCTATCTCTCGGTTGTACCGCTGTCTCCGCTCTCCATTTTCTCCCACCGTCGGTCCCAGAATCTTTCGCAATATCTTGCGTTCTGCAACTAAGAGTTTATCTTCCTCCTTGATCGTTAGTGTCCAAGTTTCACATCCGTACATCAAAATCGGTCTGATCACTGTTTTGTAGACGCGGATTTTGGCTGTCCTGCTTATTAACTTGGAAACCAGTACTTTGTGAAGAGCTGCGGTACATCTTAGTGCGTTGACAATGCGGATGTTCATTTCCTCCTCCCTCCGATTGGTGTCCGTAACCGTACACCCGAGATACTTAAATTTATCTACACCTTTGTAGGTTGTGCCATTTATTGTAAGGTCTTTTCTCTGGTCTCTATTGTCCTTGTATCTCTTCATATGGAGGTATTCAGTCTTTTCACGACTGATTCTGAGACCCACCGATTTCCCTTCTTCCTCCAATACTTGTACCATGCCTACAACTTCTGCTTCTGATTGCCCCAATATAGCAAGGTCATCCGCATAGCCTATTATTTTATGCCTTCCATTTAACTCGACTCCCCCATCTATCAGTAAAACTTTTCGTATGATGTATTCGAGAGCTATGTTAAATAGAATAGGCGATAGAGCGTCTCCCTGCTTCAGACCCGTCGTAACCTCAAATTCCCGAGTCAAATCGCCTCCGACTCTCACTCGCAGTTCGCTTATGCCTGTGGCCACTCTTATCATTCTGACAAGTTTTGCGGGTACCTGGAACGTTGTCATTATCTGGTAGAGTGTATCTCGGTCAATACTGTCATAGGCCTTCGTGAAGTCCACAAACAGGCAATGGACGCTTTGGGCAAATTCCCATCGCTTTTCCATTATTTGCTTCAGGAGAAATATTTGGTCAACTGTGCCGCGCCCCCTGCGGAAGCCACACTGATAGTCTCCGAGTATTCGCTCCGCGTAGGTTTCAAGGCGAGCGAGGAGAACGTATGAAAGTACTTTATAAGCTGTCGGAAGCAGTGAAATCCCTCTGTAGTTTCCACATTTCTTTCTACATCCCTTCTTGTGTATTGGGCAAATGATACCCACGTTCCATTCCCTAGGCTGTTGTTCCACTGACCAGATCCTACAAATTATTTTGAATAGTTGGGATTGCAGTTGGGATTGCAGTGCAGGGACAGCACTGCAATCCCAACTATTCATTAATTATTATAAGAACATTTATGATGGCAGTACTTTCTTGAATGTTTTAAGGTAGTAGCAATACCAAAGGCGCCAATTTGTTCTTCCTGTTGGTTCTACAACAAAAGGTACAATGACGTGATTATCATAAAGCTCTTCAAATATTAAATTGTTTGTACAATTTTCTTTATCTTTGGTTTCTAACTGACACTCAAAGCATAGTAAATTATATGTGACAAGACTTTTTAGTGCGAAAGAAATCAAATTAAAAGCAACATTGTTGCATTTAGATTAATTAATAATTTAATTAACGTTTAATCAGGCTTAGAACACTATTATTTCAACTAGCCATAAACATTTATCTAGAACATATTAACTCACTTGTACTTTTATTGTGCCATTTAATGATACCCGACAATAAAGCTTCGATAATGGCTTAGGGTGAAATCGGTCTGGTAAAAAATCTTTTTCTTCAGCCTATTGCCTTTCACTGCTGAACGAAGATCATTTTAAAGTGAAATAAATTTGTTTATTTCAGGACTGTATTTTAAGAAGTTCTACCAAGTTCACAATCGAGAGTATAAATTTATCTAAAATATCATTTCCATAGAGTTAATATGATACTGTGTATATTTCCAGGCGGCGCTAGATCAGTTCACGAAACTAATATCTTTAGAACTGGCTCCCCACGGAGTAAGGGTCAACACTGTCAGTCCTGGAATCACCGTACGTTACACACATGCCATAAGATATTGTCTCTATATTTTCAAGGACATATGTAACCTCTCTTTTTCTCTACCTTTTCTCATTTCAGGTATCAGACTTCATTAAACGTATGATCAATTTCACCGACCAACAATACCAGGACTATTTGAAGAGCTATTCACAAATAATACCTATGGGAGATCCTTGCCTAGGTCATGATATAGCCCAAATGATCGCGCACCTGGCCAGCGATAACAGCAGGCTGGTCACCGGGACTATTGTGGAAGTGGATGGGGGGTTGAGGTTCACTCTTTCGGGAAACGTTTCCTCACATTTGAAGTGAGACCAACAGTTTGATTAAAAAGTATATTAAGTAATCGATTTTGTCTACACTTCATAACTTAACAACCTCTACTTTGAAATCTGTATGTCACTATTGAATAATAGAAAATATTTTACTGAGTAAAAGTTTTTCATTGAGATTTAGAATTTCTAATAACAGCTGCCTCGACTACAGTTATAGCTCGAGCTTATTACTACATTTTGTTTACGGCAAACTATGCCGATGCAGGCAATTCTACCAGTATTAAATGTATAATGGAGAGTATGCGTGTGTGGCGACTTTTACATACAAGACAACAGTAACCTACTACAGCGCCATCTACCGAAGATACACTGAACCACGAAGTAACGCACTACACGGAGTAACTAGCAATCCTGAATCGCACAATAGAAGTTCTCGCGTTTATTATCATATATATGTACCCTGCTAGGCATGATCACCTAGCCTGGTTGGAGGATCCTCCCTTTGTGTGTTGGAGGGATATGAAACCCATGCCTCCACACGTGTGTTAGTATAGGGACCAAAATAAGCTGTAAGTAGAATAAAGATCTGCAACAAATTTTTCAAGTTATCATGTCACAAGGTAGATACCGCACACACAAAATACATATAATATTTTATCGACACTGGTGATGTATTATATTCTTAGTAATTTAAAAAAATAGATAGTAATTTATCTACCGGTTTGGGGGGTTTGACACTGGTCGAGGTGTAAGTGGGTTTCCTTGCTTCCTTAGTTATTTAGAAGAATCCAATTTAAGGTGTAGTTTGGGGCCCCCTATAGGCGCTTGATTAAGTTTCAAAGGCTCTGTGAAAAACTCATCAGTCGTACAACGACTTAGTATTTAATGAAGCGTTTTTATTAAAGAATATTTAAATATACGGCCTAGTGGAATAAGTAGTCAACCCAATTATCAAACCAAAAATGTGGATAGAACACGTCCATTTCATTTGTCGGTCTGTAACTTTTCTGTAATCAATCTCCGTCCGCAATCGCAGTAGTAAAGCCATACTGATTTCAGCATGAAAGAGCTGGCTCGACTTGGGTGGTACTACCGTTTTTTCTTTTTTCTGTTTGGAAATCCCCTCGTATACTAACTCCAGGTGGCATGTCGGACTGGAACCGACTAAAACCGCACGCCACCTTGTCGATAGTAGATGCCGGGGAACCAGGTGCACCCTAGAAAGGAAAAACCTGGAATCCCGACGAACCTCGGCCCACCTACGCTTTGTAGATGGCCCCCTCTTGTGTGGGAACCCCAATGTTCCCGCTACTGTCCCTTTACCGGTGGTACTACCCTCTCACAGAAGACCAACCTAAAATGACAGTATTCGTGCTGTCAAGTTTGTCAGTGAATGACCGGATGCCCAATGATGCAGAAGCATCTTAATAGGCCGCTATAGTGTGGGTCACATGCTGCATTGTTGCATTGTCTACATTCGAAACGAGTATCGTGACCACTACTTAAATATTTTTTATTATTATTTTTTTTTCGGACATCTAACACACAACGTCATCTAGTCCCAAGCTAAGCAGAGCTTGTGTTATGGGCACTAGACAACTGATATGAATGCATATATACTTTTTTTTTAAATACATAAATATTATACCTAGAAAATATTTGTAGATTCCACAAACATTTGGTCCGACCCAGGATTTGAACCCGAGACCTCAAGCTTAGCAGTCGCATACGCTACCACTACTCTTGGATTCTGTTCATGTTTTCTATCAGGCAGAGTAGAATCACTTTATCAAGCTCATTTATTACAAAAATACGTAAGTATTTATCAGCTATCAGGTACAGGTTCTGCTTAGTTTGGGTTCACAAGGCCATGTGTGAGATGGCTATAGTCATTATTTATAGAAAAAAGTGCAGAGGAAATGGATTTCTTGTCAATAATTTCAATATTCGTGTGCACTGAATTCATAAAAGTTTGCACACGCATTAACTTAGGACATTTTAAGTCTTAAGCCGCGTTTTCGAAGTCATCGGGGTGGGAAGTAGAGCGGGAGAGGAGCAGGAGCGAAGCGGGAAAGGAGTAGGAGCGGAGCGGACAGCGGAGCGGAAAGCGGAGCGGGAAGGTAACGCTAATCCGTTTTCGAAACCAGCGTACTAGGCAGTAGTGCTAGAGCGTTTTAGTGTTGTTTTAGGAGAAATTATAACTAGTAAAATATAGCTTGATACGGATGGCAAAAGTAAAAAAAATACCTAGTGATTGAAAATAACTCACGAAATCGATAAATGTTTAGTAATATTTTGTTAAATGAAATAACCTACTTATATGAAATATACTACATAATAGCATCATAAATAAATATTTTAACCCAAGTCTATAATCTTAGAAAAATCTTGTTTAGTCGTAATTGCATACACAATAATTCACTATAATTGACAAATTAACAGGTTGCTACACTCATGCACCTATAGTAGATAGCAGAAAGCACAATGAAAAAGTAACATCAACGAAGCGAACAAATTTAAGAGACATGATTAAAATGTTTTAATAGAAACAAATCAATAAGAATATTAATTTAAATAACTAAAGGAACTTGGAAAAATCGATTGTTATTTTATTCCATCCCTATCTAACACCGCTACACCGGTGCGCCGCTCGTCACCCGCTCGTCGCCCGCTCTTCGCTTCGCTGTGTTCGTGAACACTCCAATTAAAGTCTATACATTTGAACGTGCCGTTGCCCGCTCCGTTTCCGCACCCGCTTCGCTTCCGCTGAGTTTGTGTAGGCAACCTTAGCCTATACCTGATCATCACCATGATTGAAAATAACTTGATATAAAATAATCAAATTTTATGGCGTTTTTCACATTGACTTGCAGACAATCGAGTACACTACACGAACACTATTTAAAAAAAAAAATTCAGTGTTGGATAGTCCATTTATCGAGGAAGGCTATAGGCTATATATTATCACGCTACTACTAATAGGAGCGGAGCACCAATGAAGAATGTTTATAAAACGGAGGAAAATTTTTACGCAACGGGCAATATAAGACGCAAACGAGGTTGCGTGGGTCAGCTAGTTATATATAAATAAGTTACAATGAAAGAGAGAAGAATAAGGTATCAAGTGGAAATGACCATGGTAGTTTCAATCAATACGGTAGAGTTTGGAAATAAATATTCAAAGGCGATTTTCTTAAACAAAAGCCAATCTAAAAAATATCAAAATTGTTTCCTAAAATATTCAAAAGCTTAACTTTTGGAGTTTTTAGATGCTATTTAGATTTTCCATACTACCAGGTTTTACTAAGTAGATAACCCATCAAAACCGTCAAAATATTTGTATATTTTTTGTTTCTTTAATCTTTGTGAATGGTAAACCCGGCTAAAATAGAATTCTGAATGTTCTGCTTTTTTTAACTGTTGTCGAGGTTTCGTGAATTTTACATTACGTTTATTTTTATTTAGTCAAGTAGGTAAAACGATTTACTTCATAAAATATGAAGTAAATCGTTGCTTGTTTGTATGGTCTGCAAACATTTCATCGGGTTTGGGTGTTTTCTATGCATAATATGAAAATATATATGTATTCACAAAAAAAGTATGACTATGAATTTATATCAACACAAGCTCTGCTTAGCTTAGGGCTAGATGGCGTTGTGTTTTAGATGTTCGAATTATTTATTACTAGCTGAACCCCGCGATGCTACACGCGGTACGACAATAACCGCGGGCAACGCCTCGAGGCGAAGCTAATATCTTTATACTCGTAAATAAGCTATGTTATATAAAATAATATGTGTTATTCTGATGTATATGCTATATTATTGTAAAGTTTCATCAAAATTCATTCAGTAGTTTTTGCGTGAAAGAGCAACAAACATACTCACTTACATACTCACAAACTTTCGCGTTTATAATATTAGTACGATTACACATTTTCAGAAGCAAAAAAAGATAAGTGCTCGTTACATTATGCTGTAATAATATTTGAGTTTTTATGTCGTAAAAAGTAAAGACAATCAATTAGCTGTTACATTTAAAAAATAGTCAGGGTATATAGGTTATCAAACAAAATATGACCTCTCTTTCAGATTAGACGTGTTGGTGAATAATGTCGGTGTTGGTGGCCGAGGAGCCATTCTGGAGGCAGACATGGCCACTTTTGACGAGATCTTCAACACTGACGTCCGCGGCGTGTACAACCTGACGAGACTTCTGGCCCCCCACCTGGTTAAGACCAAGGGTAACATCGTCAACGTATCCAGCACCGTAGCGACTGTGGTTTACATCGGATCATTACCTTACAGTATGGCTAAGGTAAGAGGCCTGAATACTATTAGGTTGTTATGCTATTATATATTATTTTATATATTACTTTTTTATGATATTAGTATAATAATGTGTTCGATAATAGTAAGATGACAATAACAGTAGAAGGCGGTGATGTTACCACAAGAACTGCCACAACGAAAGTCCAACCGGGTCTTGGAACTAGATGGTTAATTTATGTCATCTACACAAATAAATAAAATTGGAGTGTCTGTTTTTAATATTAAAATAACCGCTTTTTACTAAATACATGTATGCATGTATACATATACAAATATAAAAATATCATTTTTTAATTTTTGTCTGTTTGTTCCGGCTAATCTCTGCAACGGCTGGACCGATTTTGAGAGGACTTTCACTGATAGGTTGTTGATGATATAATGAGTAACTTAGACTTACCCACGGTACGACAAACACCGGGTAACACCGTGGGGTTCAGCTAGTTGTAATTAAAATTATTCCAAGAAAACCACAAAAAATCTACTTGAAAGTGTTGAGACCAGAAATGTATAATCGTAGGATTTATGACATAATCTTGGCCGCTTCAAACTAGTGTAAAGACAATATATTTGAACTAATTCCTTTTATCTTAGATGACTGGCACTGATAGTACCTACTCATATATATAGATGTCATAAACAACTCTAAAGTTATTAAACATAAAAACAATATAAACTATAACATATGGCATATTATCCTATTCAATATAATTAAGATATGAAGACAATAATTATAGTCAAACTGTATCTCAGATAATTAAGGTAGTTAATCATTACATAAATTCAAAATATTATTCGCAGTACTAAATAAAAATATGTATATTTCCAGGCGGCGCAGGATCAGTTCACGAAGCTGAAATCTTTAGAGCTGGCTCCACATGGAGTAAGGGTCAACACTGTCAGTCCTGGCCTCACTGTAAGTAACTGGAATGTGATCTGGAGGCAAGTGGCCTCATTGTATTCTATCTAAAACTCTTTAACAGCGTTTCATTCGTTTTAGTTCTTCGAACAAGCGATTTGAAGAAACTTGAATATTCAGATACCAAAATGGCGGATAAGAAAAATAATTTATCCTTGTAGTTCAAAACTATTCCTGAATATAGACACTAATTTAGTCATACACGAATCAGCAACTAAATACACTATTCTATATACTTCTAGAATAATCTAACCCAGACTTGAAATTATAAATACTGTTTCCCTAAAAAATATTGTGCAATTTCAGTCTCGTTTTCCAAATGAAAATTTCCTTAAACTTCAAGTCACTTTATAATCCTACAATAAATATGAGATTACCAAGTTACTATCGGTTCACACGATATTTGGTAATAAATACTATCTGAATAGTGCTTACTGGCATAAACAATAAGTATTGCATATAATTAACTCACTAAACATGCAAAAACATCAAAAACAAAACATAAAAAATACAAGTTGCAACATAGTCGTTTTATTATACAAGGACAAGATCTAAGTATTATCTAATTAAGTAGAACTAAGAATACAAGAGGACTGAGGAAATTTAACAGCATTTTGCTCCTCGGGAGAGTTAATTGTAACTACTGTGCCCCCTACGGGCAGTGAAGCAACAATTTACCTAAAAAAGTTGCAATTCTTTCATTGTTTTTGACTAGTTATAATCGAGTGAGTAATGTTAACGAATGGGAAATCCCGCACTTTCCCTCCTAGTTTGAGGAGAGAACACTAAAAAGATAAGAATGTTTGTGACTCATAAGTTATAAGTGACTTTTCAAAATCTTTTACTCTCTGGAGAAGTCCAGCTTGTGGGTTTTTTTAATACAACTAAATTTTATTGCTTCAGGTGTCAAACTTCGTGAAGCGTTTAACCAACTCCACTGAAGAAGAATATCAGGAGTATCTGAAGAAACATTCATCGACAATACCAATGGGAGAGCCCTGCCTGGGATTGGATATAGCCCAGATGATCGTGCACTTGGCCAGCGATAACAGCAGGCTGGCTACCGGGACCATTGTGGATATAGATGGAGGATTAAGGTTCACAATGTCTGGCACTTCCATCGCTGATCGTTTGAAGGCAAAGCGGTAACCAGTCTGATAGAAAATAAAATTGTTAGTAATCATTATGAAAAACAGGCCCTGGCCCATAGACTATAAGATTGATTATGTAAATTCGGTTAGTTATATTTTATGTAGAATATTGTCCCTTAAATGAATGATATGCTGGTGACTAAATGCAGTGGGAGTAGCTGAAAATTAAAAAAACACAATCATGACCATAACATTCTCGAGCGTGGACTTTTGTTTACGTTGAAGGAAACATTACAAGGTATCTTCTATAAACGTATCCGCACATTTACTTGTGATATATTGTATTGAAATAAGTAAATCAAACAATAAAATTAACTCTAATATTTAATTTTAAATTACTCCGCAAAGCGATAGTCAGAGTTTTAGCTACTATGTCTATTTAAGCTATGTAATTAATATAAGCTAAACTGTCACGTTGTGAGTCAGTATGTGAAAACCTTACACATTGGAGTATTTCGGATTGGAGTTCTTTTCTCGCATTTTCGAAACGTTCAAATCGTCACACGTTTGAATTTGGAAGTTTTAAACGTCCAATTAACATCTATTATTTATAATTGTCGTGTCAAATAAATATTTTAACCCAAGTCTATAATCTTAGAAAAATCTTGTTTAGTCGTAATTGCATACACAATAATTCACTATAATTGACAAATTAACAGGTTGCTACACTCATGCACCTATAGTAGATAGCAGAAAGCACAATGAAAAAGTAACATCAACGAAGCGAACAAATTTAAGAGACATGATTAAAATGTTTTAATAGAAACAAATCAATAAGAATATTAATTTAAATAACTAAAGGAACTTGGAAAAATCGATTGTTATTTTATTCCATCCCTATCTGACACCGCTACACCGGTGCGCCGCTCGTCACCCGCTCGTCGCCCGCTCTTCGCTTCGCTGTGTTCGTGAACACTCCAATTAAAGTCTATACATTTGAACGTGCCGTTGCCCGCTCCGTTTCCGCACCCGCTTCGCTTCCGCTGAGTTTGTGTAGGCAACCTTAGCCTATACCTGATCATCACCAGCATCACAAGCTAAACTGTCACGTTGTGAGTCAGTATGTGAAAACCTTACACATTGGAGTATTTCGGATTGGAGTTCTTTTCTCGCATTTTCGAAACGTTCAAATCGTCACACGTTTGAATTTGGAAGTTTTAAACGTCCAATTAACATCTATTATTTATAATTGTCGTGTCACATTGTTGCTCACGATGAACTCAGAAACGGTCTCATCCACTAATACATTTTTTTAAAGTGTGTTTTCATGTCAAAACACATTTTAAAGTGTGTGTGGCTAAAGTGGCTAAAAAAAGATAGTATGTCGAAATACAAATATTTTTTTCTTTTTGCGCCCACTTTATTATTTAGATTTACTCCAAGCGATCGACTACTGGTACTTCTGCAAGCAGATGTACCAGAAAAAAAGTCAGTCGGATGAATGAAAGAGGATTTTTCATTTCTGCCCACTACGGCACCAAAGCCAGTACCCAGAGGTACTAGACTACATCTTCGTATCAGAAAAGTAAAAATAGAAGTAGTATTTGTTTATCTATGTATTAGCATATTTTATTTATGTGCTGCGCCCTAGGCACAAACATAGGTGCTTTACTTTAGGGTTAATCTACCACTGGTCAAGTGGATCACTTGTTCCGCGTTCTGCAAACCATCGGGAGAGCCGAGTTGACGATGAGGCTGTTCGTCTATTTATTTGTAACAACAACTGGTTTTATAGGCCAGTCATTTTCGTTTCAATTGATAAGCGCGCGATTGGACTTGAGACACTTGAAGTTATCGTTTGATCATCATGCTTTCAGGGATATGATTGATAATAGTTTGATATAAAACGATCAAATTGTATAGATTTTTCCACATAATTCAATAAACAGTCCATTACACCATACGTACACTTATTTATATTAAAATGGAAGTAAATTTCACAAATAAAGTTGTGTTAGTGACCGGAGCCAGCGCAGGAATTGGAGAAGCAACTGCAATCTTGTTCGCGAAGCTAGGAGCTAGCCTGTCTATAGTCGGTAGGAATGAACAGAATTTGAAGAAGGTGGCGGACCAGTGCGAGAAGGACTCAGGTCTGAAGCCGCTGGCTATTATCGCTGACCTGGGAACTGACGCCGGTGTGGAAAAGACAGCTAAAGAAACTATCGAACATTTTGGAAGGTATGGAGTAGTCTTGTTTTGTTTAATTTCTTGAGTGCCTTACACAAGTTATTATCTGTAGTACCAAACAAGCTTACCTACTACAGTTCCTTAGAAAATGCGGTGTAAAATATTTCAGTTGATATACGTATGACAAATTCAGTTTTTTGTATAGCAGTAACATTTACCTATAGTATGCTATTTTAGAATATTTCATAAACAGTTTATTAGAATGAATAGGAATTTCAACTTTAATATGTTAAAGCCGAGGATCGAACTAAGTGGCGTGCAATTGGAGAGGCCTATGTCCAGCAGTGGACTGCGATAGGCTGATGATGATGATAGTGACGCGTTTCGAAAAGGTTATAGTAATTATTGTCATCTTCGTAACCATGACTGTTAGTTACAACCATCATAACGTTTACTTACTCGTTTTATTCCATACAAGGAAAAGGAGTAAGTAAAAAAAATTAACATTTTTTTATAAAAAACCTAAACCCCACACATTCCAGATATATGTATCACCATAGTAAAAATTACTTTAATTATAATGTGACGCTTCGTATGACACCTGTTCCATCTCTTTTGGTAGGAGAGCACGTTTTTACGCAATATCCTTTGTTGCAAGCCACTTCATGATCTGGCTACATAGGACCTTTTGAAAGAATATATGCCGCATCATGTGATGATGGTATTTCAGCAGATATTTGCAGTTAGGTGCTAAATAAACAAACAAAATATAATTTATTTTCAGATTAGACGTGTTAGTGAACAATGTCGGCATTGGCGGCCGAGGAACCATTCTGGAGGCCGACATGGCAACTTTTGACGATGTCTTCAACACCGACGTCCGCGGTGTGTACAACTTGACGAGACTCCTGGCCCCGCACCTGCTGAAGACCAAGGGTAACATCGTCAACGTGTCTAGCATCGTAGCGAATGTGGTTTACACCGGCTCTTTACCTTACAGTATGGCCAAAGTAAGAAACTCTTCAACTTTAACTCTCATCTAATGCATCCTTTAACTAAACTATCTATATATTGACAGACAGATAATCTATCAAATACAAATATCTTCTCTGTCTGTTGAATTAAGCACCTGGCATGCTAGCTGTATACAGATCTGTCAAAGTATACTTCAGATTGAAATGAATCCTTGAAAATGTGTTGAATAGCAAATTTGTCAGGTCATGCTTAGACATGTAGAGATAACTCTTTGAGTGGCATTCTCTTCATAAGTAATCAAAATGGGACAGTAAACAAGACAAATATCGTTTATCAGACGACCTTGAAGCCAGTCCTTGAGTAATAAATGTTGTTGTGTTATTGCAAGTTATTTCACAACATTTTACACATCACTTTAAATAGCAGGCACTAAAATAACACTTATATAATATTACAAAGTCGGATCTTTAAGTGCCTAAACCCAATAAATAATTATCGTATTAGGTTTATTTATTTAATACTGTTATTATATTGATTAATTCTTATGATGATGATGGGTTAGACTACCCACGGGCCATAGTTAAATGTGGTACGTGATAGGATTTTGTTTTATTTGTAGGAAATGCCGTATTATCTTTTATCACGGAGGACTTTTCAAACATTATTGAATACACAAAGAAAACTTATATTCAAAACAACAATTTGCGGATCACATAAAGTGTTGTCGCGTGTAGTGATCTAATCCACACAATTAGCGCAGTAAGACGCAGCAAGATGGCTCTCTCATCGATTAAGTATTAGATCCGAACATATTGCAACTGGACATAAAGACATGAAAACAGGCGTAGGCAAATTGTAAAAAATACTACAGTCTCTTAGTAGTGTAAGTGTCCATTACCTAGTCATTAATTTAAATATATTATACGCAGTGTTAATGTAAAATATGTATATTTCCAGGCGGCGCTAGATCAGTTTACGAAGCTGATATCTTTAGAGCTGGCTCCACATGGAGTAAGGGTCAACACTGTCAGTCCTGGAATCACTGTAAGTAACTGGAATATTGCCTACCAAAACATAATTTTGTTCTAGAACAGCCTAAATTCATAAGACTGTTTGTTTACGCTAAAAAACATTATTAACAAAACATGCAATTTCGCCCTATGTTCTAGATGTAACTTCTCTTAAACCTCAAGTCATTTTATAATCCTATAATAAAAATGAAATTCACGTCTGCCGATAGGGTAGACACGATATTTGTTGATTATAACTATCATAATATACGATGTTCTATATATTACATCACTGAAAACATGATATCATCAAAAACAAAACATGATAAAAGTACAAATCGGTTCTTTATCACAAAATGTGTGTTATCTAAATTTATCAGCATGCCGTAAGGATTCATTCTTTAGTTTTGCAGTAATACCACAGCTGCACAAACCGCATTGCAAACTTTCGTAACTTTTATCCAGAGATCCAACACCTCAGATTTGGGTGAAGATCACCTCAAAAGTGGTAAAACACTTGTGACTCTTGGGTTGTATTTACGGCAGTTGCAGTTAGCTGACTAGCCATTTCCCACAGTTCATTCAGTGAGAGTGAAGTGCAGTAACGATTAAGAAATTAAAAAAAAAAATGTTTTACTCCCCGAGAAGTTGCTTTAAGAAATTTAAACTAATAATTTCATAATTAATTTTACGTAACCATGTTTAGCAGACAAAGAATGTGAATTCATTATTTCTCTTTATTGTTTTAGGTGTCAGATTTCGTGAAACGTTTAACCAAGTTAACTGAAGAGGAATACCAGGACTGGCTGAAGAAATATTCAACCACAATACCCATGGGAGAGCCCTGCCTGGGGCTGGATATAGCCCAGATGATAGTGCACTTGGCTAGCGATAACAGCAGGCTGGTCACCGGAACCATCGTGGAAATAGATGGGGGATTAAGGTTTACAATGTCTGGCTCCTCCGTCTCTGATCGCTTAAAGTCACAGTAATAACGTATGGTCTGATAGAAAGTATATTTCAAATGGTCTTGGTCTGAATACTTATTCTGAGGACTCTAGTTTACAATATTTATGTCAGACTGTAATAATACATTTAGTTTTATATCGTTGAGCTAAGAATTTTATTTATTTGTTGACTGAAAATAAATCATTTTGAACGAGTATACCTACCGCCATCTATTTTTTGCCTACTTCTACATTTCCTTTTAAATTGAACTTTCATTTTCCCATTAAATTCCTAAAACGTTAGGTTGATAATATAATAATTAATTTGCCCATCATAATATACTAAAATGAAAGTCGACAAAATGTGTTCAAGAGACTTCCGCCAAAAGCTCCTGATATAACTTACCTGAGTGTATGTTTGTAGTTTAATAATATATTTAAGAAATACGATATGAATGATACGATACAAATATAAAAACATAATAATGAAAGTAAGCCATAATGCAATAATACTTGGCTGGAATTTAAAAAAAATGTAATGCCACTAGGTCCGAAAGAGGCATTCTGACTGATCTAGGCAATACTTTAAAGATGGATCTATAAAAATATTATAAAAACTTAAAATTTGGAAGAGGTGAACATCGACCCTAAGAAACTCGGTAGACCCCCTGACTTGGATGTCTGCGATAACAAACGACCTAAAGGAAGCACAAATCAATGCCTCAACTAGTCATGGCTTTGGTTTAAATTTTTTTTTCATAAAATTTTGTCGAACGAGCAGATGTCTATAAGATATAGATAGATAGAGACTAGACAGATACTAGTCGCAATTTCAATCGCTCGACTTATCCCATAAGTACCATGAAAGAAAGCAGCAATACGGCTTTAAATGCTATTTTCAAAGTCTATGTTTGCTTTCCTTTAAAACAAATTCGATAAAACATCAAAATCAGGCATGCGTTTTTAGTTTCTTGTTGCAATTCGCTAATATACTTTTTATTCGAACAGTTATAAAATGCTCACGGATTTGTTGGCTAATGAAAGATGGTTGCATAAATGAAACTGATACTGACTGATTTCATAACTTCTTTCAGGCAGCCAGAAAGTGGTCGCCTGTTCAAAAAATGATCACAAATCGAATTCCGAATCCCGTAGAGTCTGTCTAAGTAAGCGCGATTTTAAAACATTTTTCGATTTCAACTATTGATGTGCTTAGAGTTCTTCTATGGGCCGACTAAAAATAGTTCGATTTTCCATTATACTTAAATTGAGATTTATTTAGGTATAAATGTCTGTAATACAAATTAGTTTAAAAAAAATGAAATATAGATATACTTCATATAATAAATGCAGCTAGCGTAAGTCTGGCTCTGTACTCTGTATGATACACAAGTCAACGAACTCGAACTTATCGCACTAGGCACAACATTAAAAACTTTATTATTATGTATGCTACAGTGTAGTGATACAAACAGATATTATTTTACCGGTGAAGTATTGAGACGCGAAAACATCGAAGCAAAGATAAAAACAAATAACTCTCGGAATATGGAAGTTAATTTTGCAAACAAAGTGGTGTTGATAACTGGTGCTGGCGGGGGTATTGGAGAAGCTACTGCTCTGCTATTTGCGAAACTTGGGGCCACCTTGTCGCTGGTTGATAGGAATGTAGTCAATTTGCAAAATGTCATGCTTAAATGTGAAAGAGAGAACGGTCTTAAACCACTGGCTGTTTTCGCTGATCTAGGTACTGACGCAGGTGTGGAGAAGACAGCTAAAGAAACAATAGAATATTTTGGCAGGTATGAAGTAGGTCTTTTGCAATATTTTTTAAGATTTAAATAAGTAAACTAACACTACTACAGATATTTTAAACACCTGTCAGTCATTTATTATTCAAACACGGCCATGTCTCAATTGAACACATTTACAAACTAACGGAATATTAATAATACGAAAATGAAAATAATAATTTAACTAACATCAAATTTGTTGCCATAAAATTTGAATAGATTTCATTTATTGGCACTTGCACCTAAAATATTGATAAGTCAAACTTTATACCTTACGTCATTTCATCGAATCCGAACACTTTTATAAATGATAGTGGTCTTTGCTAATTATAATTCTGCACATGAAAAATATTCGGTGTGTGTGACCTATGATTTGACCAAACAATCGTGCAGCCTACGAACTTCTAATGACTTCTATGGATGGATTCATGGATGAAGTTGGATCTGACGGTTTACCGAAATATTTGTGGGCAATCATTGTAGCTTCGTTTTTTTTTCACAAAAAAGTCATCTAATTTAATGAAAAAAAACGCTATACATTTTTAGATTAGATGTATTGGTGAACAATGTCGGCATTGGCGCTCGCGCATGCATCCAGCAAGCAGACATGGTCACCTTTGACGACATCTTTAACATAAACGTCCGCGGCGTGTACAACCTGACGAGGCTTCTGGTCCCACACCTGCTGAAGACTAAAGGCAATATCGTCAACGTATCCAGCATAATGGTGTCTAACATTGCTGTGGGCAGCCTGCCTTATGACATGGCCAAGGTAAGCATGATTTTTTTACAGCAAGGACGGCGGCGTATTGATTTAACGGCTGTAGTAGCCTAAGGTTAGGGAACCTCAGACCACTATCTATGGAGGATGCGATGGATTTGAGCAACGAAGTACGTAGTATAAGTATATTGTTTACAATATAATAGCAACAACAAGTTAGGAATAAATATGTTTTTATTAAAAGCTAACGAATTACGATAGCCGCGTTCGGAGGTTCCAAAATAAGGCAATTTATAATATTTAAGTAAATTTAATTAATTGCTAATTTTACAATGTAATAACTTAGAGCTAACTAGACTAGTGATTCCACCTCGAAGTGTGAAGCCAGAATCTTCTTATAAACTAATTTTACAAAATAAAACCTATAGCTAACTAGCCTAGTGATTCCGCCTCGAAGTGAGAAGCAAGAATGAATTTAAATGATGTTTCTTAAATTCGGTTGAGGTCCAACGTCGCCATTCTTATCTTAGCATATTCCGCAGATGTCAAGTGCCGTGTGAGACGTTTATGGATACGTAACATCGTCCTTATAAAAAACACATTCCACAGACCTTAAGTGCTGTGTGACATGTTTAGGGCTACGTAACAAACGGAGATATATATAATAAAAGTTTTGCACACGACACTATTATTAAGGAGAAGGGACACAGGTAACGAGTGCGAATATAGCCGCGCGACATCCCTCTCTGTTGCGCAGGCGCCGTCTATCCTACGATTCCGAGGAGCGTTTAGATGACCTTTCCAACTCGCCTGCTCGCTACACGGCCATTTCGCTATTTCTTACTACATTGAGTGTTGTGGGTTCGGACCCCACATGGTACAACACTTTGTGTGATCCAGTAATTATTCTACATTCATCAGTTCATGTCGTCTTACTTATGTTTAATAAAAAAATCAGATGCAAAAAATTACGAACACAATTAATACCTATGTGATTTCAAAGATAGGTGATAAGAACTAACTAACTACATTAGTCACAAATTTTTGGTCATTATTATTTTTTAACACGTAATAATTATAACTGTCCCGAGAAATCCCTGGAATTAATTACCTGCATAACTTTGCTTATCTTTAGAAATAAAAATGAATCAACAAAATGTATGTAACTATGCGCATAACTATCGATTGACTCCACTAAATTGGATTTTTTTATATGTTTTTTATTGTCAGGACAAGGTTTGTATAAAAGAAAACTAAAAGGCAACGGACAAGTTATATTTTCATAGTCCGCAACAGACCATAAATGGCGGAACAAGGTTCGCCGCGTCGCCTAGTTTTTAATAAATAAACACGAAAAGAAAGTGAAACATTAACTTATGGTCAGTATATTGCCCCCTGGTATCAATTTATATAGAAAACAACAACGTTACGATAGCTTATCTTTAAATTTTAGCACAACGGCTATAGGCAAAAGACAGACAGATACACATTAACAGGTTCAACCTGGTCAAAACACGACACGTTTATTAGAAAAATGCGTAAAATTTATTAAGATTTTATATAAAATAGGTTATCCATATAAAGACCAAGGGATTGTTATGACAATCGTCAAACAGTCTTAGATGTGTTCTCATATAACGGTAGTTTGTATGTTTATAATGATATAGGTATTACGAATTGCGTGTTGGCTTTAAACAAATTATTTATTAATCTAAAATGTGAACCTATACATATTTCCAGGCTGCCCTGGATCAATTCACAAAGGTGGTAGCTCTAGAATTGGCGCCTCAAGGAGTGAGGGTAAACACTGTCAGTCCAGGACTCACAGTAAGTACTTTCCTCTCGCTTTCGTAGTCTTATGTATCAGCGTGAATTCGTGAAACAGATGGAAGTGTTACATACAGGGAGCTGGAAAAGGACGCAATATTTAATTTGACTAATCATCGTTCGCAGAAGACTAACGTAAAATTACAGCATTCGTGCTATCTTGTTTCGTTGGTGAGGGCGAGACCGGATAGTCCAAGATCCCAGTCAGCCCAGATTTACGTCATTTTAGGAGAGATGATTTTTTTAGGATCGGTAGTCTAACATATACTTAGAAAGGAATGGATACTCGCTGAACAGAAAGTGGGCCGTTTTACAATTAGCAGCTATCAAAGGTGAAAAAAACTATGCTAACTTACGTCATTTTAGAAAACCTGAATTTTATAACTATTTATCATTAAATATTTTAAGATATTTTTCAATGAGCCAGATAAATCCTAAGGGCCATTCACCGTCCCAGACTCGTTTAAAGTTTATGGGAACTAATGCCTCTGTTATATTTACGGCAGACATACGCGTCATGTGTATTGCTATATAAGTTAGTATACTTCTCAATAATATAGACTAAAAACTAACAGCACACTAACTCAGAATTGTTCTAAAATAATTCTCAATGAGCCAGATAAATCTAACGGCCCGAATAGGCTTCCACTAAAGAAGACTCGATAAAAGATCCGCTGTGCTAGGAAGCGCGAGAGCATTAGAGCATTATTTGAGCGCATAAGTACAGGTGAGATGCACTTTAACGCGTGAATTTTTATCTCTTACAACTCCTGACTACTCTGAGTTAGTGTGTTATTAGTTTATAGTCTACATTGTTACTGTAACAAAAAAACCATGATGGTTGTTTTCCACTTTTGATACCAGCTAACTGTAAAACGGCTCCGCTTTCAGCTTAGCGAGTGACTATCGATTTCCTAAAATTACGTAAATCTGGGATGACTGGGATCACAGTATAGGTTTAATGATGCAGAAGCATCTCAATAGGACGCCATAATGTGGGTCACCATGCTGCACGGTTGCACTGTCTCAAGCTGTAAAGTCGGACTCTTCAAGCTGTGTAAAAATATCTGTAAAGATTTACTTACAAAATAAATAGCACACACTAAATTACAATGATACCATCCTTCAACCTTTCAGGTCTCAAACGCGACAAAAACTTTAATGAAAATCAGCGAAGAAGAATATCAGACTTGGCTGAATAATACTGTTACAGTGGTTCCCATGGGAAAGGCGTGTGTAGGCCTGGACATAGCTAAAATGATCGTGCACCTGGCCAGCGAAAACAGTCGACTGGTCACCGGGACCATCATACAAGTCGACGGGGCGTTACAGTTTGGCAGTATTGGGAATCTCATGGTTGAGCAGATGAAAGCTCTCTCAATGTCTAAATGAAAATAAAGTTTTGTAAAGAGTCTGTGGTCGAATTGATCTATTGGATTTATATCGTTTATGTAAGGAGTATTTATACGTTTCATCATCATTTCAATTGAAGGACATCCAATACTGGCCATAGGCTTCCCTTATGTCTTTCCACGACGACCAGTTTTGTGCTACGTGCATACAACGATAGCCTGCTATCTTCACCAGCTTGTAGGAGGCCTACCGACGCTACGTCTAATGCATAGCTGAGACATTATATTATATATCAAGACCGTAATGGCCTGTGCATCGGGATCGCAATCAATTATCGAAGGTTCGAATCCCACTCACTTAGGAAGATGAATCTATTCCTATTTCTACTAAAAAACGTTTTAGCTTAAAGAGTTTTAAGAAAACAAACGTCAAGATAACTTTACAATGTAATTTTAAATACATAAAAGCTACAAAATATAATACACAAAAATTTGATAAAAGTAAATAAAAATTATTAGCCTAAAATCAAAAATTCGATACATACATTACAATATTATTATGCCAGAGATAGTTCAATCCATTTTTAATTCTATACTAATATTTTTACAAAATGTAATGAAACTGGAGTCATTTAGAGAGGCTATATTTTTCTATGACAATAATATTGTTCAATTGCTCTATTATTATTAATAAATACACATTATTATTTTAAGTTCTATAAAATTGGAACCAATTACTGGCTTCGTAAAATGGCCGCAGCGAATCAATAATTGCATAAAACATACCTTGTTAGACAGACAGTGCATGTTAAAGGGTTGATGTCTGTATTTAAAATGAATTATTTATTATACATGAATTATTGGAATCTCAAAGTTTCTTAAAAATAACATTAAAAGCAAATGATTTTAAAAACGACAGACGTGACGTCACGTCTTTTAGCTCAATTTATACTAGAATCGAAGCGTCAATCTGAAACTAACCAAAGTAAATTAACCCTTATCTCTACAACATAAAAAACAACATATTTCTTTTAACGGTGATTGGTGTGAGATCCTTTATGTGCCTATTACGCCAATCAACTCGCCATCACTCGTAAGTAAGCATGGTCTAAGTCAGAATACAAAAAATGTAAAAGCGCGCGAAAGCTTTTAAATACGCGCGCATTCGTGGAACTTTCGTTTATTTGATTCATTTGACGCTTCGACTCTGGGCTATAGTATGAATTCACCCTTGGTATTTGAAAAAAAAATATATACCGAGTCTATCGTTTGACGTTTATTAAAAGGATTTGATTTGACAATCATTTGACATTTAAAGAAATGAACCATCCCCATGCCTTAAACATAAATCACAATAGAGAATGGCACTTTCATACAGACACACATAATTTTAGAGAAAAAGGCGCTTTTAACCTTCACGCTGTCTCGGCGTGCAAGGCAACCAGAGAATGCCTCTCGCAGCATCTGATCATAAAACCGAAGTTAAAAAGCATCCTAATATTAAATTTTAAGTAACATTTAAATACATAGGCATAAGGGTGCATTCATATTCATAGTGGTTGTGTTAAATACTAAAGTATTTTTAAGCAAGTCTGTAAATTCAGTAAATTATTGCTGCTTTACAAAATTAATTTAAAATAATACATTAAAAATAAATTAGTCTTGTGTACACAAATAAAATATTTTAACAGACACAGACTGCTATAGGGGGGCGGACTCTCTGGTAACAGATATTTCGAGGGCCTACTCTAGCTACAGCTATTTCATATTAACTATATCCTTTTGTGTTACCCAATTTTGTTTTTATTATACTCCCAATATTCTCATACTATTGAGAATGATGAGAATTACTTTGTCCCCCAATAATACTTTGTCTAAGATTAGCTGACATACGAGAATTTAGGAGTTAACGATTGCAGAAAGAAGAACGCTAGCAACTTGCCTATGGGGCAGTTCAACAATAGGCTGGTCCTTTATAAAAAGGAACTAAGATTTTAAGTCCGTAAATGCGTCTAATACTTATTACCGTGGAAGAGCCACGCTTAGGCACACAAGGGCAGTCTCGACAGGAGTGATACCACAGCCTCACAGAAAACCGGTGTGAAATAGCGCATGCTCTGTGTTTCACCGAGTGAGTGAGGATACCGGAGGCCCATACCCCAACCCCTCCTCCATTCTCCAAAGGCCGCCAACGCACTTGTGACGCCTCTGGTGTTGGCGATACGTCTGCTCGTTTGCCCCTTATTCCATAAAAAAACGCCTCTGTTTATCCCTTCGATTATATAGATGAGCGTAGTGTAACTGTGATATTTATTTAATATCTGCATAATATATGAATGCACCTTTAAACTTCATAGAGTGGATGACCAGTCAGGCAAATTATTCTAACAATCTTCAATAATAAATTAATATTAAAAGGCAAAGCAACTTAAGTCAATCTACACAAATCTCATTTATAAATCAGGCCTAGTATACAATCCATTGTCTTATATTTCAGGTATTACATTTTCTAGAACTCTTTGTAACATAAAACCTCACACTTATTAAGTATTATACAAATCGAACATTACCATCGAAATCGACATAGGCGTAGCTAGAGGGGTTTGGAGTTCAAACAAAATTCTACACTATTGATATCTTTTACACCCTTGTGTATTGATACTTTTTTGTTATAGTTATGGTTTCATAACTAACTTTTAGAGAGCTTTATTAAAATACACATTTCAACATTTCACATTAAATTATGTTATTGATAATGGTTCTGTTATATTTGAAACAGGCATTCTAAGTTAAGACAATGTACCCAAATACCACTATCTAATTATGCATGTACTTGATTGCTATGTAGTTCATATTGTAAGAGAACTTTATAAATTTGTTATTATTATTACCTCTCATTTTTTTCATAATAATATCATAACATAATAAATAATATGGTTAAAGAGACAGCCATTTGATTGTCTTGGAAGCTACCCACGAAACCAAAACCGAGCTACGCCCGTGGACATCAGGAGTAGAGATTATTGCAATATTAGGTCCTAGTGCACATGTGCGACTACACAACGGTCGGCTGGTGCGACTAGTCGCAGCCGAGGACGAGGCCTTACATGTAACAACATATGCAATATAACAAATATGATATACTTTAAAAGTTAAATGTAGTTTTCTAGAGCTAACAAGGACATACAACATGCCTCCATCTTACAATGTGCTATAGCTTGATATAGGCACTGAAATAAATTTATATGAATCTATTCAGTTGATGTAATTGAAGTTTCAGCAGTAGAGTATATTATAAATAGAGCTAGTGATTAAAATAGATATCTACAATAGACAGGGGCCAATTTCTAAAATTATTTAATGAAAAACAATCTTTATAATCTCACTTTGAACAACATTAAAATAATATATAATTATAACAAAAGAATTTTCAAAATTAGAATTCTTAATTTCTGGACAACCTTTTGTTGGTTTTCAGTACAATATTTTCACAACTTAAATTAATAAATGCACAGTAATGAAAATGAACATAATACATTATTACTGCAATTTATATACCATTAAGTTAAACAATAATATTGACCACAAATTTATAATAGTCTCGATTCTGATTTAATCAGTAAGTTAGTACTTGATATCTGCACAAATTTATATAAATCTGATTTATATGACGAAAGGTTAATGCCTGACTAAGCTGACTAATTTTTTTAACAGCCAAGAATGCACATTTACAAAATATTGCAAAACTAGTTGTTTTATATCAGTCACACAATAAAGTGGGGTAAAATTCCACTTCCCTATGTCGACTGATACAAGACTATCCTTGCCAATTGTTCTTGTAATACATCACAACAAATGTTCAGTTTATTTAGCTCACTAGTGGCATAGAATAGTCTCACTCACAACACACAGTCATTTATTTGGACTTGAGCATATAAATATACTTCAGTTCCATCTTTTAAGAACAAAAGAATTTCCGCTGCTTTAACGGTTCACTGTCATCATCACTGTCAGAAAAACAAGCGGTAAAACCACTCTTGTCTCTAAGGGAGTCTTTCTGTAAGCTTTCACGCTTATCATTCATTTTCTTTGAACGTAAATGTCTTGATGTACGTTTTTTCTTCCGCTCTTTAGGTCCTGCTTTTGCATTAGCCACATTTAGGCTAACCATAGAGCTCCCCACATTCATACTAACCATAGAGCTGACCTGCTCAGTTGAATTACTCAAAACTAGCACTAAGTTTTCTGGTTGACGCAAGGACAGCCCTATACTACGGCCACTTCTGGTTTTAGATACTGTTGTAGCATCAGGATTCTCTTTTTTATCAGAATTGTTGAAGTCTGTTGAATTTCGGCTGGTACTTTCCTTTTTATCTCCCAGGTTTACCTCCTCAGAGATATCTTCGTCCTGAGTGGCTGAATTATTTCTGCGTCTCTTGGGATACCTTGATGCACTAGTCTGAGACTCAAACGAAACATTGAGGTTTGGTCTAGCTCTTGTCCGAGTGCTGACTACTTTTTTTTTACTCAAACTCTCTTTGTCAGGTCTTGAGTCCATAAACTTCAGTAGTGATGTGCTCTTACTGACTTGCGTCTTCTCCTCTCCTCTTGGAGTTCTCTCAGTGCTTTTACCAGTTACTAAGTTAATCACATTTTCTGATTCAGTGCTGTAATCATGAACAGTATTTTGGGCCGCTGTGTTTACAGATTTGTCAGCACAAACCAACATAGTGCGCTCTTTCTGTCCACTCTGCCTTGATTCTTTTACTAAACTTCGGTTGTTCTTACATCTTAATTTCCTTGGAGTATTTGTTGACTGCAATTTAGTGGACCTTATGTAGTTGGCCGTGAAACCAGATACATCACTCAGGTCTTCAAATTGGCCATTAAGTGCCTCAGTTTTAGATTCATTAAACTTATTAAGGGCAGTATTTTTATTGTCAATACTCTGGTCCCCACTTGCGAAGAACTCTGTTAATTTTTTTGTATTTTCTGGTGATTTATACTCTATAACACTATGATTTTCATTATGACCATTAGTAAAACTAGTTGGAACTACTTGAAAGGAACTATTCAGTTGGCTATTGTTGTTGAGAGTCTGTTGCGCTTGGCGCAAGCTTCTCCTGAGTTGACATACTTTTGGGGTCGAAGTTACCACCTTTGTCTTTTTATGTAAGGATGATTTATTGGTTTTTTTAGGTTTAGTACGTTTTTGCTTTCCCTGTGTTAAGCAGGTCCTAATATTGAAGTCAACATCTGATCCCATACTCTCAGATTTACCGCTACTTATCACAGTTTGCTTCTTGTTTTGAGAAGAATCAAAGTACACATTCTGTAGCTTTTCAGCAGATCCTGAGTCATCTTCTAACAAAGACAGTTTTCTCTTTTTCTTCTTTTTGGGCGTAGGCACCTCGGCTTTACTGGGAACACTTTTCGGTTTAGTCTTAGAACAGTGGGCCTCCTCATGTAATTTCTTGGTAACATTGTCATAGTTCATGAGGCATGGTGCCCGCTTTGTGTATATCCAGTACGTTATCTCGTCCATGGTGCTCATAAAGGGACGGTCGGAGAAGTACGAAGCGAGCGTAGAAACCAGGATGTTGACAGTAGGCCCGTCAGACAGGTGAGCGGCGCAGGCCACCAGCAGCGAGCCCGCGCCGTTAGCTCCGAACTTGAACCCGACGCAACCGCTCCAAGCAAGCACCTTCGCACTACAGAGTCCATTTTTCATATAATCATTGCATTCCATGCACCTGGAAATTGGAAAATCCTTTCAGGTCAGTAGATTCCCTCTGTGGACTAGTAATGATCTGAATTGTTACGAATAATATTACTTACTTTTAAGGCTGTCTTCTATAGATACGGATTGTTCCATAAATGACATAAAACATACCAATTTTCCTCTGGTTACGGATGCCGACGTTAACCAGTCCCTGATATTTTTCGCGATATTATTGTTAGAAGGGCACAAAATTGAATTACACATATACACCACACTTCATAAACAGTTCGAAAACTTTCCGTCAATAAGATATTGATGGCGAACAACTTAAATTTTTATGTCTCCATTCACATCATCATAACAAAATAGTAAGGCAAAGCTATAGGTAAAAGCCCATTCGCTTGGAAATTCAGATTTGATCATAGACTTGACGAACTTAATTCTTTAAATTCAACCAATTACAGGATCGTCCCCTGGAAGGAAGAATTTAGAATAAGTTATGATTGGCTAACCGTCACTCTCATATTACTAACAGGTTACAGTGAAAACATACTTAGCATTGTCTATGATCAATGTAATTTAAAAGGGTGCAAAACATTTTTAGGCCTTTTTTATGTTTTTATTTATTTCTTTAACTAATTTCTGTGTATCACTAAATAAATATCTAATTCAAAATATCTTAACAATACTATATTAATTCTTTTTTTTTTTCAATTATTGGCAACGAAACGCTTTGTTTTGCAACCGAGATTTCGTTTCGTTTCTTGTGTCAGACTCAGTATGTTGCCTTTTTCGCGCCTTGTCTGATAGTTGGAGACTTGAGAAAAAGTAAGCTGATAAAGGTTGATTACATTTCATGGAAAACTAGTGATATCGTGAATGCCTATATTGTTTGTGTATTTAGTTTGATGATGCTACAAGATGAATGATATCCAGTGTTTGATCGACCGTCAACTCGGCATTTGTAAGTAATAAACTATACTTTTCGATAACTTGCAACTGTTGGATGGTTACAAAATATCATGGATGAAATATTGCAGATTCTCGCCTGAATTATGATAACATCTTGAAACGATTGGTGGTTGACAGTGAGGAATCTTTCTACGGGCTACAGAATTCAAATTTTGCGACCAGTTTTGATCAAGATCCTCCGATATTCGCGTGTCGATTCTCGGAGGCTCCCGGTTACGAACACATACTCGCTCTAGCAAATGAGGATGGCAGGGTGGCTATCCAGGTAAGGTCATTTCTAGGTTATGTTGTATGTGCATGTATGTTATACTGATTTATTTGGTAATATTATTATGAAATTTCGTAAAACATCTTTATGCCTAAGGTTTACTATACTTCTGTGATTACAGGATACAACTAATTTGAGTACTGCAAGTACCTTAGAAGGATTCCAGTGCCATAACAATGCTGTTTTTGACTTGGCTTGGATGCCACAAAATAAGAACTTCGTAACTGTGTCAGGTGAGTTGGGGATCTAAATTAAAAAATCAAAAACAGTGCTACCTCAATGTAACAAAACTAAAGGAAATATGAAAATATTTGTTGTGTTTGTTACAATAAGGTTTGTGAGTGAAGGTTACGCTAGACTATGATTTGCTTTAACACAGTAAAAACTATTTATTTATTAACCATAACATTATATAGAATTGCATTCGATTTGTTTTCAACCTGCGAAAGTATGATCATATTTCTGTCTACCGTACACAACTGTCATGGTTACCCATAAGACAATGCCGTAGTTTAAGGGCTCTGTCTATGTTGTACGCCCTTCTCCAATCACCGAACTCACCTACTTACTAACATCCCAGCTCCAATATCTCTGCTCTAACCATGACAGGAATCTTCGGTCTTCTAATAATCTTCTCCTTCTTTGTCCTGCACACATTTCCAGCACAGTCCATTCCTCTTTCCTTGTTCGAGCTGTTACTCTGTGGAACGCATTCCCACTAGAAATCAGGACGGCTACTAGCCGATTATCTTTTAAATTGAAAGTACGTAAGCACTTTAGGGACCTGCTGACGGAGGCATCAGAATAACACTTAAAAGTGTCTATTATGTATGTAATATATATATATTTACTTTTATTTATTTATTATATTTATATTGTATATGTATAAATTATATTCAATGTATGTATATCTAGCACCTATTTATCTGTACGAATCATTGTATTTCATAAAATAATTTTATTTAGTCTCTCGTGTCATATAAACACACACCTGCCACAAATAACTTCGCAACACCCAAAGGTTTGTCTGGAAGAAAATGCCCGTGGCATTAAGTCCGCCTTGTGCAACATGTTTGCAGGAAGTTTTAATAAATAAATAAATAAATAAATATAGGCACTCATCTGCTCACCCAATTAATGCAAATTATTTCCACTAAACAATGAGAAAAAATAAATAATTCAATTTATTTCATTGTAGTATTACTGTACATTGAAATTTTTAACCTGTCAGAACCTGTTAGGACATGAAATATTGTGTAATTAATTAGGAATAATATAGATAAGTATATTATGTAAACTATATCTATACAAATAAATAAAATTGTAGTCTGTTTGTAATATTAAAATTGTGTACACATGTGCACATTTTACTAAATGCATATATATGTATACACGGTACATATACAATTTTTTTTAAATTTTGTCTGTTCTGGTTAATCTCTGAAACAGCTAGAACGATTTTGACTGGACTCAGTGGTAGGTAGCTGATGATACAAGGAGTAACTTAGGTTTGCTTTGCCCCACGACATCTGTCAGTCTTAGTCATTCTTTCCATTTCCTAGATACTTAATGAAACAAATTATTTTTATTTCTTTTGTGTTGTTAGTGTATAATAATGTTGTCTATTCCTGCTGGATTTTATGATGATGAATATGCAGCATTTCTGAGGTGCTTAACTTCAAGGTTTTGATCAGAACTGAACACTTTCTTACTTTTACTACTAATAACTTATAAAAGTTTTGTAAAGGTTCCAAGCTGTTATATAAACTTCTTCAGCACCCTATCTTGGTTCCTTTTAATAAATTTACCAATGCTTTTAACAATGATTAACCACAGAAAGTACATCTAGAGAGTGCACAGTCTCTGTCACTGAGTAGTACTTTTCTCTTTACCTGTAATATGACCCTGCCAAAGTGCACTCTGTCTGATGGAGAGCATGATCAGCATCCAGTAGCACTTACCATACTCATAGTGAATGTAGACAATGCAACTTTGCAGCATGGTGACCCACACTATAGTAGCCTGTACTTTTAATCTTCACTACTCTAGTGCACTTATATGACTGCTGCATGTACTTTAGGCTGACTATACAGCTGACAATGTTGTCATTGAACTCTTCGCCTTTTCTAGGTCATCATTCTGAACTAGTTCCCTACTGCTTTTTATTAGTATCCGTCCTTAGAATTCAGAATTCAGCAAAACTACTAAGCTTTGACTTTTGTTAGATAGTAATCTATTGTGTCCTAGTGCTCGCCACTGAATTCATTGATCTATGAATAGAAGAACTAATTATTATTGTCTGTTCTTTCCAGGTGACCATACAGCATGCCTCTGGGATGTAGCAGAAGGCAGTCCAAAACGAGTCCTCGTGTTTTCCAATCACACGCGATCTGTAAAAACAGCAGTATTTCGCCCGACGGAGCCCTCAGTTTTCGCTACAGGCGCCCGAGACGGACACATACTAGTGTGGGACATTCGAGCCACCAATCAACCTTCTGTAGTTCTCAAACCGGACAACTGTTTAATGAATTGCCATTCGAGTTTCAACCCCAAGACCCCCGGCTCGCATAGCAAGAGACCCCGTATAGACAACCATCGGGCAATCAGTATTACCGGCCTAGTGTTTCAAGATGACTTGACTCTCATATCTTGTGGTGAATGCGATGGCAACATTAAAGTGTGGGATCTGCGCAAAAACTATAACATTTACAAAAGAGAGCCACTACCGAAACACTCCATACCTTATTGCGGTAGTTCAACCAAAAACGGTTACACAAATTTAATTATCGACGATGCCAGAATGAGGATGTACGTCAGCTGCATGGATAATGTAATTTATTGCTTCAACATCTCTACGTATAACGCACTACCTGAGCAACGCTACATCGGTCACGAGAACAGCACGTTCTACATCAAAACTTGTCTCAGTCCCGACAGCATGTACCTGGTGAGCGGCAGCAGTGACAAAAATGCGTACATTTGGAACGTCAAGTACTCCGAACCGATCGTGAAGTTGACTGGCCACTGGGCCGAGGTCACCTGCGCCGCTTGGTGTCAGAAGGGAGACACGAAGATCGTCACCTGCAGTGATGATGCACGCCACAAGATCTGGAGGGTAGGCAGAGAATTCCCAGACTCCGACGTCGACTTCAAGGGCCGTGCCGAGGTCGTACCGCGCACGGACATCACTCATTTACCGCAATGGGGCTCGCTTGACAAAACTCCCAGTTCCCTCAAACGGAAGTCAACAACTACGCCGGGATCTTACAGCGCCAAACGAATGCGTACCCAAGTCAGTGGTTCTATTAGAAAAACTAAACGGTCTCTCACAGATCTGATGAACGCTTCCAAAGAAATCGACGATGCTGAGGTATCTATAAAAAAAATTAAATTGGAGCCTGTGGAGGAGGAGCCTAAATTGCTACCTTCAGGAATCAAACGTCACGGAGACTTCTTAGACGACAGCCCTACGAAGAGATGTCACATAGAGAACGCGACTGACTGGGGCTACATGCCGAAAGCGGGATCGTCCTTCATGACTCCCGTAAAGAACTACGAGACCAAAAACTGTAAAATAATATCTCCGACTGCAATGAAATCTATTTCGCCGAATAATTTAGATAATAGATCACCTGTCCGAGTATCTCCAGGCAAAATGAGAATGTTGTCTTTCACGACCCCAACTAAAAATTTGCCAAACTTTGTGATAGCGGGTGAGGCTCCTCACCTCAGACTGATGTCCCCTGTTAAGAAGAAGGACACACCGACAGACTGGTTAACGCGAATGGCGCGAGAGAAGAAGGGGAAATGTACTGAAATATTGGATAAGTGTAATGTACAGCCACTAAGTGCACCTCTAAGTCCTAAAGAGAATTATCCACCTCGTAGAAATTCTGTTACGGAGAAAACTCCTAAACAAAATAAGAAAAGTAGAACATTATTAAAATATTTTAGTGTAGCAGTCAAAAATAAATAGTCACTTTAATTGTTAAATTTAATATGAGGACTGAATAGAATATGCTTATATGTATTTAAGTGAGAAAAATGGTTGATAGTATAGTGATAGTATGAGAGAATTGAATGAGATTGATGGGATTTTACAAAGTGATAAACTTATCCATTATTATTTAAGGTGTACTCCATTTTGTGTATGCTAATGTTTGCCTTGTATTTGTGTTCCTATAATAAAGGAGACTACAATGTCTTATATTTAAATTTTAGTTCAATCGAAAATTAATATTTTATTATTAACTATGGCTCTTTGAATTTGTCAGTTTTTTATCATGTGTATGATGCATGCAAGTTTCAAATAAAGTACATTAAGATAGCAGCATGAAAATTTCCTCAAATAAAATAATTTTGAACGGATTCAAACATGAAATGGATTTCTCAATAATTTATTAATTATTAAAATAAATCAGTACAAAATTAAATAATTTTTTGTTTAATTTCTTAGTTGACTTTGTTAACTGAATAGTCTGAAATAAAAGTTGAAAATGTCTCCGTTGCCTTTATTTGGCGGATTTAGCTGTAAAAGTTCGTGTTGTAGTCTACTTCAAGCATCAAATCGACGTGAGGGGCTGGGATGGGTGCGCTTGTTTGTACATGGCTGTAATCTTGCCTAGTTCGTATGCCGTTTGCGCTTTCTTTGTAGCAGGTGCATATGGACTCATTAGAAATCTGCTTCGTCGGAGTATTGCAATGTTTCTTTATGTAACTCGGTGAGCATGAGAACTGATACCAGGGCTTATGGCTGGCGTGGCGAAGGCATTCATTGTATAGTTTTACGAAACATATGTTAGCATTTTGGGAGCCCTGGATACCGCCAGTGGCTACACCTGGCGCGGGCGGTAGGTATAGAGGAGAATCTGAAGCAGAACTGTTGGACCTGTAAGACAGTTTAGATTTTGTCGTCAATTTTGATTTACTTCTTAAAGGTTTTCTCATTACCACTAGAGTATCCATTTTTGTTAGTCAGCTTCTGGTTTTAGTTGTGACATGTTTTAAGTATATTTGACAGTTGTAATTATACATTTTTTATTTGATTAAAAGGCAACCAGCCGGATCACTCGGATCAGATATTTCATCATCATCATCTTAGCCGACGTTCACTGCTGGACGTAATAATAATAACACACAACGCCATCTAGTCCCTAACTAAGCACAGCTTACGTTGTGAAGGGAAACCTGAGTTAAACTTGTAATGTCGGTATTAGACAACTGATACAAAAACCTTATTTTTGTAAATACATACATATTATACATAGAAAACACCCAAACTTCGAAACAAATATTTGCACATCGTACAAACATTTGGTCCGACCCGGGAATCGAACCCGAGAACTCAAGCACACCAGTAGCTTACGCTACCACTTGCGCCACCGAGGCAATCAAAGAAATATACTTGGTCTTGCCATAAATATTGTTATAAATAAAAACAAAAAAAAATTCATTGTACGTAACATTTATTACTATTACAGTGTTAGTTTAATATATTAATATACCATTAAAAATATATAAAGCTTATTCCAAGTAGTCTCAGTCCTTTAAACGTTGAGGCCAGTTATCAATAGCAGCATGCACTCTATCTATGGAAAAAAAAATCACTGCCAATCGTGTGGATTGTTTCAGGGACTCCAAATTATCATGGCGTTTAGAGTAAGCCTTCGCAATCAAGACTAGATGACGGCCAGACTTCAGCTCTGATAAAGTCCGGAACACTCGTTTCTAACCTAGATCCACCCAGGATCGAACTCTATGACCTGGCACCGAGTCTTGCTGAAAGAACCATCCTTAATAATTGAACATGGTGGTGCTGTTAAGGGGTTTAACTACCTTCTCAAGAATGATTTCTTGATATACTTTTGTCGATGTTTTGGTACCTTTTTCACAAAAGGCTCAGTCACGCCCTCATAGCTATCACCCCACCAAACCACCACTAAGTCAGATAATGCCCACATTGTACTCTGTTGACTAATTGGGAAGCTTCTTTAGAGCTTTCAGCATAAATACGGTCATCCCTTAAGTTGTTGTTTTGATTTCACCACCCTATTCTTTTTAAATTATCAGTTAAGAAATGACCAGTGCGTCCCTTATAGGCTGCAAGTCCTAAGTCATCTTTTAAAATACGAGATAAAATATTTTTCTTTCGGACAGGATTTCTTCGAATTCTTTCCCTTACTGCTGTAATCGCCTTTTTCGTACGAACACTACGTGGACGGCCAGATCTTTTTCTGTCACAAACAGAGGAGGTTTCGTTGTACCTATCGATTTTCCCGAAATTTTCTGCCACGCACAGCAAAACTGTGGAATGAGCTGTCGCCTGCGGTGTTCCCGGACCAATACGACCTTCAAACCTTCAAGAAAAGAGCGTACTCCTTCCTAAAAGGCTGGCAACGCACTTGTGACGCCTCTGGTGTTGAGGGTGTCCATTGGCGGCGGTAATCGCTTACCATCAGGCGATACGTCTGCTCGTTTGCCCCCTATATAATAAAGAAAAAAAAACCTATCAATAGCTCGGTACACACAAACATTTGCCTAATACCAAGCGTAGGGAGGATTTTAAAAATTGAATTTGACTCCAGACCTACTTTATGAAACGCAATCACAGTGACTCCGTTCTCTTTATCACCCCACTCACTCTATTTTAATATCACAAAATATTTTACTTTATCTTCGTGCGAAAATAAGAAAACAATAAACAATCATATAAAAATGACAGATTCCAAATTCAAAAGTTATATTTTGTTTATTTTTTAATTGCAACGGTATTTATGGCCAGACTAAGTATATGTAATATACTTTAAAAACACCAAAAGCCGAAATAGGTACAAACATTTGGGTGGACCTGGGAATCGAACCCATCGGTTCATCGGGACAAGCCTTATTGTATTTTTAAATACGTATACCTATCCAATTAGCAAATTCATTTCGTCCCAAACTAATTCCATGAATCTTGGGTAAAAAGTACATAATTTTGTGCTATTCCAGACTAAATTCTATTTCTGTGCTAGATTTTATCCAGACCTGTTCAGACGTTTTGGCTTGATTGATGATCATGTAATAAAAATATCAAAATATTCAGACCGTGGACTGGGCTTTTTTGCAAGCGGGCATATATGCTACCTTTAGCAACGCAATGCCGCTATTTTTCAAGCATTTAACGCAAATGCTTTTTATTTGCGATAAACAAAAGAGTTTCTTTTTGAATCAAAATGAAAGTATGTTTTTTCTTCAGGTTTTTGAGCAAAACATTCATTTTATAATTGCAAACTACCAACAGTTGTGTTTTCTCCTTATTATCCGAGTCATTATGATTCGGATACACTTAATTAAAACTAAAATACTCGTATTTAGGTACATGCAAGGGTTCAGGTGTTGAACATCACATACAAATGGGAATAATGAAACATCGATCGTAAGATGTGCTTTTGCTCACTCTTTATTACGCTTGTTAATATATAAAAACATAATATAAATTATTTTGTAAAATATCACCACTGATTTTTGCAAACAACTCGACCGCGAACTCCGCTCCGTCACACTCTCGACCTGCGCCGGCGCATACACACACACACACACACACATACATACACATACACACGCCTCACTGATATTTTAAATAACAAATAAACATGAAATTCTCAGATTCAATAATAATTTTAGTGCAACCGTCGGTTTAGTAACATGAACATATAATATAAAAATAGTTGCGATACAATAAACTATCTGCGAATTCATGTTTATGATGTGAGGCCGTTCAGAACGGTTTGACGTGCGCCTGTCCAGCCGTTCCCATATATTCCCCTACAAAACCCCATACAAAAGTGACCACTATCGACAAAGAGTCCGGCGAGGGCTGGCCAGGGCACGTCGCTCTACCGTGGGATGTACTCGCAAGCCCGAGGCCCGAGCGCGGCCAGAGCGAGACGAGGCGGGGCCAGACAATTTAATACTATACCCTACAAACAAATATAGACAATAATCATGTAAAAATATGTAATTTGTTATCGGCGACTGGCGTTCCGAATGCATAAAACATTATCGACGTTTAGCGACCTGAGAACATTCGCTAAACGGGAGATCGACATTCGGGAGAGGGCCAGTCGCCCGGGACCGGGGCCACAGGGACAGGGCCCATAAGGACCAGGGCCGGCTCCGTAACGATCGAGGGTGAGTAACGAAACTATAGCAGAAATAAAAAATAACACAATTAAAAAGACAAGTCGTTAACAATAGATCGCGCCGAGCTACGCCGAGCGCTTCGCCATACAATTTGTTATACCTACTACATCTAAGTCTGCGCTTATACTACCACTTAACTCTATGTACATACAATATCTTTATCCAAGCGATTTTTAAAAAAAGTCTTAGTACTTTTTATCATATTATTTGAAAATTTGTTAAATGTCTTTATCGTTATATTCACTGTCCACTCGCACCACATATCATTATTATGTTTCGTTTCGTAACACAATACAAGTAACAGAACGTTGCGGCCCCACAACATAGAACCTACGCAACATTAGATTACAAGCCGACCAATTGACATTTTATAACTGGTAAAATATAAACGTTAATCTATGAAGGAATCGCATGTCGCGTGTCGAAGCAATTCGAGATCAAAAACTGAGGCGATCGTCGAATGTGACGCCTCTAGTGGGAGCGGTTCTCCTCCCTCCTCCCTCCTCCTCGTCAAGGAGTCGGAGGCAGGTGGACCGCTCGCTTCAGTCCATTGGAATATCATAACAATACCGTTTTATCACAATAGACAAATTAAAGTAAGTCGTTCAATGTTGCCACCTTAACTAATATTTCAGGACTCTCCGCCATCTAATCATCGAGTATGGAACTGACCAAATAAAACGAGTAAATTCTTCGAAAAACATGGCGAGTCGTTCCAGGGTGTCGTACTCCACAGGGAGGTAAGTTTGTACTTTGATCATTATTAGAGTGCAATTAGTAAAGGAACCGGCGATAGGCGCCTCCGAACTGACCACGTCGAGTCTCCCTCCCCCAGGACCGTGACAGGTCGCGACCACCGCCCACTAGGTACCCAACATTTAATAGTAAATCTTAACTTATCGACATATATTTTTAAGAAACTAAGTATATGTGATTTTATCGTAAGTCAGTATAACATACACACATATTTAAGTTAAGATTGAAGATCTAACTTCAAATTGAACATACGTAGCGTATGCTCAGTGAAATTGAAAGTCGTCATGGTCTTTCGAACTTCATGGGCGACATTGGTACAAAGGTCCGTCTGTGGGGGGTGGCGGGTGGCGGGGGAGGGAGTAGACGGCTAATGAAGTATTAGTAGAACATTGAGTGATTGCATTAAACGGGGCTCGATGCCATACAGTAGCGAGGGCCGAGCGCTCACAAGCGCACGTGCGAGTGTCGCGAACGTCTCGCAGGCTGCCTGAAACAGGAAAACAGAATAGTTACACATCTATAAAGTTAACAACAAAAATAATTATTCTACCACATCTACTGTTTAATTTAGACAAGCATCTAACCCGACATAGCAGTCCGTTACACAAACCACTACGCCATCAACTCGTCATATAACCAACGACATTTAGAAATAGAAAAGAAAAATATATATATTCCGTTTATAATATTAAAATATGAAGGAGGTCACATAGTTATGAGCCCTCCGACAAGTCGGCTAGAAAGACCAAATATTTAACACTGATCCTTTACGCGTGACGCTGTCAATTAAAACGAAACCTGAAACTACAATTTATATTGAGGATAATGGGGAGGACATGCCATACGCCGTATAAGGGATTATAAACTGTGTTGTAAGTAAAACCTTGGCTTGAGCGAACAATGCTAATAGAAAATATTTAGTAAGCCATGTAGAAAAAAATTGAATTATAGACTTTAATAATACAAATGTGGAATGTGGTACCCAAAAAGTTTCTAACGACATTATACATACATACATATATAGGTAGGTACATATACCTATTGTCAAAATAAAAAACGTCAAGGATGACAGCCTTATCTGTCATACTTAACGTTTTTGCTACTGTAACTATATGTTATGATAGTAGCGACTAGCTTGTGCACTTTAAGGGCCTAGTGTGACTTTATTTCACATCTACTGACAACGTTTGACGTACTGATCACCATACTACTGAAGAACAGTAGACGGTGCGTGTGGTGACAAATTAGGTATACAGAGCGTTACCACACCTTTTTACACCATGGTTGTCGTTAGAGCGACTAAGGAAGCAAATTACGAAGGACGCCACTACTGCATTCAGTATAGAAACTCGAAACAAACCCTATACCACCTCGTCTGGTCAGTGAGGTACAGTGCGGCAAAGCCTCTTCTGTAGGGAGCAATAGCGGACTGGTAAAGGCTGCTGACAGACAAACTCTAAGCCGGCGTCGTTTGTTAATAGACGGGTTCGGTCGAGACACGGATTATACACTGTATAACATAAACTGCTTCATAAAAAATGGATGTAAGTAGATTATGATTCAAATCCGTGGCACGTACACGGCATGCCTAATTTAATTCTTCCATAACACGCACCACAAACTTTGTCCATCATAACGCTGAACGCGTTCGCCATCAAGAGTGAGTAGATGCGTAAGAAACTGTTAGGGTCAGCGCCGACGGACGGAGTGGCGGCGAAGAGTCTAATTCAGTAACAATTTAAATTCAACTTAAAGTTCTTAAGAATACAACTGTGTTTGATGCAACGAAATAAAACCAACGTCGCTTGCCGTCATTTGAAATTGTCACTAAGCACATTAGGCTCTCCGCCGCCAGTCCGGCTTACCTGGCGGGGCGGTGCTGCGGCTGGCGCGCGCATCACCAGCAGAACACGGAGAGCTCCCCGCCGTGCGCGCCGCCCACCGCGCGCCACGAGCGCACGCCGCCGCCGCCCACCTTCAGCTGCAACCGACGAGGAAGTGCGTGTGTCAATCGATAGCGAGCACACTACTCGACAGAATATACACAATGCTGCTCATCTTCTTACACTCGCTAGAATAAAGCTCTAGTTTGTCTTATTTTATGACAGATACGGGAATTGGAACCGTGTGTTCGATCGGCTGCATTCGACTTAAGTCCACTTACAATTATTACTCTTAAATAAGATAGTGCTTTTAAAAAGTGCGTTAAAAAGTAACGACCCAAACACAACATTTTTTTCCATTGTAGTAAACTTCACTTAACATTTTAGTTCATTCGGTTGACAAATATATATATAACAAGTAAAAGGGTCATCGCGATAATCGACATAGGTACACGCTAGCAGAACCACAGGCAAAAGCTAGTTTAAAAATTATGAATATGTTGATCAGCTGCTTAGTCAGGATAATACAATCTATATTTAGTTTAAAATGAGCCGTATGGCGTATCAAATTATTGTTATCAAAATAGCGTCCATTCAGAGAGTACCTACCTACATTATTTGATAATTCGCGAGTAACTCTTCAGCTCATTAAACAAGGGTTACAAAAACTTGGTTTCCGCAACCGAGCGAGTGTCGACGTGAAAGCATGCGCGTGCGCCATACATAGTCAGTGCGAGTGAGTGGATGAACGATCTCATACGAGTGATTGCAAAAACAACACGGTTAGTATTCCAGACGACGTACATGAATACATAGTGTTGGCTGTAGGGCTGTACCTCATCAAAGGACTATACATAGCATTAACGCGAATATATGCGTATCACTATGGTTGTGGTCACAGATTTTTTGAAGTCAATCTTTTTACGCACGCTAGACTTGGGGAGTAAACTGGTGAATGCGTGACGAGAGCGTTACAAAAAGTGTGACCGGGCAAGGTGAACGAAAGTTGAGAGGGGATATAAGTCAGTGAAGATAGAAAGAAAGTTACGTTTCGTATGTTACTTTAGGGGCAAGAGTAGTAATGAGTGTTGTAGGTTAAAATCCGATGTGGGGAAATACTTTTGAGTTATCCAGAAATTGTTGTTCTGAGTCTGGGTTTACTTTGTATTCTTGTATGTTTGTTTCAACACACGAATAGGTGGGGGAGTCGCCTAATCAAAACGTCAGACAACTGCTAGGTAAACAGCTTGACTGTTTTAATGCACACGTTTAAAGTGAAATGCATTAGTCGATTTATCTGTTACACATGAGTTGATAACGATAAGTGGACCACAATTTAAATTGATTTAGATGTTGAATGAAAAAAAGTTTATATAAAACAAAATAACTAAGATAGTGTTGGATGTAGGGTTGTTCCTCATCAAAGGACTATACAGAGCATTAACGCGAATATGTGCGTATCACGATGGTTGTGGTAACAGATTTTTTGAATGTCAAACTTCAATACACACGCTAGACTTGGGGAGTAAACTGGTGAATGCGTGACGAGAGCGTTACGAAAAGAGTGACCGGGCAAGGTGAACGAATGTATAATAGATATTGTGGTATAAGTACAGTGAATATAATCTAAATTAATATGTGAAAATAAAAAGAAGCATTGTCTATATCCGTAGGTATTTCAAGGTATATGGAGAACGGAAGCATGTCACCACATATTTGTATTTAATGTTTTTCGTACAGAGTAGTTTTTAACACGTGTACAAATTTTGTACAAACAGCCACCATTCCATATTATACAAATTCAGTATGTTTGTATATTTTTGCCAGTCATGTTGCAAGTCTTTAAAGTTCAAGATTTATGTTCAATTACATAAGACATTCAAAACTGAAAATTCCACTGCCAGGTTCAATATGGATATTTTAATTGGTTACCCGTATATGTTTGGACACACGAACCCTTTGCATTATTACATGCGCAGAACAGAGAATAAGTTATATTTCTCTGTCCTGTTAAAACTCATTTCTAACAGACTTCAAGACACAAGGAGTTCAATTTGGTTGTATTTATTTGTTTATCCTAAGAACTTGCATCATTTACTAACCGAATTTGAAAATGTTTTTTATTTAAGAAAGTAGGTATATAACCTCTTCAATTATAAACAGTACTGCCTCCTAAGGATGGAGTTTAAAAAAAAATATTACAATTCTTCACCTTGTCTATTATGAGGAACCAACTTTTCTTCCATTGCTGTTTAATCATTAGTGTTGTTTGTCGCCTGTGTGGTGTAACCTACCGTCAGCTAACAGTGCTAACCCTAGTGTAAGTATTAGCAAAAAGCATAAATGTGTGTTTTCATTCCACGCGAGTCCATATAGGGTGCGGTGCGGGCGGCGGGTCTGCGCGCGCACGGAATGTGCCCATTCATACCTCCGGGCCACTCAATGAGACGCACGACTCTCAATGACCACGCAAGACATTATCGTCCTATATACACATTATATATTACCCTTATTTCCTTTCATGTATTTGGGATATTACAATACTTTATCATCTGAAGCAAAACCGATAATTGTCATTGTTGCATTTCGATTGGACTTATAACATATTCTATATTTTTTTAAGTAACTTTAATTAAATAAGACGATTTAGAATCTAGTTCGTAGAGTTATGAGAATGTCACCCTGATCTTCTAGACCTAATGCTTCTCTTCCCGAACGCAGCAGTTAGCTTAGCTTTTTCTTTGTTACTTTATTTTTGTAATATAAACCCAATTCTCCCACCTTAATTCCCAAAGCCTTAATAAAGACAGCAGAATGCGCAAACGTTAAAAATATCTTTTAAAAGAATTGCTCTTTGGACTTCACTAAATATTTGACTCTAAAGATAGCCTATATCTACTTGAGAAAACTACTTAGTATTTGATATCATTAATTTTCAGAAATTGTATTTTTTTAAATTAACAGTGGGTCGCAGTCATTTACTACAAATACCTACCCTATGAAATTTAAGAGTCCTTCGATTTCCTCAACACTATAATCTGTCTTAAATTCGAACAACGCGATAAACAACTAGCTATTAGGATGACATAACCAACTACTTTGGTATTCGTTTGCGTTACACTTCTAATTAAATATCTCACCACTAATAGCTGTTATTGAATTCACAAACATCATACACACGTGAGGTGAGTCGCATTCGATGTCAATATAGATTTGGCACGACTTGACTCAGAAGTAATTAAGAGTTGGTGGGGCGTTAATGCGGAACTGTCCACGCCCGAGGAGCTTGATTCAACTGCTTATAACTATGTATTATTATTTAATATACTTAGATGATATAGTTTTATTTTGTCTTCCTTTTGATTCCTCTCATATGAAAAGGAAGTGCAAGGTACATGTTGGAACGAAGTTCCTTATGGCGCGTTGTGTAAGGGGGCTAGACGGAAAAATTGTCACGACACAATTTGTTGACACGACACAATTTGTTGTCACGACACAATTTGTTGTCACGACACGACGACGACACACACAGATATTTTCGTTTCGTCTTTCTATTTCGAACTTCGTTCCATCCGGGTGTCCCTTGACACCTCTCAAGTTTTTTTTGTTATATTTTATTGTTTTGTAAAAGACAAATAACGCATTAGGAATATATCCTGTGTCGCGGGGACTTTACAAACATACATGAAACGCACACAAAGAACACCCAGACTTAAAACAACAATTTGCGAATCACACAGTGTTGTTCCACGTGGGGTTTGAACACTCAGCGCAGCTACGCTTCCATGGAGTCGATTGTTCTTATGAAAATGGTGAATTTTTTCAAACTGATCCCCGCCGCCTCTTTCCGTCATCGTCCTACGCGACAGCAGTTTCATCCTCATCATTTAGATTTATTTTATTCTAGAAACTTTCTGCCTCGCACAACAAAACTGTGGAATGAACTATCGCGTCCATCAGACTTAAATTTATCCGGGAACAGAAAGTACCTGAGGTTTTATTCGCCTTTCCCCGTGTATACAATTAGATCTAATAAACCTATAGACATATAAAATACGAGTAGTATAATATTTTATAAGTAAACAATTTAACGAACGCGTCGCGCAGACACAATATTAATAGAGTTTTCAAACATGACACTTTTAATAATAAAACACGTCTACCTAAAATATCATATGTTCACCAGATGCGTTGGCCCGCATGCGTGGGGTCATCGACCCACCGCCCGATAAGGGCTGATACTTTATCACCAAAGGTTCAGCCGCCAATGTTTGTTACCAAACTTATATATCTACGATAACATGGTATATAGGAAGCAGGAATGCTATTACCTAATCTATAAAATCAACACGATAAGCTTCAACCAATATTTGATCTAATGTTGGCTCTAAATTACTCATATCTAGGTATTATTGTAAAAAACGTACAAGGTAAAGATGACATCGCTAAGATTACACACACGTACCTACATATGAAATATAATATGGTTTTTTACAATAATTTAGCTCGTTTTCTTTATTTAAAATAAAGGCAATTTTTCAATTCGACCCAGTAATTCCTGAGATTGGCACTTCAAACAAATTCTTTATAATACGAGTATTTGTTTACATGAATATAGCACAACTAACTAACTGACCCTCGCAACCTCGTTTACGTCTACTATTCCCCGTAGCGCGATAGCGTAATAATTTCCCTCCGTTTCTTAAATATTCTCCTCGATAAATGGACTATCCAACACTAGAATAATTTTTCAAATCAGACCAACGGTTCCTGACATCAAATAGACAAACAAAATTTTCAGCTTTATAATATTAGTATAGATTTATTAGAAGTAGTATGACGTATCGTATTACTTGTAAAGGTAGTCTTTGTTTCGTCGAAATGGAACATAATTTCTGGGAAATTGTACAACTAGTGACAAATTAACATTACGGGTGTACGTAGTATTGTACACAGCTGTTTACGACACGATTACATGTAATGTAAATTATGATATTATAAACAGATCGAGGGTAGAGGGGCAGGGGTGACAGTGTTACACAATCGACTATTGTTTCATACTAATGAGACTGTTTTATCGCTCTCACTGTATCTCCTTTTTAAAAGAAGTAAACAAAATAAATTAACTTGTTTGTATTTTATCAGACGAGTAGCGCTGATTAAATAATACGTTTGAAGGGTGACATAACAAGCCAATAGGTTGATTGTGAGTGTGTAAATATTTGTAAAGACAAACCAAATGCTGATTACTGAATATTTGTATAATATATAATTAATTATATATGTTAAGTTTCGTTTGTGTACGTTTCCAAAATACAAAAATACTGACGATATAGGTCCGCCTTCGAATATTCTTTTCAGAAATTTTCGTGTATTATCGAACCGACTAAAACCACACGGTGTGCCACTCTGCGCCTGAGAAGGGAGGGGTCCGGGAACTGCTGTTATTAACAAGACCGGACCCAACAATGTGTTACGTACTTTAACCATTTTGTCTTTCCAGTCACTGTTTAAACACTCTTAATAATTATGAGTAACTGTGTAATATAAAGCCAAATAAAGTTTTTCTTATTCATATTCTTTAAAATATATTAAAACAATACCCAGATTCAGGGTGCAATGGAGCGCCACTCTTCTAGATCACACAAACTATCTAAGTTCAAGTGTGCAGGTTTTCATAACAGAATTTGACTTTGTAAGCCACCTATGGTGTCGTCCGTTCCTCACGAAATTTTTAAATTTAGATAAGCCTAAATCCACACTTTGCCTTTATAAACAGTCGAGAACAGAGAGGCCTCTCCTCACGATTTTCCTTCGTTAAAAGTGTTCACATGTCTGTACAAATTCGATATAAATCTTTCATCTGTATATCGATGTGGCATGAGTTCAGTAATATGTATTCAGGTCCGGGTGGTTTACACACAAAACGTCGCTCCGTGGGAACGGTGCACATGTGCGGTCAATGCGATTATGCGCTGCCATGTGTCTGTTCACAGTAAGAGACCACGCCACAAACGTTTTTAGCGATCAATGCTTTTTTTCGTGTTTCTATTGGTGCCTCTGAATCCATCTACTATTTAATGTATTTGTTTAAGTATAATGAATAGTATTTGGTTACCGACATGGGGACAGTGTAACAAGCATCTATGGTACTTTAGCTATTTAGCTCCAGAATTATTTATTTATTTTCAGAAATCCATGACTGATGCTCCTTGAACCTTTTAATGTACTCCCAATTGTCGATTATCTGTCTTTAATTCCTAAAGTACGCCGCTACTATAATGAGGGCGAGCTGATTGCTAAACATTTGACTAAGTTGCTTGTGCAGTCAACGGGTGGTGCTTGTATTGTTAACAATGTGTGAATCCAAAAACTAATCAGTAAGCTGGTCTCCATATAAGAAATCTGTATCTATTGTTCTTACCTGGATTGTGGTTTCTGCAATCCAGTAGATGTTTTTATCTATCTAAATAGTAAAAGCGGTATGGAAGTTTAAGTCTTAATTAGGATTAAGAAAATTTGTTTAGTAAGTCATAGCAAATATTGTATTAACAGAAATTGGAATGTTTGGAACACAAAGTTTGTAAACGATGTGTATATATAGTACGAGTAGAATATACAGAGCAAGCTGTCCGTATTGGAATAAACTTCGGCCGGACTACAAAATTAGATTTGTACTCGCTGCAAAACTAATCAATTTGTTAGTTTCCGGGGAGCGAAACGCTCTTTACACTTTATTTTCTATTTTTCAGAAAGTTTCAGTTAACTGTAACATATAATTAATTGAGCCTTCGTTTCAGAAATAATTAACACCTCTATATGTATTTAAAGCAATTTTTGTAAGACAAAGGCTAAGAAAATAAAAGTTGATAGTGTTTATGTACGCGTGGTAGAAGTCCTTTGTTTGTATGTTCGTCCATTAAATACAAGACACAAGCTGTGACTAGATAAGGATATAAAGTCGACGTGCGGGTGTTGGTGACCCGCTACGGGAGGTCACACATTAGTATGCTCTGCGCGCCATCCGTGACCTAGTCGCCTCCGAGTTAACCCCGAATTGTGTCATTCCTTACTACCAATACTACCGTCTGTTTTGCTTTTATATGCTTAGAACAGATATAATTATAGGCGCTCGTAACATTGCCATGTTTTGAAGGAGTAGGTACATTGGGTATTCACTCTTATCTGAGGTAGCAATTAAAGAAATGAAGCGCTTCTAAGCACAAGTATGGCGATCCCTACTCTTAGATTCTGCTCTCGCTTGCCGTCAGACAGAGTAGATAACTCTACTTTGGCAGGCATGTATGGCACGTCTAAAACATGCCCTTTTTTCTCAATAAGACTGTTTTATGAACAATTTCAACTACAGTTGAGAGAAATAAGGTGTCGGTCCGTACCTGCTGCATCTTATCAAAATCAAGCGCAGGTCGGTGGCGGCGCGGCGGCGGCAGCGGCAGGCGGCGGCGGCGCGGGGACGGCGGCGCGCCCCCGCTCGCTGCGCCCGCACCGGCCGCGCTGGCTGCGCCCAGCCCACCCGCGCACGCGCACGCACCAGCCCCCGCCCGCCTCGGCTTCAACGCCTCCAGCGGAGGTGAAGTGCGGAACCGCACCGGAGTCTCTACCTGCAAGATCAAACTGCCTACTAAATATAAACTCATCACGAGAGTACCGAATAACTAGATCGTCCGATAGAGGGTTTTTAAAGAAATATAAAAAGCCTTCGTAGAGAACTGGTCCATGAGTAAAGTAGTAATCGAGAGAAAGAATGTGATCGAGTGTATAATGTTAGCGACGCACACACTGGAAAATGGTTAGTGATGACGATGATGGTTAGAGTATGGTGTACCTTTGTATCGTCATCGTCCGAGGAGGGCGCGCGCGCGGCCAGATCGTCTTGGTCGGCGTCGATGTAGGGCTGCGCTGGCCACTTGCGTTTCTCTGGCGCGGAAGGAGGAGGGGATGAAGCCCCTCGACGCCGGGACTCCGCCGCGGTAGTCGACCCTGGGGTACCGCTGCCCGCGCCCGAACTTCCCACTGGCGCACCGTTGATAACCTGTCGCGACCATCAGGTCAGGTCATGCGACTTCCAAGCAGCCTCGAATGATCGTGGATGTTATGGCGGGCATGATTGAGCGTTTTAATTCCGGAATTTGATTTTGGGATTTGTGAGGCTGCGTGGAGGTATCATGATTAAAAAACATATAAACCATTTCCCTCGGTAGGTATCGTTTTATCTCAATACTTAAACATTAACTTGAGACACTTTCTTAGAACAGTAAGTAAACGTTGCATACCTACCGGTATAGTCCACTTTTAAATTCTAGTTTGTGTAGACTCAAAATTAAAAAGAATTACTATGACGGGAATCTTGCTATGCACGTTATACTAAGACGGAAGTCTAATTGAACCTCGTTTTTGAAGTAAACCGTGATAATAATCCCACTAATAATATAAACGCGAAAGTTTGTGGGTATGTAAGTATGTTTGTTGCTCTTTCACGCAAGAACTACTGAATGGATTTTGATGAAACTTTACAATAATATAGATTATACATCAGAATAGCACGTAGGCTACAAATTACAATTTATAAAGATACTAGCTTCGCCTTGCGGCGTTGCCCGCGGTTATTGTCGGAACCACCGCGGGGTTCAGGTAGTAGAACGTATTGTTGAAGAACTGATCGAACGAGTTTAGAAAGCTGACTCGTGAAGTCGTGACCCCTACTACCTAAGTAGTGTAATAATTATATACGACTAGGAAGTTTCCTTCCAATATCATTATTTTGACGTAATACAATTTTTTTAATTCCTATGTTGCATTGTAGCTTTGAGATTAAAATTAAACGCGATATTGAGGAAATATTGAACACATAATAGCGGTTAATGCATGGTGTAAGAACGGACGGAAGATACTACACCATAAAGCGGGCGCCCGACTACAGCAAATTTATTGTTAACTAAACTTCCACACGAAACCACACCAGAGTGCGCTCAAGTGTACCATAAGCAGCAGCGTGGAGGAACAGCATTTAAAACAACACAGAACAGTCGTGTGTCAGCAAGTATCAACAGCATAGACGCTCGCAGACACTAATAAACCAAACATTACCTACCTAAGCTTGTAGTAACGTCTGAACAAACAATGCTGAAATGGCATTACGCATTTAATATTATCACACGGCGTTTTTCTTTCTTTAGAAAGCTATTTCAGTTTCCTTTTTGCAATTAAAAGAGTGCGGAGACAAAAGAATTTCTAATTTAAAGCCAAGCGCAAGATAAACAAATGTTATGCAGTCAGCAGACGGAAAAAAATGAAGTGACTAAAAACTCTCCGATTGTTTCGTCTTGTTGGTGAAAAAGCGAGCGTCAGCATAAAACGGGAGGCGTGCTCTACGAGCGCTGTTAAGCCCCTATATTGATCCACAGTTTTCGCTTCACATACCATTGCCACTGGTAATTGAAAATAATTATATTGACTTGATAACCTAATTTGTTTACAAACCACCGGAGCGATAAATCTGGTTCGCAATCTAATTAGAGACCGGTCGACTCGGTGCCGCCTACTAGATAATTGTGCTTGCACACTATACAATTTTTCTTAAATGCTTACATTACGCAAGGGGAGAGAACCGCGGAGGTATGTTTCGGTCGACATCTGCAAGCGAACAGGCGCTGTATAGAAATGCGATGTGCAAGTTGTCGACAAGTTGATGGGTCCATTATACTCGCTGCAGATAAACGGCGCACTATAGCTATAGACAGAGGCGCCGCTTCACTGACAATAGAAGACGACGACGTACAGTGAGCAACACGTACATTTATATACATTGTACACTGCCTTATTATGTGCACTTGAGATGGAAAAGAAAGACCTTTTGTCCTCGATAATTATATACTATCTTCCTGTAGCAAACGAATCCACGTGCCATATTTAAGAAGAAGTACGCCGATCATCTCTTATCGTAGTGTTACATAATTGGTTGGTGCAGAAAAAGTGCAGCAAAAACTTCAGAGCACTACAACGGACGGATGCCGTTGTTTTTTCATGACTATTCGCTTACCGGAGGGCGTTCACCTGCTCTCTTCCTATCGTCCCTGTTTCATTTACTCGTTGTCTCTCTGGCCTCTGCAGGCTGCATCCTCCAATATATTATCGTCAGTACTTTATATGCACGATGCTTTTGTCGAAGTTCATTTTTGACAACAGAAACAAACTTAATGTTCCAGAAAGAGTTGAATACGTCCAGCAATTGACAACTAAAAATTCTTTAACGTTACTACTGGCATTATTATATTTAACTAATTAATTCCTTATTTTTATATAACTAACCTATAAAAATAATAACAAAAATGTAACAAAAAAAAACCGACGTAAAGAACTGGACCACATTGAAATGGGACCACACGGAAAGCACCAGCTTCCAAATAAAAAAGATTCATCAAAATCGGTTCACCCAGTCGAAAGTTCCAATTTAACAAAGGTAAAAAAATACGGACGAATTGAGAACCTAAAAGATCATCGCTGTTTTTGACGACCATTTTCTTACCTATGTTCGATAATTCCGAAAATATTGAGGAATACGTCAAGTGTCTGTCTAATAGCCTCCCTGACGGCCACTGGGAGTGAAAGATGGGGTAAAGAGAGGGGCGATAAGAGGTGAAGGGGTAGTCTACGGCTGTAATTTAGTTGCGGTGTCGACGCGAATTAATGCGGCATGCGGAGCTGGACATTGCCGAGAGATACGACCCAAGAGCAACGATGTAACCGAGCGATCTTTATTTCCAATTGCACACAGAACGCATATTAATTAAGAGAAATTGAATAGGACTTTACCGATTTTATTTTCGATATTAGTTGAGTAATGAACCAGATATTATTTTTTAATGTTCCGAGTTATTTACACAAGAGCATGTAGGTAATTTTATTTTTTGATATGACGGAAAAAACTTACACGGAATCAAATAAAGACATAAAAGAATCTTTAAAAAAATGGAGCAACTACTGTGAATCACAAAGCGGATAATAATGAAGATAGCACTCTGTTAAAAGTTTTTTTTTTCCAATATCTGCTGATCCATGTAAACTAAAGTACCTACGAGCACTAGTTTGTTTCAGATATATAGCTGCACAATTTAGGCCTAGAACAAGATCTTCATATTCAGGATGAATTACATCACTTTATACGAACGAATGTCTGTAACTACAGGTTTTTTCATACGTATTTCTGCCACATTTAGGACAAATAGTTTCATTGTCTGCGGGTAAAAGTAGTTCTGGGAATTGCGTCGCTGACAAATTAAACTACTAAAATGTAGATTTACCGCGAGAACTTATTTCGATGAATAGTTTCTCATACTTTTCTAGTAACTACAACTTTCTTATGTTGTGGTCGGCTTTTCAGTTTACTACTGCCATGACACCTCCACAACTTAAGCAACTAAGTAATATCAAAGTTCTGTAGAAAAACTTTTTGTGGTCTATATACGCATAACGATTGCTAAAGATGTTCATTTGGTAACTAGGACCGACGGCGACGGCTTAGATTTTCCTAGGCACATTTGGTTGTTAAGAATGTTCACCTATAATAGAACTGCTCCCTAGCCATGTTGCAAGCGTTTTCTTTCCGCAATCGTTAACGCCTAAATTCTTGTGTATCATTGGCTAATCTTAGACATACTTTGTCTTGTCATCTTAAATAAAGTATGTAAGTTGGTTATTCTATGATATTTAAACTCGTTAATATACCTTTAGTTAGTCTCTCTTATCTCGACACAGAGCACCGCAGGTCCAGGTAGTAGTAATAGCAAATACAATAGTAACACAAACTTCACGATTACCCAGATGTTTACTCCGCAAATAGAATAACCGCCAGTGTTTAGCTACGATCTTAACAGTTTTAGCTTTTATGTACTATGCTAGATTTCCTTTACAGAACATCATCCTATATAGTTAAAGTATACCCTGCACCATTTATTTCATACTCATAATAAATCGAATATTTTTTGTACAGATTAAATATATTAGATACTGCTACTAATAATAAATTCCTTTACTATGACATTAAATTATAACGTCTAATATTTAGATAGAAAATCTACAGAGATGCAAAGACCATCAGAGTCGCCGGGCGTATCAATTCCACAATAAACAAACGAATGGCAGGCTAGTTAATCGTAGTCTGTTATTGACACTATAATATTCTCAACGTCCTGTCGACGCTCCCGACCCTCTTCCCAACACTGAGTGTAAAGTGCAATCAAGTGCAATATCCCACCACTTTAGGCCTTCACTATCTACTTTGCACTACATACAAACATACCACTCTATTATTTCACTGGCTACTCACTCATAAATCAATCTAATCTAAAATTTGAATTGACTAACTGAAAAGTTTATTCATCCTATTCCAAATCTAGTTTGAAATGCTTTTTCAAGTCCGTTATTATAATTATTTTTACTTCGCATAAAATTTCTTCGTTATAAAGTAAATTAATAGACTATAGACATAGCCATACCTTAGACTACTTGTAGAATTTTTCATGGAAACATCCCGAAGCGCTTTCAGCGCTCAGTTAAATTACGAATTCTCTTTGTTATGTGTACTAAGATATTAATATTTCAATAATACTTACCTATAAAAATGTTACAAGTATAGTTTACACGAAACTTATTTTCAAGACGCAATAGCAAGATTCCTCTTTCCAATGCATATATAAGTGGCCTTAGTTTCTTCAAAAGTAGAACAGTAGGAGGTTGAAATTAAGACAAACAGTAAAACGAGATTACCAAATACTTTTACACGCACTTTGTGGGACCTAGATCTAGGCACAATTATTACATCGCTGCGGCTAATCGACTAAATTAAACCGAATGAGCTTGCTCGCTTGATGGCCCACTAGACCCCAAGTAATTGAATATTACTACTTCTAGGTACCGTTAAATGGGTTTCTAATTAGAGCTATACTTTGTCTGGAGTTGATTTCAATAAAAAATGAGCGAGCCAACTCGCTTATTCTGAAGATAATTGAATTTTTGGTTGGTTAATTTCGAAACGGACTGTGGTTCTGTCTCATCCGATTATAATTTTCTTACCAGCTCTAAACTCCTAGAGTAATATAATGTATACTATTTGATAGCTATACTTAGTGCGGATGGTCTATAATGCCATAACGTCATATAATATTAACGCATACCTATATAATAGAAACCTAATGTGATCTTATTTGAGCAGATATTAAGGGTGCCACAGGCCACAGCTTTTACAAGTTATTGTAACAATAAACGTTATTAAAATCATCGATGTAGCTAATCCAGGACATACTTAATACAGACGCATCTTAAGCTACCGACAATTCGCGTGGTTGCACTCCCTAATCGCGTAAGCAATAAATTGTTTCCTTCTGTGCCCTCTCTGGACCCCCAGCTTTCCTTTTCAATATGCTCTTAATTTTACCATCTTTAATTCCCAAAAAAATAGATTTAGAGAAAATTACAATATTTAGATTCCCAAAAAATGTATTTGGTGAGGACAGAAGTGCTGGGATCAGAATTCTTAAATTAACGACGTGTTTATTTTACATTGTTTCTCCCAAAGTTATATTTGAATCGTGCTACAAAACACTATGGGTTATTCTACAATGAATCGTTCATGCAACATCTCAGCATGATGAGGACCACTATTGGTCACATACCTCTAGTTCTTCCTCCGAGGAGTGGTGATCGTATAAGTGATCTGGCTCTGGGTCGGGCAGCAGTCGCTGGGGCGTTGGGGCACACGCGCAAGCCTCGCCTCCCATACCTGCAAGATAATTCAGATTTCAAGTTGACTATGATAGTTATTATATCATCACAACTCAATGCGCAATACTCGTAGTTTACAACTGACATCTGATGTAATATGAGAGATGATGAGATGAGAGTTGCTAATGTGCATGTCATCGGTCAAGAGGACAAGACATTCTTAACTAACCCTCTGTTCACACAGGTGATGTCGTTTAGTTCGTCTTTGGCGATTTCCTGAGCATAGTTCGGTAAAGTTAGTTGGGAATCAGATATATCATCTAAGAGGTGCTCCGGGGTACCTCATTTCAGAATTGCGAAAACTACATCAAGATTTATCAATTACTGGTATTTCTCTAGAAATACATCAGCCAAATTCTTCATCCTCATCTATTAATGAATACCTTTTCCTTGGCTAAAATATAATATTCTGACTCAACCAAATTTAGCATGGGCTTGACAGACGCGTGTAGCAAAATGATAAGGGTACCTTGTTTGTGCCTGACAAACAAACTTCGATAATTATGATTGCTCAAACTTGAGCTAATGTTTATTGATAATTACGGAGTAAACACAATGTTGAAGCTACTCAAGTAAGTTACGAAGAGAGCTCTGCGTTTTTGTCGGAAATTTTCTATGCTCTTTTTTACATGATTTATTCATAGACCATTTCCTGTAGGTAAGAATAATGTTGTTTAAACCTATTAACACAACTCTGTACACAAAATGAAGATGTCATTATAGGAGCTAGACTTTCAGACAATGTTCTATCGAATCCTTTAAATTTGTCTCAAAAAGAGAGAAAATAGTAAAAATAATAGTCATTTAGTATTACTTCTCTTTCGAAAACTCCATCGAAACTGTAGGACATTAGATTACGCAGTGAGATAGGAACAATTGGAGACTTGTGTAATAATACTGCATAGTAATAAACCTTCTAAATTTGCTGAACAGCAATATAATGCACGTTTAAAGTATGAAGATTTAAATGATAACAAGATCACTGAATTTCCGATAAAAGTCAAAGCTTTGTCAAAAAAACAGTTCAACAGTTAGCCACAACGAGTTCCTTCGACAACTTGTCACTGTGTGTGTCAGATCAGATGTATTGTCACTGTCACTAAACGCTCGATTTGGACACACACCAGCATTTGTTTTAGTCGTTTTATTGTGCAACGGGAGAGTCTCAAAACCGTACATTTAAAGTATCTAAGATTGGTAATCATATTTTAGTAAACAGTCTGAGTTACGTGACATGCTGTTATAACATACTGCGGTATAAACTATGCCGACTACATTATTGTTCTTTGCTAAGATTAACGGCTTGCGTTTTAAGCTTGTATAGACATGTCGTGTCAAGCCTCCCCCGTATTCCTGAGCACCGAGCAGTACCACATTCAACCTCAAATTCTACCAATGAGTCATGTCATATTTTTGTGTTATACCTAAACTTTGTTTTCAGATTCAAAAACCTAAGATTCTCAAATGGTTATCCACTTTCAATTCTGTAATTAACGCTTAGATACAGGCATCATTGATGACTGGTGTGATTTCTTAAAGAAATAAAATCGTCCAAAAGAATTGGAGAGGGTGGAGACAAACTACTGTTTATTGAATGTACATATTCGGTTTATATGTCAGTTTTCAGTAGGGAAATAATATTCATTTAGTCTCAGTAACGGACTTACTAAAATTTTATCAAAGCTGCTTTTTTGGTCATACATTCACGTTTTCATCAATTCACAGACTAGACGAAGATACCAATTGCCTACTGACCATTTATCACATTAAATAGATTTTACAACAACATGCATAAACATTGACACGAATTTATGTAATTTACCGATTACGATACAAATGTTAATTAATTTAATGCAGTGGACTGCGACTGATGATAATGCAAATACTTTCATAGAGCTCGCGCCAATACCTAACATATAGAATGTATGCATAAGTTATGGACCAAATAATTAAATTTTGTACTGTTACCGATGGGCGCTAAGATCATAGTATACACGCATGGAAGATCTATTAGTAAATATGTCCTTTTACAGAGGAAAAAAGGTCTGGTGTTTTTCCTGTTCGTTAATTTGATGCTCTCTGTGCGTACAGGTTTAAAAACATCTGAGGATGCGTTTTAGAAATTATCGAAGTAGTTTTAAAACATCAATCAATGAATGGTTTCTATACGTCCACCCCTATATTTAATTATATATTATAATATATATTTATTGGATGATTGGCATATTGGGATTTGTAAATTGCCTGTGTGTACCCTTTTACTGCGGTTTACAGCCAGCATTGAAGAAAGAATTCTAAATCAGATTTGGTTTCAGTCCCATTCGTCAAACTTATTTGTTTACCATTCAAATATAAATCCTTTTTCGACCCACATCAAATAAATTATTAATGTTAAATTCTATTTCGCCGCCCGTCACTAAAAGTACCTACCGTCCGTAAAATAAAGAACAGAACAAAATTTGTTGCTTTAACTCTTACATATTTCGTATGGTACAATATTTTTAAAGCGACTTTTCTTTTTGTGTTCCTAAATAAATCGAGAGGAATACTATTACTCATAATTGTATTATTAACAGTATTAAGAAGTTATTTATATTAGGAAGGCAAGTCGGTCGGAAGCTGGTAGAATAGACAGAGGCAGCAGGGAGGGGCGATCGACAATGAGGGTGGGTGTTCTTGAACTTGTAACGTTTAGGCCGCGCGGCTGCTTGTGCGCTCGGTCTGTTGCACAGTGTTATAGGTACATACAATATTTATGTAAAGTGATGGTAGCTAGATGTTTGCTCGACGCCACCGATGCTTCGGCTTATTACTGATGACAAGTGTTCACTTTTATATGTAATGTATATTAATTAATACACATCCCAAAACTAAACAGTTAACGGGAAGGTGGACTTATACGTATTGAAGATACCTTCAAAAATAAAAGAAAAGAGGCGTCTTTTTTGTAATTTTACCCAGAAATCCGAAATCAGAGCAAATTAATTTCTGCTCAAATCCTCGTATAATTCAATATTGAGTATAGAAAATGGTACTAGAAAATAGTAGAGTTCAGTTTTAGAGACGTGATTGCTAGGGGCCATCAGGCGCTTGCCGGGACAGCTGATGGGACCAGAGGTTACGGAAAACTGACAGTTCGTGACCTGAACTCAACAACTCTAAGTAAATAAAACAGAGATAAACTGAATTTAGAAAGTAATATACCTATGGGTTATCTAAATACTTTCTATCTTCGAGTGTTATTTCATAAGTTTCCATGTCAATGTACGAGTAGGCATATGTTCTTAAGTGTCGTATTTAAACGATACGCCTCAGATAATTGTGTTAATCTGAACTGCTTGATCCACTCACTTTTTAGAGCAGGATAAATATCCTGATCTTAGAACTGAACTTATCATCTCTGTAGCTTTATAATAAAACTATCACTGGCTGAGGTAAGTTTTATAAGAACTTACGGAACAAAAAGCAAAACATATTTTTTTTAGGTTTCCTATCTACTAACCGAAATTATTTGTAAAAGTGGTCGAATATTGCAAACGTGTTCTGATCTAGAACGATTTTACAAAACACCGTCAGAAAAACAGATAGAAATTGTAAAATATACTGAAGTAGTTTATCCGGTAACCGACTAACGTAAACATCACCAAAAAATCCAATATGCGATGAGAAAATATTAGTTTCAGAATCCAAAGCGCTCTAACCTTTGACCTAGAATGTTCCCAGTTCACAAGTCTGTCTTGGCTTTTAAATAAATTGTTTGCAGAAATATTTATTTAAAGGTGTTTATCAACGGAATCTTTACCACAGTGCAGGCCCAGTTTGGTATCAGACGACCCTGTGTTTGACTCTCAAGTTATTCTGAATGTCTGAAGATTACACTGAGTTGACAGTAAAAGACCTATCAAATAGCTTTTATTTCAAGTTGGCCTTTTCAAGCACTTTCAAAATGTTACATGAATGACATTAGTTTTGCTCGGTACCAAACCGTCAAAAAACTCCATAACATACCAATACCATATATTTTTTCCACAAATATCAAAATATATTTTGCATCTACAATATTAGTTATTATTATTTGGCCCAATGTCAAACTGTTTGAATACTTTACACAACATAATTAAATACAAACAATAAAATTAGATCAGGTTTTCTTTGCGATGCGAAACTCGTCTAATTAATTATGCCCATTCACAGTATATATTACTTGCGAATAATATTATGTTGACCTTGAAATATACACACAATGACTATACCTCAATAGGTATACCGTACGGACTGACACATAGGCCAACCTAACTTTATTGTATATTTACATACATGTTGTGTATATAAACATTCTCATATCACTAAGTATTTTTATCCCCAACACAAAAAGGAGGGTTTTTCTATGGCATCGTAGCTTCTATGAGGTTTTTCGTTTGGAAGCGCACATTATCTATTTGGTTCTAAGTTATAATTTGTAAGGATTACCAGTTCATTTCTATTCCATCTCACTAATTAACACAAACTCCGATTGTTTTAAAATGTTCTGTATTGTTACTTTAGTGGTATTTCCATGATTTGGAAATTCTCCTTGTGTTTTATCGCTGTATTTCACCGAGTGAATGAGGATACCGGAGGCCCATACCCAACCCCTCCCCATTCCCCTAAAGGCTGGCAACGCACTTGTGACGCCTCTAATGTTACGGCTGTTCATGGGCAGCGATAATCGCTTACCATCAGGCGATACGTCTGCTCGTTTGGTTCCAATTGCATAAAAAAGTATTTTCTCCATCACTAAATGTTAAATCAAAACCACAATCTATAACTTACAGTTGAAGCATTTTTTGTGTTGTTTTAACAATAGTGGCATGGTTGGTTAACCTCATTCCAAACAGGTTTGGCAAAAACCACACTCGTAATACCAAACATTTGTATCGCGTTGTAGTTCTCCTTCAATTATCAACTTATTTCAATTTGTTGTATTGTTATTCAAATTGGCTATAGCATGTGCTTGTTCGCGTTCTGCACACCAATTACTTATTTGATATTTATGTTCAATTTGATTATTATGCTATGCGGTGTACTCGAATTTCTAACCATTCGATTTTAAGTCCAATACCTTTAAAATGATGTGACAGTTTCTTGAAATTTTATTCGCATACCTCTAAAACCTTGGTTTTCAAAACCCCAAGGGGTGTCTTTGATAATTTAGATACAACGTACTTTCTAAGGACATAAAATGTTCCCATATACTTTAAATCTTTCTTCAGTAACAATTGGTGAAATAACATGTTCGTTGATCCATTATAAGCGTTGGAAACAGTACAGAATTCAATAACGATCTGATAATAACAAAGCAACAGTAGTATAATCGCAGTAGCCGAATTACGACCATTACAAATCAAGGCACGTCCACGTCACGATATTATGGGTTCGGAATTAAACGCCAAAATGTGCCCACAAAACCGGTCTGACTGGCTGTGGCAGAGTAAATAAACATTTTATGGAACACTACAGCACTCTTGATACACACTAACGAACATTAGAGTAACATCACGTATCTATAAGATGTTATGGGAAAATACACGAGGAGTGGGCAAATATCAATAGCATGTATTATTTGAAGTGAGTGTTAGAGGTGTTTTCAATAACTAATATTAAGTTCTGATGGCTTTTACTTTGTAGTAAGATTTAGCAAGTGAATGTAACATGTACCGCAAGTCTGGAATTAATTAGAATCGATAATAGGCGAAGGATAAGATTATGTGTATGGGTAACTTTTTCATCTATACTAGACCGTGTGTGTCATATTCGTATGACATATCAAACGGAAAATGGTTGTGAAAAGAAATTAAGAGGTGAAAAAAAATGGACAGTTTTCTAAACTATTTTAGGAGTCAATATTGAAATAAAACGCAGTTATTAGCTACCCTCAAGTTATGTCTAAAATCACAATCTTCATGCTAGCCAGTATTCAAATTCTATATCTACATAGCTTAACACATCGCACAAACTAATAACCTTTCTCTTTATTCCAAAGAAGGTAGCATTTCCTTTGTTCTCTATCGATTAGTCCGATGTTGTAAATGTAATATAGGTAACGTCTGGTAAAGAGTGGTCAGAAACATGCAGCGAGGAAGGGATGAGTTAAAAATAACCATAAAAATCGTTACAACGGAATTATTTCCAACTCAGCAGCACAAATTAAAATAGACGGCACATTTGACTCGGTGGGGAAAGGCCACATGTTAAATGCACCGCAAAAATGTATCAGGATTCAGCATAGAAATAGTGTTTGAGATATTAGGGATGTTATTTTTCTTGTTAGTTGTATTTTACCTGAAATAGTTTAGATTGTTTAGACTTTAGAACAACCACTCATGATCAAGTCAATTAACAACTATGTGATAGAACCTATCAAGAGAATGAAATGTCATAATTAAGGCCCATTCCTAAACCAGGTTAGTTTTACAGTACAGACCAAATGCGTTACATAATTTCAATTATGAGAAGTACTCGTATTCTATTGAAATGAGTACGTTCAAGAACATTTTAATACAATACAGTGGTTAACATGTAACTATATCGTCATGGCGAATATTTAGATGGAATATAAATAGGAAATTTGAATTATAAGTTTGCGCTGAAAGCCACGTTGCGAGTCAACGTCCGTCAGCGGAGCATACAAAGTGAAGTTCACATCGGAGGGCAAGAGCATACACAATACCGCCGTGAATAATTGAAAGGGCCCGACGCACCACGACTTATGATGCATCCACCACCATGCCAAATGTCTCGCTCCTTACGGTTCAAAGTAGGAACGAACAGAAGTTAAGTTATCGCGGTCTACGAGATGCAATGCCTAGGGTTACCACAAATAAAAACAGAAAACACTTGGCTCTCGACTCAGCGTACGCTTGAACACTAGCGCTAAATCCTGATTTTACGTAGGTTTATGCCATAAAAATATTTAATGTTGCAACTAAAACGACTATACGAAACTGTTTTATTTAATACCTAAGTGTTGAGATTACTACCTTTGAATATTAACGCGTAGCAATAATATCGGACGGAGAAAGCTATTAAAAAACAATATAACCATGCATCAAATATTATCGGCATTGATCCCAACCCCACGTTTCGTGAAAACCAGATAAAACGGTTGTCCGAGTGTAATCATCTTTTAAATACCTGGATAGCTGGTAACTATTCGGGCGACGTGTCAAATTACGAAGCGTCACGATCATATCTTCTGTGTTGTGTGTTGGCCCCTCTGTGTGTTGCGTTGTCATTAGCCTGGGATTGCAGCCACACGCTCGTATCTTATTGGACGTAGCCATTAAATTGATTGCTCGAGGATCGAATAAAACCAAAGGTGGTTTATGCACAGCCGTAACAGGATATATCGGCGAGTAACGTATCATTGAAAATAGACGCTGTAAGGAAGTGTAAGGTAGGGTTACACTGAACAATGTTTAATGTCATAGTGTTGCTGTTATATTGAATACAGGTGGTGATACATATTATAATAATGATAGTAATAATCCAAGGAACAAAATGTGTCGATCTTGATTCACGTCAAATAGTGGTCAATGTCAAAGCTAAACAGTTAATTCAGTCTTGTAACCGGTCAGCTGGTCACGAACCAAGGTAGAGATATTTTTGTTTAAATACCTTCACCTTCAGCGTCATGATATTTCTACAAAGTACCTTCTTAGCGAACTCAGTAGTATATTCTTTACTATTGATTTGTGAAAATACATTAAATTTGATTTAAAAAAAATGTTTTATGTATATTGTGGTCACTGTATCTTTGCATTTGAAATATACGGTTCGTTGAGCAATACGTCAGCATCAACTCGTGCGCAAGCAAGCTGCAACTCAAGGCACGTAGTGCAACATGACTATGGTTTAGTTAAACCAGACCACAGACTTGAATACATCAAGTTCTTTGTTTTAATTATCTTACTGCTATAGATTACGTATACACATTTAAGTTTATACTTATTTTGCAAGCGGCGTGCAAGCTTAAAAATCAATTTATTGAATGAGTTTTACTACCTTTACTATACCTAATTAACAATATATAACATGAGTTATAAATTACAATCATTTATCAATACAATTATTTCAATTTGATTTATCTTTCTGTGTTCATAATCAATCAACTTATAACGGAAAACAATGAGGCTGAACTGAACAACAGACATTAATTAATGTCTTTGCCGTGTCGCTGGTTCATAGACAATGATGAAGTGATGAAATATGGCAAGTATACTTCAATACGAAAAAGTTAGTCAACTGAAGTAATTTAATTTTTAGTTCACCCACCAATGTAGGTTTAGCTCCTAACAAAATATTTTGTTCACAAAAATGTGTAAGAACAATAACCCTCCTTTGGCTTTGCCATAGTCGGGTAAAAAGGCGAAAAAATATAACATACATTTTGTCAGCTACCTACTTAAAGTTTCGTGACTACACTTTTAGCGATAAGTAATTAAATACTTGATAATAAAATATTGGTAACTATTATTCGCGTAGCTCGTCGGTCAAGTTCAAGGTACATAGGTACATATAAAACAATATAGCCGACAATGGTCGTCGGCTATTAGCAAAACAAAATGGCACCGGTTAATCATAGCGCGAATCATTTCGGCGGCCATTACAAATGTAAATGAAAGGTCACGAAGATTAAATAAAGTTTATTTATTTATATTGAATTTTAATTTTGTTATTCGTCTTAATCTTAGTCTTATGGCATACCAGTGTGGAATACTCTTCTCAGTGGCAAACCAGTGAGGTATTTACGTATTATCTTCTTTTGGGATTTACAGCCGTGAAAGTAGATAAGGATCGTCGTTATCATATTATATAAATTTATATTAAGTAGGTACATATCGTGGAAAGTTACAGATAACATTTAATTCAGATAAAAAGATTATTTATTTCAGTCTACACGCGGGTTAATACTCGATAACATATTATATGATGGTCGTTTTCCTAGCCATTTGAATGTGCAACTTTTTTACCTGCAATCTCAAAATATCAGTTATGCTAATGGACTTTGCGTTTAGATTCCTTTAAATAGAATTCGTCAAAGTACGACTGTATATCATATAACATCGATAATTTCATCGTTTGTAAAAGATTGAACGCCATCGGTTTGTCCGCAAGTACCTTATGGTAATGCAGTAATGGCATGTGGTGTCACCAGCAGAGGAGAAACGTGATCAGCATTTCACTACCTAGACGATGTGATAGTTTTACATAAAATAATGTTTGCTCAACATATTTAATTTTGGTAATAAATTAATATTGCGTAATATAAGCTGGCATTTTCATATTAGATCGTTTATGGATGTATACTATAAAATGATAAGATATAACTTGTCGAGTTGTTAAAAGCATGTAATGTATTTATCTATAAATATAGGTTTTGATGCTTTTGCCGTGGGACCATCATGAAACTTACACCACATATATTACTTTCCTCAACAGCCATAAATCTTACTTCAGTAGATAACGTGTTTCCTCAATTGCATTCTCTTAGTGTCTCTTAGTAAATAAAACATTTAAATTTAAATATGATATGACACTGTTTGTAGAAATTGGCGTTGTTTGTTGTTCAATAGAGTAGAAGTAGGCAACACCCAATGCAAAATAACAAATATTAACATCGTTACGTTGCAGCTAAGTCGAAAACCCATATGGAATATTTTAATACGTTTGGCTAGTTTTAACAAATTTATTATTTACTAGCTTTTGGCCGAGGTTCCGCTCGCGTGAATGTCGGTTATCGCAATAAATGTGTTATCCTGTTTAAGCTATATACGAGTATATTGCTGTAAAGTTTCATCGGACTCCGTTCAGTAATTTTTGCGTGGCAAAGTAAAATACATCCATACATCCATCCTCACAAAACTTTCGCATTTATAATATCAGTACGATATCTTGATTGATTAGAATACACTATTTATCGCCATAGTTTGTGAATTTTGCAAATTATCCTACTCAATTAGATTGTCACTCCATTCTTACTTACAGATTTGTCTCCAGACCCAAGCGAGTAGTTGCAAGGTCAACAATATTAAGTGGGGCTGTTTTGTCGATAGTGACAAGCATTGCAATTGTTTCACTGACCCCCAAATAACGTTTAACATTTAATTTTACTGTCGTACTCCCTTCGCATTACAATTTGCCATTGACACGGAACAACGCAAATAAAATTGTGTTTAAAGTTGCTTGCGGCAGCATTTATATTATTTTTATAGCTTATTATTATCCATATTAATAACAAATTCATAAACAACTCAGCCGTTTTGTCCGATCGCTTTCACGGCAAAACCGCTGAACTGATTTGGATGAATTTCGGTATAAAGATAGATATAGAAAGAGAAGGATATAGGCAACTTTTTGTAGCCATCACTAAAGCCTAAAAGTGATGCATAAATTTTCAAATTAAAATATTTTTTCTTACCTGAAGTGTGAATTGTTTGACAAAGGTAAGCTTTGGTGACGAGAAGTAAGACATTAATTAATCGTTATTGTTTTATATCATCTCGATGATAGAGCGTTCATAAGACTTTCTTTCCTGTTTATGGTGATAATAGCATATCTTAAAGTGTAATCAAATGATACGTAATGGATCACTTCCTCTTAAGTAATACTTTGATTCTAATCAATATAACCAGCATATATATGTATATACCAGTGAATCGTTTATTTGAGTATCCACTATTGGTCTTTGAACAGTTTAAACAAGTAACACTGTTATAACAACTTGTCCTAAGTTGGAACTTCATTAAAAATCTATGTGTATTTAAGTAATGTACTGAGCCACGTTGTTTGCTCATCCACTTGACATGAGCGCGTGAAGTGCCAACAAACAACTGACCATCGCATTACTGGAACGTACAATGTTCGGATCTTAGTTCCGATATTTTAGGAGACTACATGACGCAGACAGTACCTAGATGGTCAGATTTGGTATGCCGTATGTACATCATATTAGTAAGATTGCTGTTATGGGCAGCATCGTATTGTAACCACAATATTAATTGTGTGTGTGCCGGCAGACTGGTGGGCGCATGTATAATTACGGTATAAAGTTGAACGCTCACCTTGGCCGCGGCCGAGCAAGGCCAAGGTCGTTAAAGCGTACCGCACCTTCCCACTACACCTCACCGCACCTCCTTCTCCTCCCCCTCTCCCCTTCTCAACCAGCTCGCTCCTCCGCACACTGCACGCGCAAGCGATTTTTTTGCGCAGTGATGTAATCTGCAATTCGGCGCGCGCGCAACATGGCCGCCCGTCACGCTCAGATAAACATTTCTTTACGAACTTTTAAACACCCAATTCTGATATTTATATACATAAACCGTTTTTAAGATTGTTTTACAAATATTCGGTTAATCTTGACATAATACAGTCCAGGCCAGGTCTGTGGTATCGATCCGATATTAGATCCGAAGAACGTATTACGTATGAATACAGATACATTCATTTGAATCAGGCTTGAGTAGAAGCGGACTGCATATTTGTATAATAAAGCTAGGATGAAAATCGACTATTTCTAAACAATTTGTTAGAACACACATGCCAGATAATTTACAATACGATGGCCATAAAATAAGTTGCTTGTCTGGAAATATATTTTTATTCCATTGAAGTTACAGAAAACTGAATGGAAAATAGCGTATCTCTGGTTAATATTCAGTGTAAATGTAGATCGATTTTTATCTTGTCTTCAACAAATATTACATATATTTTTGGTCTTAAACTAAATATTTACATCGTTACTGTTTTCGTCTAACACAAATTTTCAACGGTTTTAATTTTAGAAATATCTAAAAACAGCTTTACTAACGCTTGGTTTCACTCTACGACAACTTGATTCTGATATTTTTTGCTCGCTATGACATGGGTTTTTTTATGACAAACTTGTGAGATGTCTCTGGTTGGTTACAGAAACAAAAAAGTTGATTGATTAAATGTAAGTGATGTATATTAAATTTGATTATCACTACAGTACCTCTTGTCATGTCTTTACATTAAACACTACTATTTTTTGTTACATACTTACGCATACGAGTGGAATAATTTAACATTGGGAAATTTTATTTTAGTTGTCAAAACTTTTATGGCCTTGTTATGAGCAAGATCAGTAGTTTAGATTAGTCAATTTATGAAATCTATTCTTAGCACATGTAATTGAACATGTTTCTAAAAATGATAAGTTGTGTAAAAATCATCTAACTGCCGATTTTTTATCTATACGAAAACCGAGTTCGCCTACTTTGAGATTTTAATCGATATGGTCAATATCTATGTATGTAGACTACATGATGGTTTCTGGGTGTTTCTGTCAACATCATTGTATTTAAGATAATGCTAGAAACATAATAATCCGATAACAATGTCCAGAGGTGCAAATTCATAGCACTTGAGTATGGGCACAGACCGCAAGCCACGGACCCGACCGCACTGCTAAGTGTACATTACACGAATGATTACACCATAATGTGCGTATTAGATCAACGCGTCATCAATGAAGTTGTGTGTTTCAATAGTTACTTAATAGTGAAAAAACTATTTATGAAGATTAGTCTACAGAACCCTTTATGATACATTGTTGATCTTATATTGTTGTGTTGCATCGAATACTAATTGTCAAAACAAAAATGTGATCGTTAATCAGAATGATGTGTTGTAGACATTCTGAGAACTGTTAGGCAGATGTCCAATATAGTGTAGTGAGAGGACTACTCACAAATGTATGTAACATCATACAACTCACACAATTGATCCCAAGTGCGAAGCTAAAAGATGAGACATGAGTCGATAGATCTAATCCAATCAATTACAAATTATAACTGCGACAGTTGAAGATCTTTTCTAATGTACAATTATCTCGTGTGACTTTAACATTTTATAAAGGAATTCAGATTTGAATTAGAACCTATTTCAGATAACAGCTTCAACTGATCTACAAATTTATTAGTTGCTTTCTGTATATTTCTGGATGCAGTAAACCGTAAAATTATTTCTGCTGTCCAACTAGATTAAAAAAATTGTGGGGAAAATGTAAAGTAATATATATTTATGTGTTTTATATCAGTGAGAACGTTGGTACGAGTGTGACCTGGCAATCAAAGTGAACATGCACGTGTATTCCCACCCTTCACAGCGCGTTATTTCCGAATGAACAGCCAACGCTACACAGTTGACGCATCTTCCTCCAACCACTGCCAACAGTTATACTGCAAAGTTCACACACGTAGAATTTTATTAGAACATTTCTCATTTTTGTAGACAAGTTGCTTTAGACTGAACTTTTGTCAGTTATTCTTCGGATTGTTTAATGAAATTCAATTTTGTACCTTATATCACGAAAAATATATTCAATTCGGGAGACATTTACAGATATTAACTATTGTTTATTACTGTTTTTTGTAGTTTGGTTTTAGATCTGGTTTAGATAATTCTCAAGGTAGTAGACCCACACTGATTTCAGCACGAAGGGACCGGCTCGAGCGGGCGGTTAGTCTTCTATGAGAGAAGACAGAAGACCAACCTAACAGTATTCGTGCTGGTGTTTCGATTGTGCGATATCAGAAGCCCAATGATACAGTGCAGACGCATTTCAATAGGCCTGCTGCGTTGTTGCATTGTCTATATAATATATACTTATGTCAAATTATCGAGAAGGTTCTTGTTTTTCTGTTAACTATAGCTCTACGTTCAAGAAAGTATTTTCTAAAAAAATATATTTTTGTTCTTATTACTTTTTTCATTTCTAAACAAAACTTAGGACAATCTATGTTTCGGCGCTATTTTGTGCAGAACATTGTATCATCGTTCTGATAATACAACAGGATAGGACTTAATACTACAGTTACTAGTAGTAGTACTTTACTACCTAGTGCAATTGGGGGAGGAACCCACCATATATCACAGTACACCATAAAAGTCACACTTGCCTGGCTGTTAAGTGATTGAAAATTTGAGTTGACGATCAAATTGGAAGGCCAATAATAAGAGATACATATATAGGAGTCCGTGACTATGTTACGCAGCCAACAGCTAAAACCAAAACAGTAAAGTCAATTAACCTAATCGATCCCTAGACAAACCAACTTTCTATCTTCGGGCTGTTAAATTAATACAATATTATGTCATTAATAATATTAACACGTAAGTGTATCTCCAAACACACTAATAGGGTGTCCATCTCAGCCCACGTCAAATTAAAAATATTTCAATATAAATAACTTTTGCAAAGTCCAAATAGAGACGGCCTTGATTGTGTGTATATAATATAGTTTTTCTTTGGCAGCCCTAACGTTGCCGGTTGGTGAGACATGCTGTACGCTACTACGCTTGTACGACGTGCGCAAGGTGTGTACGTATACGACAGCGTGGGCTGCGCCTGCGCATACAATGAAGAGCTCTTGACTTCTTTTAGGCGTTGTTACATCATCACATTGTTCGAAACAGGAAACGTAACCTTTTTAATTTTATTAATTTTAAATACTTTTGATGAAATCGAGTGTTTGGATTTCATTTGTTTGTTTAGTATAATAATCCCACCACTCAAACAGATAACGATATGTCTTTATAGCGATTGTTTGCTGTAGATTGTGGTCGAAATTTTCAAGAGCACGCAGTTGACCGTGTCGTAGGTATATGTTGGATTACTATATTTCCAGATAAAATTCATATCTCTAAATATTTACAAATGATATAGAATGTAAACACTCTGGCAGTGGCTTGGTGAGTTATACAGAAATACCGTTACAGTTTTGTGCAGTATTTTAGGGACTTTTAGTAGGTAACGTTAAAAATTATTTGCCAAAATTAGGGGACCGACCCCTACGCCAGCGAATATTAAAAGAGGATAAACTGTAGTTTTTATAGATTTTTAGGAAGTAACTGTTATAATTTTTGAGGTGTATCGTAGTCAGTCATGACCACGGTAATTGCAATCAGATCGAAAGGTATTTAAAGGTATGTAAATAGCTGCGGTAAATCCTACTGTATAAAAATAATCATACTCATGAAACGTGAAATTTTAACATTACAGAATCTTCAGTATTCACACAACAAAAATTCAAAGGCTTCGTATAGATCATAATTGTTACATTTTCTTCTAGATTTCGAGAAGGATTTCGCGATTTTGATAAATCACTACAAGTGTTCGTATGTCCGTCTGTCTGTCAAGACTCTTATTACAGTTGTCTGGGGTAAAGGACCACAGACCTGATTACTTAGATATTTATTTCAAAATACGCAGCAGTGAAAAAATCAAGCTTTTAAGTGGACGCCATCAAAAGCTTTGCTCCGTTTTATTTTGCTGCATATGTTGATACTCGCAAGGGAATTAAAACCTATAGGGTACTTTCGCTTGACCTAGAATCATAAACTTTGGCATGAAGCAATGTCATGTAACGCAAGTCAAGGAAAATCTTCGAAAACCGTAAATTTTTCGTTGCATCACATATTTTTTTGTGATTATAAACTTATTTGCAGTAACACGGTGCATACCCATGACCTATGTCGATGTATGGAGACAACAGTTTTTCAATTGTCTCAACTTAACTAAAAGTTTGTACGAAACCGCCAGTGCGCAAGTCTGACTCGCACTTGGGTGGTTTTTCTTTTTATAAAAAAACAATGATAGTGTAAACTTACTGATGTCGGTGACGTCGTTCCACTTCATGATGACGTCAGTGCAGAAATCACCTGAAATAATAAAGAAGGTTGTAACAAACACATCGTTTCTTTTAATTGTATAGGTACTCTTAATTAAATATACATTTTATTTACTACATAGGCACTAACACAGATAGTAAGTCTTTACAGGTGTTACAAGTCGGATTCCTAAAACTTACTCTGAGAAGAAATGCCGAAACTAGTGATTATTATTAGAATTTAAAAGAAGGTATAACCACCTTAGTTATCAAAAACATCTGAATGTCATTATTTTTAACGTAACTTGTATTTTAGCTTTATATTCTATCCACAAATGAATACATGCCACGAAGTTAAATAAATTTCAAATAAAGAGACAAAACTCCGTTGAACTATCTCCCGTAATTGAGTCTAGAATAACAAAATTTACATATAATGTAGTATTTTTTATCTGTGAGAGTGGGAATCTTCACAATGTCTGCTCCTTTAATTATATTTAAACATAATCGTAGAATTGGTGATGAAAAACGCGTTGGGTATATTGCATACAATGAGTGGCAGTCCGCTTGCGTTTGACTAACAGTGTGTACACACGCGACGTGCGGCACTAAGGGCGGGTGCACACGGAACTGCTGTTTTGGCGGGCACGTTCATTATTAATAACTGGCCCTGCCCACAGAACATTTTCTGGCATTATGTGAACATGTGGAGATGTAGTGGTTGTGTCGTGGTATTTTCACTGAGCCCTTTCCTTTGTAAGAAACAGTTATATTTCTTTCTTTAGTCAAAACTGCAACGTATCTCAGAATTGAAATCATCCTTATCAAACTTTATTTAAATTCTCAGTAGTATTTAATCACTGAGCACGCACGCAATATACCTCCATGTGTTTTCGCGGCCAGGTATCTATTGCGACACGCAATAATAATGATTGAATCGATTAAAGTAAAGTAGAATGTACATCGTAGCAGACTACTGCGATTTCACACAACATAGACACAATTCTCATACTATTACAAGCTTTATTGTGTACTTGTAACGTTTTGATATATAGATGAACCTTTTTAAACAGTTGTGTATAAATGTATAAGATAAGTAGACAAACAATGTATAATAAAATATTATTGTCGTCGTATTGTGTTGACAAAGGTGAGACGGTCTAGCAACGGATGGCTAATGAGGAGTGAATTGACTAGCAAATGTTTAGAATTGTGATTTGTAGCATTCTCTTTAAGTTTTTATAGGTATATGACGTCGAGGTTTCGAGTGTAGCTAAGGAAAAACGAGTTAACAGGTAATTTGCAAACTTCTAAAATAAGAGTATTGTTCTTCCAAGCGTCAAAACTAAGTACAAGTACATACTGTCAGTATTAAGCACTGTATAACTTTTAATTTCAAAGTACAAATTAGTGAAAAAGGATAATTACAACTAAAATAACTTGACTGACTGATGAACTTAAATGACTGCCTCGGTGGCGTAATGGTAGCGTATGCGACTGCTAAGCTTAAGGTCTCGGGTTCGATTCCCGGGTCGGACCAAATGTTTGTATGATCTGGAAATTTTTTTTCGGAGTTTTGGTGTTTTCTATGTATAATATGTATGTATTTACAAAAAAAAAGTATATATGTATTTATATCAGTTGTCTGGTACCCATAACACAAGCTCTGCTTAGCTTGAGACTAGATGGCGTTGTGTGTTAGATGACTGGAATATTTTTTTATTTATTTTAAACTTTGAATGCAAATTATTTAAAATGTTCTTTCAGAACACTCACAGTTCTTTTGAAGAATCATAAAATACATTCGTTTAAACTTGGTGTTCATTTGTTTAAAGTAAATTTGTGTCTTTAGACAATATATATTTCTATATTCTAATCTTATGTGTGGACTCAAAGCGAACTAATGCGAACATGAGATGTGAAGTCGTGCGATTTGTGACTCGTGTGCTTCCGTCCTCAGTGAGTTCATGACATGCACTTGTCGCCCTGTGTTTGAGCAATTTGCAGCGCAGCGCTTCGGTACACTAGAATATACAGTTACACCTATAATTCGTATAATAACCTTTATCTCTGTTGTTTCTGTCACCGGCTTGTGATAGCAAATTAAAGATTACATATTATCGAGCGCAAAATATTTCCTTGCCGACAATCATTTTTCGGGAACCAATTATTTCATAACAGTTTCTGCAAAGATATAGAGCTTGGCTTTAAGCACATTTTGCACCCGTCTACCAATCTTTATAAGTACATAAATTACCCGAGAATATTATCTGTACTAACGCCACAAACTCTATAAATACTAAGCAGATTTTAAAATTCGAGGCAAAAACATGGTGCTAAAGGCATTACTATTTTTTTCCTTTTAAAAACATTTTATCTACAACTCTTCATATAACTAACCTTATGACAAATTAACCAAACCTTAATTTGAAAAATGTTCTTCTAACTGTGTTTATTTGACCCCAGTTAAACTAAGTTAGAATTCTCAAAAAATCTTTTATTTCCCTTGTGCATAATGTAATAGACGTCAGGTTACATCTTTATATTTTAAGCCACTGTAAAAAATTCTACGAACGAATGGCTGCAAGTTGATGAAGTTTCATTGATTTGCCTTTAACTTTGGAGAGACAAATTCTCATAGCGAATACTTAAAAATTAAAAAGGAGGATTACGAAAAATATTCTAGATAAGAGTGAATGTTTACCATTAGTAACTTCAATATTTATTTAATCATCATCACTACCGCTCTTCCAAATTTTATTTGAGGTCGATGCAATAACATTTCGGGTTCATTCTTTTAGACCGATCAGATGGACTTGGCCAATGGATCCTCTGAGAATGAACCGGATCCACTCGTATCTCAATCTTGTAATGGGACAAAACTGTCAATACACATTTAAATAAACAACGATGCATATGTAATTAACGAAATACGAGTATATGTTGCACATATAGTGGTTTACTACGCGAACTACCGCTACAGATTTGATCTTGTTATCTCATTTCCTCCGCTTTCGTAATTATCTGTGTGTGAAGTAATCTTCCGAGTAAGTGTGTCGTTTACCCAAAAAGTATTTGATGTTGTTTTTATCTCCAGTAAGAAATAATAATAACAAACTTTTATTACTCTCATTAGGTACAGACTAGTTACGGTACATCGTCATTTTCATCATCAGCCTATCGCAGTCCACTGCTAAACGTGGCCTATGTTATCTCCAAATGCACGATATGGTACATCGAATATCGATATTACACGTCTTTAGAATAAAATAGTTCCTTGTGAGAGTTGAAGTCCATACTAGGCTAAAAAAACCTGTATGACAGTGATCTCCAGGCCTTACTACACACGAAAAAATATGAGAAAATTATGAATTATTAAGAAAAGAAAATATAATATAACTAAAGTATATGCTATAAATATGAAACCGTAAAATTAACTAAAGGTACCGGAGGTCATGTAGAAGCATCACACAGGCCGCCATAGTGTGGGTCACCATGCCACATTGTCTACATCAGTCTTGGATTCTGCTTATGCTTTCCAGAGGCAGAGTAGAGTCAATTTGGGAGGCCCATACATAAAAATAAAATATGTAGATCAATTTACCTACCCATTTTTAGGGTTCCGTAACTCAAAGGGAAAAACGGAATCATTATAAGATCACTGTGTTGTCCGTCTGTATATCTCTCAAGACCCTTTTTCTCACGCACGCGGGGACGTATCAAGCTGAAGTTTATATAAAATACTCAGGTTTACTGCCTCTTAAGAGTTTTTAAAAAATCTTCTAAGCCAACGCAATCAAAAGATACAGCTGTTAATGCTGCAAATTTTCGACACTCGCAAGGAAATCAAAACCTACAGGGAACTTCCCGTGAACTCAGAATCTTGACATTTGGTACGAAGCAACATCTCATAGCACAGATAAAGGAAAAATTGCGAAAAGCATAAATTTTTAGTAACATTACATATATTTTTTTTATAATTTTAAATTATTACCCTTTTCCTTAGGAACGCGTAGAGGTATCCAGTTAAAATTCATATAAAATACTTATATCGAATTGCCTTTAAGCTGTGGAAAAAAAACTTTTATATACGTACAGGTTTGTACGGGAACCCTCGGTGCCCGAGTCCGACTTTCACTTGGCCGGTTTTTTTTATTAAGTTCTATCTCAGTGTGTGTGTATGTGAAATAAATAAATACAATTTGTTACTGTTCTTACATTTGCATATTATATTTAGCAAATAAAAAACAGACAGACACAAAAAGACAGTTGACACAAATAAATAATTGCTTACTTTAAACACGGATGTTATGAAACTGTAGAAAAAAAGTTATTAAATGCATTTAATGTCACAGTTGCATCAAATGACTGAGCTTATCTGACTGGCCTGGCCTGGCTGATTACTAGTGGTCTAGTAGTTAGCGACCCTGACTACTAAGCCAGAGGTTGTGGGTTCGATTCTCACCCAGAATAAATAAGAGATGAGACCACCGTTTGTGAGATGTCTCAAATTATTATCATAAGTATTTTAAATGTCATCTGCAAACTGGTTTCTGTTGAAAACCGTCCACTGCGATGTCGATTTTGTGTGTCTTATGGGATTTCTTTTCCAGTTCGATGAACATTGTGTTTACGAAAACTTCCATATAAATCCTGTTAGGGATATTCTATATAAATCCATATAAATTACCCAGGGGATTTAAGAAAGGGATCCCCCCAGTGGGCGGAGGTGAAAAGTGACTACAAGGTTTTCTGAGACTCGAGAGCCAGCCAGAACTATTCTTCGGTAACCTCAATCACTCAATCCGTTTTCTTTGAGACTGGTATTATTCCGGTCAGGGATAGGCCCGCTGCCGGAGCATAGCTCTTTCGTGGTCCTCCATTCATCAACTTCCTAGCCATCAGCGATTAATAATCCCAAAATTATTTGGGGCCGACTACTTAAGGAATATCAACTAGCAATTTTAATCGGACCTTTGCAAGACCTGAGGACGAAGTGAATTCGAATATTGAACTAGTTGTCAGTAAGGGCACCGACTTCTCAATAACATTTGCCATAGATATTCATGGTAATCGGGCCGAAGGCTTAACGTGCTCTCTAAGGCACAGGTCTCATAGTGTCTTATTATGTTTATTTAAAAAAAAAGTGAATAGTACGATTGACTTATTAAGTTGACCGGATTTCCGGTTCAAAACTAGATATGGAACCAAAACCGTACGTGGATCGCTTCAATGACACATCTATGTATAATCTTGAGACGGCATTATACAACTCTTGTGATTTGTGTGAATGACTCGCCTTGTGCGTCGTCGGCCGCGACCCACTTATACAAATTACATCGACCGGACATCGAACCCGTCGTATTTCGCAGTGTTTAGTTAATTTACTGCTTGTTAAACTTTTTAATGAACGCACTTGTTTATTAGTTCGTGGTACGGAGCCACATGAATAACCAACAATAGAGAGTATCTACATTGTGTATTGACCACTTGTAATTAACTCAATTTCTAAACGACAAACAAGCGTCTAAATGAACATCTATTGACTATGTAAGACGAAGGCACGGTCTATTGGTCTATAATTTTTGTAGGTATCTCTAAATGTAGATAAACTTACTGTGTAAAAAATGTATGGCAATTCCCATAAACTTTCAAATTTAGTGATTTCATCATCATTAGCAACAGTCTTTTAAACCGTTCACTGCTAGACTAGGTGATTGAGGTGATCACCGCATTATCTTGGTTAATAATATTGGGCCTTCAAACATATTTGTGTAACCAATTACTTAGATAGTTAATATAAAACAGTTGAAGGCAAAGAGTGGTTCGAACTAAGTGCTAAGGCTTCGGTTGTACAAAGCACAACGGTGAAACCTACTAAAGCAAACATTGGAAGCAAAGTTTCACCTAGTTTACCTAAACTGCAAGAAAACCTTTCTATTTGCACGATCATCATTCAAAAACAGCTGACCGATTTAAAAGGACGTTCACACCTCGAGTGTGGTATTAAAGTTAATCACTGCATGGGTTTGCAGAAGTTCTTTTGTATCAAGATGAGATATGTGTTATAACTGTATAATGTTTCTGTTGTTCGATAACTGGTGCGACATATTGCAACTATATCGGTTAGCGCGAGCTTGTCACTGGATACGACAAGCAGAAGACCAACTACATACATCAATCAAAAATATCTTATTCCATTCGAAAAATATAATTTGGCTGGTGAGGACACAATTTATTTACTTTGTACAATTTATAAGGACATGACATAAGAAATTCGCAATGAGGTAGCAAACTTAGTAAATTATTTCTACAGAAGTTCTGGCGTTACTTTTAAAAAATACGTAAATATATATTAAATCTTCAAGGTAGCATTAAAAAGCATTCAAATCCGTTTTTATTCAAATTTGTTTCATAAAATGTGTGTTGTAATCCCTTAGAAACAGGTAATGGTAACATACAATCTAATATTTTCTGGTTGTTTAAGGTTCATCGTTTACATTCTAACAGTTATTTTTGTTTCAGTTAAATTAATTTAATTTATGTGTGTAATAACATAAGATAAGTGTGTATCTTACCTGTAAATTGTAGATCGGCGGAGTCAGCTTATGATTGCCAGTCGTCGAAACATGACAATTTAACAAGAAAGTTTAAATGCTAGTAAAACGAGTAGTAACAGTGTAGTGTAATCTGTGTAGTATTTCTGTGGCAGCGCGGTCGTGCGTCGCGCGGTAACCTCCTCGACCCGGTTTCGGTTCAGAGTTGAACGGCCGCAGTACCTACCTACTGGTGTGCCGCTGTGCCGTTTGCACGCCGCCGCGCGCGACTCTCGCCCACCCATCCGCCTGCCTCCACTCTACTGCACATTTCTGACTGCTACCTACATCATACACTACTTTCTTTATCAATTTTGAGAGCCAAGTTTCTAATTATGATGTATTGTATGCGTTAATCACGCAGAATGAAAGATAATTCATCTAGTTATTGTTGATCTTAGTACGTTGCCGCCATTGACATTAATAGTTTATTTGAGACTGCGTTAAAATTTATATTAGTGAGAAAATGATTGTACGATTTTTCATCGAAAAATACATTGGCGAACACGCGACACGTTTGAGGACCGTTACGCTAAATACGTTTAGTTGTCGTCTCTCAGATAAATTATTTTTTACAAAAATTCTTGATTTGAAATGATAGAAATTTGATTCAAATATGTATTAATTGATTATTCGTATTGTTACAGGAGCGCGACGAAGACCACAATATTTATCTCCATTGCACTACGGCTATTGTCGAGTTTTGGCATGCGCACAAAAATGTTTACAATAAGAACCCATTCCGCAAAGAATTCAACACCAGATTTACTAATTTTGCGAGTAGATTTCAACATTTCTCTTGAGCATATTCTTTTAAATATAAACATTAATTGAATAACAAGTGTAATAGCTTTCGATGCGTAAGAGGAAACATAAAAGTAAGTAAAACCGTATGAAGGTGTTATAAATTTGCGGCCTAGGTTATTTATATAAATAATTCATGCGGTTTGATGTTCTATTTAAGTTTCTTTTGAACATATAAAAGGGCGTTGATTAACTAATAATAGACTAATCAGGTTACACGGAGACTTCGTCCTTAATTAAACTGCCTGCTCTTTATGTCCATTTTTACATCTACCCAATATAACTGCAAAAGTACAGCGAATCTGTGATAATTATATCTATTATGATTTTGACTTGGTGTCAATGTAAAGCGTAAAAACACAGTAATTTAGAACAAATGTACTAAATCCGTAAAAGATATTTAAATTAATAAGGAAAGGATCTTATTGACCTCGTTAACAGTTATTATCGGTAGATGGTTTACCTAACTCGCAAAATAAGAATTTTATTTTAAATAAAACTATTAAAATAAATACATTTTTACTTCACAATAGTAAGTTCTCAATTACGACTTCTTGATTTGAGTTGATTAGAATGTAAATTGCGCAATATCTTCGCCCATTGTCAATTTATTTCAATAAATTATATTTTAATTTAATTAGTGAACAATGGTCCCATTTGTACTTGAAGATTATAATTTTAAAAATGAAAAATAAAGGAATGAAGACAGTGATATTTTTTAAACAGTTACCAGAACCAGATGTTAATGTTATAAAGCTAAAACAGGATATGAATGTTCAGGATTACTTCACAGTTCACGGGGCAAACCCTCAGAAGACAAAACGCTCCACGGCTGGTTGTAAGTCAAGATAATATCAAGTGAATTATTGTACAACTAACATCGCGAAATACACGCCAATTGGAAGAACGTGATAGTTCATTCACTTTGGCAAATGTTTTAAAGTGCAAATCTATTTAGATTTAATATACCCACTTGGAAATGGCTTAAATGCTAGCTGCTTTAGATCCAGTATAGTGCCTTCAAGGTCTAACTTTGTAATAGAACGTAAAACTTTATAAATTATCCTTTTGTAATTTCAGGTAGTTAAGATGGCTGGCAGGACCTGGATGTGAGACACGAAGCAGGAACCAAGTGGCATGCAGAGGCCTATTTCCAGCAGTGGACTGAGATAGGCTGATGAAGATTGTAATTTGTGTTGTTAAGCATTTCTTTTATTGCTTCTCTCCAAGTGGGGTAACTGGAGCCAAAAACCCCAGTCTTAGGCAGAACCCACTTACCATCATCTACGTCTGCTCAAACCACAACAAATAAAGCAATTTTGGTAAACCACATTGTTTATCTTCTAACATCTTGTAGTAGCGAGTATGTTAATCCTTTAAAGTGGAGACAATTTTTATCTCGGTGTTAGCTGGCCACATATCGTGTGTCTGGCGACTAAAGTTGTACCATAAAACCGCACCAATTGCGTCAGCCCACAATTAAGGGTACAAACGAAACGAGATTCACGTCGATCAATTTAAACAGGTTTCAAATTTTATGGTTCCGCCACTTAAAACGTAACGATTTAAACCCTCCGGGCCGGCGTAGGGTTGCTCATTACTAGAGCGGCGCAGGAAGTGTCGTAAAAAGCGATATACGAGAAAGAGTCGGCCCTGGGGACTGGTCGGACCGGTGTCCTCACATAACTTATAGTTACAACAACCTCGCTGAGATATGTTGACGGAAATGACGTATCAGCTTCGAAGCGGGCCGGCGACAACGGCCATTTCTTATTGACTCGCCAACTCCAATTTACACAAAGATCGAGGCCTCGTTAAAACCTTCACTGACAACTGGCATAATACCACTTCATAACGATATATATTAAAAGGTACTTTGTTATAAGTAGTACAAAGGGCAAACGGGTCATTCGATGTCAAGTAACAACCGCTGCTAAAGTACAGCTTTGATGTTCCCTCAGAATTAGAAGGCGATTTCTCCGGTTCTCCTCAACCACTCAGTAAGGAACAGCCCATAAATTTTCCCCACCTTTGATTATTATAATTATATCGGTATAATATTATCCATAATCTTATAATTTGTCGGTATGTATTGCGCCAGTATTTCAAGTGAAGAGTTACGTTGATAGATAACGAGATGTATTTGCGTAATATTGTGCACTATCAATCTTGCTGGTCTGCCGAGACTGTTAAGTGCACAACATCATGTACGCGAAAGGGTCTCCATAGTGCTGACGTGTCAATGAAAAACACGTCTTATCTGCTATAACTTGCGTCGTCTGGGTATTCGATAATACATATATCTCTGCATGGACATTGTTATAATAACATTTAAAATGCATTTTTTTAGTAAAATAATCCTTCCGTACTATAAATAAATCCCGTGTAGTAAGAAACTTCGCAAACATATATAAAAAGGACACAAAAAACACCCAGACTCAGAACAACAATTTGTGGATCACACTAAGTGTTATCCTATGTGGAGATTGAACCTACACAGCGCAGTAGAAAGCTTAATAGTTATTTTATCTGATTCTACACTTTTCACTAAAGAGCAAACAATCGCAATTGATTACATGTTTAAATCAAAATAAAAAGTGACACAGAATCGTAAACTTCCATCTTTGTCTGCAAAAAATAGCTCCAACAATAGCGTAACGTTATAACGATAGAACGTAACACAAAAAGCTTTATAACACTCTCTTACGTAACCTCCGATTCCTGAGGAAGTAAACGATTGGTTCATACTCAAAGAAGACAGTTGTACAGAGCGCATAGTGGCTATTCAGATTGGAGAGTAACATCACAGTGGATTGTAAATAGCAGTAATGAGTATAGGAGCACGTATTTGTAAGCGCTGGTGTGTTTACTTAATTTGATGTCGTTGGTAAGAGTATGTATGATGAGAATAGAATACATGAAACAAGTTGCATATAAAGATTCGCATCTAATTTAGCTATTTACTCCACACCCACGAGAAATACGACGCAAAATAGTTTGCGGTGCAGTGATGAAATTGTCCAGGTATACATGAAATTTTCTAATTTAATGAATTTTGCTTAATCTTGAGATATTATTTAGCAATACGTTTATACAACTAACAAAGTGCAGACGTGTCGCAATATAATTCTTCTCAGCTGTTCGTGCCGGTCGTTACTGATAACGAAAACATCTTTGCAACGTGTTCAACCATAAAAAATCTTCAAAAAGAAATACGTAAGAATAATTTATTTCCTTTTTTAAACATGTAACGTGATCAAAACGGTATATAAAAACTTACCCCTACTTCGAATGGAGAATAATATAAAGAATGTCAGTAACAGTTAGTTCGTCTCAGTGTGACGGCTGTCGTTCACCACCCAATATGGTTATCACTCGTACAAGTTTTGATTATGCGTCGATTACGGGCCCAGCTGATTCGGTGCGGGGGCGCACTCGGGCGAGGGGGGCCGGGTTTGATAGCGAGCTCGCTTATTGGCCAGGCAGCGAATAATCTTGTGCGAATGGGCTGCCCACTGCGCACGCGACTCGCTTATTATTCCTCATACTATTTGCTTCTTAGGACTCGAAATGCCCATTTTATGCGTTGCTTTGTTTAGTAAGTGCCTGAGACGGGTGACGTGCCGCCTAGCTTAACGTCACGCTATACCCAGCAAATCATATCAATTCCCTTTGATTTAACTATTGTTATGCTTTGTTGTTTCCATACTTTGTACTATAAAGGATATTTATTTATACATAGAGTGTATGTATTTTTCTGTATAAGTCAAATCCTGTTTCTACCATTGCCTTCCCATCTTACCAAACTTTTCTTTCTCATTGAACTCCCAACATTCCTATTCGGTTCATCAAGTCCCCATTTGTAGGCTTGTCCCCTGGTAGATGCCGTTAGTTTATATTATGCTTATACATCAAAATCAGTTGTGCTTTATGTCGATTCTATTAATGTCAGCACAAAAATTCAACAACATTAAAATAAAAATCCATAATGTGTTTATGGTGAACGTTTAAAATTACTTAAGGTTGATAACGATCTAGAAGGTCGTGTTGGTTGGAAGCTCGGAGTTGAGGACACGCTACACATTAAGATAACAGCGTGGACCTAATCCTGGCTCTCAATGGCACTGATCGTCAGTTAGCCCTGTACGGGTAATGACAACAAAGATAATCCTAATGACACGAACGTACGTTTGTACATGACCCCGATTTTATATTTTTACGTTTTAGTTGTGACAACCTCGGTTTAAGCAATTTCGAAAAATATGTTTCGCAAATTAGGCATCAAATTTCAGCACCGAAAGTAGTTTTGAAATACATACTGAAGGCATATCATATGAATTAAGTTTGAATTCATTTTATATTATTTTTTCTAATGTCTACAAAGGTCCTAGTGCCCAATTGATAAAGTTTGGAAAAATATATTTTCAAACTTTATCAATTGGTTTATCTAATGTTGTCGGTGGCGAGACGTGGCCAAGTGGCGAAGTCGCTAGACCGGTCGGTGTGCCCTCACCTCGAGATACTACACAAACAACCAAACAATTTAGTATAAATATTTTGTAATACATTTACGAGTTACAATGGAGCAAAACATTAGCCCGCCCGTTGGGTCACCGCATTGTTTGTTAGAATTAGTTATCCGCGCTCCATTGTGTCGACCTGGAACCCAGGAATCATCGGTATGCTAATGATTACATCGATCAATTTAAAACGAACGAGCCCAATGGCCAGTATTATGCGATTAAACAAGTTGCGTTGCCAAACTGTTGCTGCCTAAATTACGCTATTGGACAAATTGTGCTGATCTTATAGAATGTAGCCAATTATAAAAGGAACATTACGCACTGTGCTTAATGACGGCGCAATCACCATCAGCGGACATTATCCGATTTATAAATTACCCGCACTAATACCGACTACGATCAATTTACAAAACAATTTTAATAATCATATAGACGGCTACATTTAGTAGAGATAGGAAAATTGCACATGAGTAAGACGAGGGCTTGCTATGTTTCTAAATTCAATAGTCCATTACTGAACGATATATGTATCTGCCTTGGAGAAGTTTTTATCACAAAATTATTCGGCCCATTGACATAGGGTCTAGTAATGACCACCATGATTTTCCATGGACGTACGAGATACAGTTACACGAGTAGCTTTTTCAGTAGAGGCTATGGCAGGAGTCGAGTGTATATCGCGGAGCATGCTTTTTATGAGGCACGACGAGACGCGCACGCCATCTTGAGAAATGTTCGCAGGGGGCCCATTCACTGCGCAATTGTCAATTGATGGGGCAAAACGAGATTCACGAGTTTTAGGGCTGCCTGGTTAAATGTTAAGTCGTAAACAAATAATTTTAGATGAGACGAGTTTAACTTATTTTGTAAATATATAAACGTAAGTCTTCTTTAAACACGGATAAGTATGTGGGTTATTTTAAAACTAACAACTCAAGGGTTAAAAATACAAAAATATTGGTAAAATATATTTGAAAGTTATTAAAAACTAGGAGTAAGTAATATTTATTCATACTTATATTAGTACTTCTAAAATCCATTTCTTAGTATTTACTATATTTGCATTTCGGATTCCGTCTTTAGTACACGTGTGATGTTCTCATGTTAAAGAGAACCTGCAACATTAAACAGTATGTAGTAAGATAGCAGTTGAATAATGTGTCCAGTTTGTGCGATAGCCCTGGTTGTTCAGCATCCGGCGGCCATCTCCCAAGTGCCACGAAGCTTCGGAGAAATGCCCACCAATTAATTTATCCACTTTTGGACATATGTTTTATTCATAATATTAACAAGACACGGAACTCACATGTCTCGGAGCCCCAAACATTTAGGAACAGTCTCATCAACGGATGCAATTTTTGTAGTTTTTTTTTTATAACATATCGGGTAAACGAGCAAACGTATCGCCTGATGGTAAGCGATTACCGCCGACCATGGACACCTGCAACACCGTTTGTACAATATGAACAGAAAACACGCAATAAACATTTATTTAGGTTGGTCTTTCGTGTATTATTTCGTAACATCACCCTGCGTTTTATTCGCCTTTATGAAGGTATCAGCAGGAGAATTCAATGGTGTACTAAGTTCACTGAACTAAAGGCATGTTCTTTCCCCATAACAACTAATACCATTGAGTGTCTCCATATGAGTACCTAGTGGCCATCATCAATCTAAACCATTTTCATTCAAACTGAATACTATGTTAAGAACACCATTAAAGCAACAAAGAATTCAGTTAAGTTAACCAGGCACATAATTGGAGGCATTAATGAATAAGAGCTTCAGAATGGTTGAGCACAGCGTACAATACAACAACATAATTACAATAATGTGTGTATTCTTGTTGATGATGTCACATTACACATTATAAGTGAACATTTGGAGAGGCTTGCGTTTGCGCATGGCTTGGCGCGGGTGGGCGCGGCGTACGCGCACGCTCAACCACCTGAACAAACACCAACATACCCTGTGTGCACTGTCAAGGACACGCTACTACGTTGTTAGCGGCACACGCAGCAGTTTCATAGTGTACCTATGTGTAATCTGAACAAGGAGATAAGCAAGTTTCATCGGGAACATAGGAAACGTACGATATTGTATTTATTTCCAAACTATCGCAAAAGCCCACTCTACATTTTAAATATTTTAGTTTAATTCCTACTGTCCTTAAAATATATTTTGATCTTAGTGACAGATGACTTTCGAAATGGACGAAGTAAGTTTGAACACACGATTGTTTTTATTTTTAACGTGCCAGTTTTATAATAATCGAAGTGTAATACCTACATTTTAAATGCAAAAATTCATATTTAAAATGTATCTCGTAAGGTCTAAGATGATACTAGTGACAACTGCCACACTGATCAACGTATATTTTACGACTGTAAATAATGTTTTAACATCATCCTTATACATTTCCCTTCAATTCATGTAAATGAACTTTAAAAAATATATAAATTTAATATTTTTGACAGTCTAGGTGGCAACTGCTGCGCTTGAGGTCTCGGGTTCGATTCCCGGGTCGGACCAAATGTTGGTATGATCTGCAAATATTTGTTGCGGAGTTTAGGTAAATTGAGATTTCTAAGTATAAAATGTTACATACATATTACAAAAACTAAGTATAGGTATATGTATTTATATCAGTTGTCTAGCACCCATAACGCAGGCACTGCTTAACTTGGGACTAAGTGAGGGCTTCTTTTTTTTTTAATCTAGCACCTCCAATATTAATTTGAAGCTTACTTCTAGGGGGACTAAATGACGTTGTGTGTTAAAGGTATTATTGTGCAGTGAGTGTGGGTTTGATGAAATTGAATATTGTAGTAAACGCTTGCAGCCGTTTACTTTTGTAAGACAAACGCACAATAATTGCTGTAACTCACTCTCACAATTGTTCTCCACCGTTGTTGCGAATTCTAACTGTTTTTATACATTGCGATGAACCTGCCTGTAAGAAGGCGGCTCATTTATTCACATTCAAGAATAGATTTTATTTATTACTAGCTGAACCCCGCGGTGCTACCCGCGGTACGATGATAACTGCGGGCAACGCCGCGAGGCGAAGCTATATCTTTATAAATAGTAGCCTATGTGTTATTCTGATGTATAAGCTATATTGTGGTAAAGTTTCATTCAAATCCATTCAGTAGTTTTTACGTGAAAGAGTAACAAACATCCATACATACATACATCCATACTTACAAACTTTCGCCTTTATAATAGTAGTAGGATATGAACTTAGTTTAGTTTTACTATCCGGCAGTTGTAAAGACATTACAAATAGATAATAATACATTAAATTAAGTAATTCGCTACAATTTGAGTGCACGGTTAGCCCAGTGGTTTAAGCGGTCGCCACGCTGCTTTCTACTTCTGTGGTGACGTACTTCAAATCCTACATGGGATAACACTTTGTGTGATCAACAAATTGTTTTTCTGAGTCTGGGTGTTCTTTGTGTCCGTTTCATGTATGGTCGTAAAGTCCTACACTGCATTTGTAGAACGCGGTCTCTACTCAACAACTCAAGATTAATCTACATAAAATGGCTGAGAAGAGCTAGATGCGAGAAGCCTAGGGTCAAGCCAATTGGAGAGGTTTTTTCCAGCAGTAGACTCCGATAAACTGTTGATGATAATGTATTTAGAAATATTTAAATAAACGCTTGGAGGTAATGACTGGTCTATTTAATAATGTGGCATATCTCGGTGCGATGCGGTGGTGTAAACGACAGTCGCGACACAACGGCTACTGAATGTTGGACGATAAACAAACGCTCGGGGGTTATCGCACACCGATAGTAAATTAATATCAAAACACCTGATAACACTTGTTTACAATTCTAATATTAATTATATTATACAAAAATATCGAAAATAATACAAAATTTTATCAAAAAAACAACTTCAAGAATTGGACCAAATTCAAGAGGGGCCTCATGGAAAGCACCAGCTTTCAATTAAAAAAGAATCATCAGAATGGGTTCGCCCAGTCGATTGTACTGAGGTAACAAACAAAAAATACAGTCGAATCAGAGCCTCCTCCTTTTTGAAGTCGTTTAAAAACACACTGATGCGTTGATCGAGGGGCAGGAAGTGTTTATTAACATTCTTTAACAGGCCACTGCTGGACATAGCCCCGCCTTAGATAGGTGGTTACTTGACAAATAAAAATACGCTAATAAAAGAAACATGAAGAGAAATAAACTAAATATAGTGCTTTATTCTTCATGCTTCATTTCATTGGTGGCATTCACAGCTTATCTCCTTTAGGGGGTTGTGCAGTACAACAAGTACTTTTTAGAAGATTTAAAAAAAGAAGGTTATTGATGTTCCACTGTTTGTATTTCATCTTCTTATGTATGTTCATCGATTACTCCGTCAATTGGGTACCGATTTTGAAAAATGATTTTTAAATAAATTTCAAGATTTACGATGACGTTTGTATATGTTAGAAAAAAATGTGTCAATTTAAAGATTTAACCGTTTAAACTAATAGATTTATTTAAGAGAAATGTATTACGAAATTATAAGAGTGTTGGAGTCGATATCTATCTATACTATTAGTGATAATATAGAAAGCTGAAGAGTTTGTTTGTTTGTTTGTTTGAACGCGCTAATCTCAGGAACTACTAGTCCGATTTGAAAATAGTTTTCAGTGTTAGATAGTCAATTTATCAAGGAAGGCTATTTATCATCACGCTCAAACCAAAAGGAACGGAGCATCAGTAAATAATGTTTTAAAAAACGGAGCAAATTATCACGCTACGGGCAATAGGACACGCAAACGAGGGTGCGTGGGTCAGCCAGTAAGAAATAATTAGGCATATAAGTTCTTCTGCCATTGCCAAACTAGGACGGATTGCTTGTTTTACATATTAAAATAGGTTTTTAAAAAAACCGATATTTAGTCCAATAGAACCACCTTAAAACTTAAATCAACAATGTCATCGCCACAAAAGAAATTGACCAACATCTTTCAGTTGCACAATTTTCTGACAAATTATTAAAAATATGGTGCAGTGTACGTACATTTATTTTCAACTGAAATTGACTTTTAACAGTCACGAAGTCACAACGCTGTTGTTTGTTTATTCAACATATCTTATCAAATATTATGAACCCTCCAAAATAAAAGACAAATATTTTTGCATCTTTTAAGTGGAATACATATTTAGAGCACTTTGTACACGAAACTTTAAGTGTGTTAAGATGATCTTTGTTAAGATTCATGGTGAGCCGTTAGACATTTAAATTAGATTGTAGTGGCGAAAACCGCATCGAAATCGGTCCATCCGTTTGAGAGCTACGATGCCACAGACAGACACACACACTCAGACAGACGGACATCGACGCCAAACGTATTTACTTTGATATGAATTCAGTGAAAACTGTTATATAGAAAATTACAAACAGACAGGCCCATCAATTTTATTTATTTATAATAGATAGAACATTTGAATAGGAACATCATAGACATGAAACAGATATTTTGCCAAGTCTTTGGAAAGACAGTCACCGTCACCATGTTAGATCATTTGCGTGACTGAAATGAAACTAGGCTCACCTTAGTTTTGATTAAAAACCTGGTTAAACGTCAACTTTTGATAACCGGCTTTGTGTTATAACTCGGTTATCTAAATCCGTTGTTTTTCCCCACGTCACTGGTTATCAACAAAAACAATGACTTATTCGTTTATCAAATGATCAAGATGTCATATTTGTTTGGACTTGGTAACCTCGTTGCACTCCTTTTAATGTAATTATGTTATAAAGTGACTAACTTTTTTTTAAAATGACTCCCGGATTAGGAATATGTATCATGTGTCGCGTGCACACATACCTAAAACGAACACAAAGAACACCCAGACTAAGGACATCAATTCATGGATCACACAAAGTGGTGTCGTCTCATTTGGGGTTCAACCCCTTAACACTGACACAGACGAATCCAATGTAGAATTTGGGGAAAAATAGGATCTGAAATGAGCTAGCTTAAGGTGAAATTGTAACATTCGAGTATCAACCAATATTAGAGAATTTGAGGAAATATATTTTATTACTTAGAAACATGTTTTGTTTTTAAGTGCTGTAGGCGTAAACAGCTTAAAGTATAGCTATAACTTAGACTCAGACACATTAAGTAAACGTATAACCCGGGCCGGTCTGATCAAGGTAATCCTGATGATAATAAACTGCATATTTAAGACCAAATACTTCCTTTATCATTCAGGTCCAAAACTAAAACTAGGCGCTTGCGATTTTTAATATTTACTTTCATTTGTATGCTGGTTTATGGTTATTTATATTTTATTTATGAGGTGGGCATTTTGTTGTTTATAAGTCTAGCATTTGTCCTCGGCTTCGTGTTCAACACAGAAAGATCTAAATTTGACAAAATCTTTTCGACGAAGGCGTTTGGAGTGAGTTAGAAAGTTATTTCTCGTTTGAATGGTTAACTTCTCTTGGGTTAACATCTGATGATAGGGTCCTGCATTGCTCAAAATATCTCTTCAAAAATATAACAACCACGTCTATAGCGGTTTGGAACTTTTTAATGAGCTGAGAGATTTATGTGGCAATTCCTTCTTCTTTCTATACATGTTGACACGGTGAAGTGTGTGTGTGTGTTTGTGTGTGTGTGTTTGTGTGTGTGTGTTCGTGCGTGTGTGTGTGTAAGTATGAATGGTGATGATTACAAATGGCATTCGGAATTTTTTCTCAAAGAATATTGTTTGAGTACCGGTTTTCTATGAGGCATTCTATCGCTGCGGAAACTTCTGGACTATTCTGGATCTAATTTACTGCCACCACAGACTCTATGTTATGTAAAGTATTTGTTGTCAATATTGCATTTAGTTCATGTATAACCATGTTTGTTGACACACTTCCCGTTTAAGTCGGATAAACACATAACAAGGATAAGGGAAACAATATATATTTATGTTCCCGCACTAATCATGAGTTATTTGTTTGAGCCGTGACAAACCAAACACCCACAGAAAAGCCATTAAGATATAAATATATAAAATCGTTTTACATTTCTGTATACAATCAATGAATGAGGCATGTATGTACCAACACGAGGTTTAATGCTGTTATGGATTTGGGGATATGTCATTCTATCACATGTCAGTAGTCATCGTTATGATATGTTGGTAGTTTCTACGCAACTAACTAGTCTAACTTCTGTAGCTGATGTTAGATTCTTGATGAGTTTACTATCGCATTAAGTACGGTACAACAAAGGTAAAAGAGATATATTGACAAAAGTTTTAGTATTACCATCATATTTTGACTGAGGATGGTGTGACCTTTTAAGAGTATACAAACTTCGCGGGGGTTGAGTGGTCCATGGTCCTTTATGGGGCCCCAGTATGGGCGGAGATCCTGAAGGCCAGCAATATCGCGTTATTGCGACGACCGCAATGAGTGCTGGCCATCAGGATTATAAGGGGGTTCCGCACGATCTCCATTGAGGCAGCAAGTCTCCTGGTCGGAACTCCACCATGGGCCTTGGAGGCGAGAGCACATGCAGTTCTTTACCAGTGGAGCAAGGAGGCGCGGGAGTTGGGTTGGAGTCCTGAGACTCGAGAAGTCGATGATCAGAAAATCTGGTCGTGTATCGTGGAGGATTTCAAAGGGAAATAGTTTTGGCACTCTCTTACAAGGAACGATGGGGTGGAAACTATATCAGATATCTGTTTTAAGAGTTATATAGTAGTAACGTTGAAGTTTAGTATACATAGGCCTATTTTTTATTAATCGATTTTGAATAAAAAATGACATTCTCAATTAACCCGTTTTTATGTTACTTATTTTGATATTTATGTACCGATTTTAAGAACATTCTCATTTGGGGAAGGGGAGGGGAAAATTATTAAATATAACATTGCAAATAAATGAAGTTGGTGAAACTTTTGTAACACAGTCGATATCAGTGACATCGCTGTAGTCACAAATGTCGACTGAGCTAAGTAGTTATATCAACAGGTAAATCAATTAATCTTAAGTAATAACAAGGATAAGCCGATTGCGAGGCTTATCGGGATACCGAAATAGTATTATTATCTTATTAGATGTCTCATTGCGATGGCCATGAATTTAATACTGTACCTTATAGGTATACCAAACTCGTTGTTGCATTCAGTTTGCAATATATTTTAAATTACATACATATAATATTTATTATAAATAATTGTCTTGTTACGTTTAACTCACGATGCACTCTAAACTATCTAATGATTTTCATGATTTTTTTAAATGTATGCTTTGCGTGCTTAAGATAGGATAGTTAACATCTTCGCTTGGACCAATAGGAGCCGAGGATGAAACTTTTTTTTTTATTGAATAGGGGGGGCAAACGAGCAGACGTATCGCCTGATGGTAAGCGATTACCGCCGTCCATAGACACCCGCAACACCAGAAGCGTCACAAGTGCGTTGCCGGCCTTTAGGGGAAGGGGAGTGGGATAAGGTAGGGGTTAGGGTGTGGCCTCCGGTATCCTCACTCACTCGGTGAAACACAGCTCAAGAGCTATTTCACACCGGTTTTCTGTGAGGCCGTGGTATTACTCCGGTCGAGCCGGCCCAGACGAAGTTGCGTGGGTCAGCAAATACTTTCATAAATTTATATAATTAATTAACGTTTTAAATTATGATGTCTAATCAAAGGTATTTTAATACACAATACTATTCTGGTTTTTAGTTTTCGATTTTAAATTAGAAATATGTTTTTCAATGTTTTAATATTAGATGGATAGTTATGTTTTAATGTCTTTTGCAGTTATAAAACTATTTCATTATTTAGGCTGATGATTAAATAGTTACAGGAATTCAAGATAATAAAATGTAAAACACAAATATTTTGAAACGATGCATTATGTGAATAAACTTAAGAATTAGCAATACGCAAGACCATTTGGCATTACATATCTCCAACAGTTTACTTTGAGATAAGGGAATTATTATTTAAATTCGTATGCAGTTATCGTCAAAGCAAGTTACGAATACACGTTTGTTATTGAAACCGAAAACCGTTATTTAAGCCGATCGGCGGGTGCATATTGTTTTAAATATGCAAATTAAAACATTTTACTATTAATAGCATTTGTGCGAAGAACGACGGCTGCACAGAAGGCTGGACTGTGAGTTCTCACGTGTTGTAGCCAAACGCGAATGTTGTGATGTATTCAAAATTAAAGGAAAATAACACTGACCTGGATGTAATGTGAATAAGTATTAAGTAAGCGTTTTCATACATATGGAGTTACAAAACAACATTCTGGATGACACTGCCCGAATATATTATAAAATGCGTTTGTCATTTTGTAGAGTCATTCTGATCGTTATTACAATTATTGTGATGTGAGTCTAACTGAATCCTGTCAACAAAACTATAAGATATATTTGTTTTCTTGTGCAGGTAATCTCGCAAACTAAACCTAGGTACTCTAAGTCATTTGAATATTCTAGAAAATGAAATATATATGTAATTATCTTCTTGGTCCGTTACCCACAAACGATATTACGGTTGCAATCAAAGTAAGCATAATATTATAAATGAATAAACTGAAAATCCATTGACATGATATTAATATTACCTACCTGGTGACCTGTAACACAGGTTATATTTTTATAACCTACATCAGGCACCAGTCTTTCACAAAGGTGGAATAAAAAAAAATAAAAATATTATTAATATTGTCATTTAACGTGATTACTATCGGATGGGTCATGTACCTACTGAATTTTAGAAGCAGCAAGAAAAATCACACTGACGTATAATGTGCGTGTTTGTGTATTTGTTACCTTTTCACATTCAAACGGCTGGACCAATTTTGATAAAATTTTGTTCGGAGGTTTTCAGTATTCTTTCTTTACATTCCACAATGTAAAATAGCTAATAGAAAAATCTAAATTGGGTATTATTATGAACCCAGTTTGGGCATAGCAAACATGTACATTAAAATGAATTTATTGACATAAAGTTGATACATTTAATGTGAATTCTCTGGCCACTGAACTGGTGTAAACTATATTTCAGAAATATTATAATGATATACAATAACTACATAAATAATAGAAATCACAATAACATGACGATTTACACCAATATTAAGTACATCATAATTTTACTACAATTATGACTAGATGATAAATGTAATGGAGAATGTTAACTAATTTTGATTCTTAAAGCACTCCATACTCTCTGTCAAAAATAAAAAATACTAGTGAAGGAATTACTTCGATATGTCAAATAGTTTCCGATTTAGAAGTAAAACAAGTTGTAACCGTACGACGCGGGCTGCCGGTTACGGTGTGACGTCATAGCACAACACGCTCAGTCTGGCTCACTCAGTCCGCTCGCGGTCGCGCGCCCGTGCCTTTGAAATTATACCTAAATACTTTTAAAAATGTCCAATCCAAATACTAGGAAATCATGTGTTGTGCTACATTTAACCGTACATACATCACCTACTCTTTTTACTTGAGCATCATCGCCATAGCTGTCTTTTGCCAATCTACACTAATCTACACTAATATTATAAAGAGGAAAGATTTGTATTTTTGTATGTAACGAATAAACTCAATAAGTACTGAACCGATTTTAAAAATTCTTTCACCATTCGAAAGCTACATTATCCACGAGTAAAATAGGCTTTTTTTGCTTTTTTATTTTGGAAAAAAATAGGGTTCTGTAAGATATTTGCGTTTTTCGGACACAAGGTGTAAAAAATCAACCAGAAAAGTTACTTATTTTGCGTACGCTGCCTAAACTGTAAAAGATAGAACTATAAAATGCTCTAATGGGTAGGCTTTTGCAGCGGTAACCGACATCCACGCGGGCGGAGCCGCGGGCTACCGCTAGTATAATAATATTACAAAGAGGAAAGATTTGTATTTTTGTATGTAACGAATAAACTCAAAAAGTACTGGACCGATTTTAAAAATTCTTTCACCATTCGAAAGCTACATTATCCACGAGTAACATAGGCTATATTTTATTTTGGAAGAAAATAGGGTTCCGCAAGATATTTGCCTTTTTCGAACACGGTTTCTCTTTCACGCAAAACCTACAAAATGGATTTTGATGAAACTTTAGCTACACGAATATGAGAAGTGTAAATACAACTATGTGTTAAAATAATTAACAATGAACAGTTGAAGTTGCCTCAACCGAAAATGTGGGAGTACTTCTCAAAAATATGTTGTATTTTGGAATTATCAGTGACAACATGTCTATATTTTGGTATAAATCGATAGTATACAAATCCATAGTTTCTAACTAGGAACCTAGAATCACGAGACTATGAAAATAAACTATCTAAATGCCGTATTAAAAATGTCGTGATGAATTTCACCTTACATTTCGTTATATGGATTTTTCTTTTTGATTTTTTCTTTTTCAGTTTTTGTCCCCTTTGGACCAACGAAAATGTACGGCATATGAAAAAATATTATCTATGCATAAAATACTTTCAAAATAAATTAATTTTATGTTGTGTCAAATCACCCCCTGGACCACGGAAAGAGAGGGGGTTGCAACCCTCGATTTTTTCCCCTTGTCGCATGATTTTTGTACGGCGTTTCGGAATAATGGATTAGAAGCAGTATTGAAATAGTATGAAACTGCTGCCGTACAAAATCAACTGACCAGATTTACCCTGGAAATTGTCGGAAAAAAAAAACAAAATTCCGACTTTGTGGCGCACCATTTTTTTACGGCACTGCGCGTTTTCTTATTATTTTTCATGGATCTATCGATGGTAAGAATGCCGTACAAAAATATATGACCAAAATGTACTCACTCTACCTGTACTTTTGAATTCTCACCTGCACCCAGTTGGACAGCTTACAAGTGACGGCATAGTGCTGAATCTTATTATTTTAAGCTCTTATATCGTTCTAGATAGGTCACCTGGTGGTTCACATGACCCATCATTTTTCCACACGGGCAAGTTTTTGTAAGTAAAAAAAATATAAATAAAAAGGTTTCGTACATCTTTAACGTTCAACCCACTACATCTATATAAGTACCTATCCTACTTCCTACTAATATTATAAATGCGAAAGTTTGTGAGTGTTTGTGTGTGTGTGTTTGTTATGTTTCACAAAAACAACTACTGAACGGATCTGGACGAAGTCTGGGATAACACATAGGCTACTTTTAATCCTGGGAAAAGTATTACAGTGGTACAGTTTCCGAAGGAAACTGGGGCGAAGCTGCGGGTGGAAGCTAGTTTGCAATAAATCAATGTATGTATGTATTCATTTAAATTTACTAAGAAGAGCGGTACCTACCTATATTATACATACGTACCTACCAATAGCTACAAAACTGAAATACATATTTGTTGTCTTTAACGTAAAAAATAATGGTAGGTAGGTATGTACTTCGAATATTAGAGTTGCATTCTTCCATTACGACATTAGTTGGGTATTTTGTTTTGATGAAAGAATTTAGAACAGATAAACTATTAAGCATAAGTAGTAGCACCTTTGCATTTTTATTCCTCGCATTTCGGCGGCAACGAAATCACTATTTGTTGATAAATAATGCGCAACCATTAAACCATCTATTTTAGGTAGATTTTCCGATTGCCCTTTTTCGAATCCTTCATCCATTTTATTAATCGAATAATATTTACTATTATTAAACTATTAACTTAATACGCGAACGAAAACCAACACAACAAAACACTGCGCGAGCTATACACCTTTTTTTTTTTTTTTTTTTACGTGTGGAAACCCCCTCGGCCGTCACCCCGCCGGGGTTTGCGGCGGGGCGGTGTGTCGGAATCGAACCGACTAAAACCACACGGTGTGCCAACTCTGCGCCTGAGAAGGGAGGGGTCCGGGATCGCTGTTATTAACGCAAACCGGACCCCTCCCAGCGCCTGCCCGCACTGAAGCGGGCACCGTCTGCTGGTAAAAACTCTCAAATTAGGCGACGCACGGCACACGCGTACGTCGCCCCTTCGCGGCTGGCCACTAAAGCGGATGGACGGGAAAACCCATCCCGTCCATCCGCGGCCACACTCAGGGCGGCATGAGGCGCAGATGGGCGCGCCTCCGCCGCCCGGTTCGCCGGCGGCGGATCGTGTCCGAGTGGATATCTTCCTCCCGGGCCTTCTCCGCCGCCTCCTTCTGCGAAATTACGTCTTCGCAGAAGGATGCGACCGCGGTGAAACTGTTGTCGCCACCGGCCATGGAGCGTATGATGGCCGGTAGCGACAAATCCCCTCCGATGACTGCAGTGAGGGCCCGGCGCTGATCCGCCCAAGCGGGGCAAATCTCCAGCGTGTGCTGGGCCGAGTCCTCACTGCAGTCGCAGTGGTGGCAGGCGGGACTCAATTCCCTCCTAGCGACCGAGTGCAGGTACTTTCCGAAGCAACCATGCCCGGAAAGCACCTGCGTCAGCCGGAAGGAAAGGGTCCCGTGCTGCCGCCCTGCCCACTCGAGGATGACCGGCTGGAGCGCCTCCACGGTGGAAAAGCCAGCGCGTGGAGCCTCCAGCCGGGACGACCAACGAGCCATCGTGGCTCGGCGAGCGGCTTCACGCCATTCGCGTACCTCTTCGGGCGGAGCACGATACCCGTACTCCGCCCGATATTCAGCCGCTCGCCGATAAACTTCGGCGAGCACTTCCGCCTCCAAATCCCACGGGGGTGTTCCGGCCAAGGCGCACGCCGCCTCCGTCGACACGGTGCGGTATCCGCGTATGGCTCTGACCGCCAATACCCTCTGAGGCCGCCAAAGGCCTGCCTTATTCTGGGCGGTCAGAGCCGGGACCCACACCGGTGACCCATATAGGGCCATCGACCGGACCACCCCCGTGAAGAGGTTCCTTGTTGCGACGCTGGCTCCACCCAAGTTGGGCAAAAGACGCCCAAGGGCGGAGGCAGCGTCGACCAGCTTTGGGGAAAGCTGTCGGAAGTGCTCGTCGAAGAGCCACCTACCGTCGAGGATCAGGCCCAGATACTTCATCTGGGCCCGAACCGGTACGAGGACCGAGTTGACTTCGATGGAGGCGCCGGGGGGTGGACCACGACGGGGCCCATGAAATAACAGGGCCTCCGTCTTATCCAGGGCCACCCGCAAGCCCAGCGCCTCGATGCGCCCAACCACCAGAGAAACACCCCTGGTGGCCAGGCGCGCCGCCTCTTGGAAATTGGCCCCCCGAGCTGTGACCAATGTGTCATCGGCGTAACAAATTACGCCCAGCCCGGGAGGCAGACGACTTCGAAGGACCCAGTCGTACCCCACGTTCGAGCTATACACCTACTATAACCGCTGGCGACTTGATACGAAGCGAGCCGTGGCCAGTGCGGCGCGTTGTGAAATGGCGTCACAAGTGGTCACGTGACTGTTAGCGGGACTCGATATTTTTCAAAACTTTGAATACCTATAAAATCAAAACTACTAGGCATTTTTGACTACAACAAAAACTAGTGTGTTTGTATACATACAGGCTTTACTGAGACAACATTTCAAGCGATTTGGCATACTTAGTAACAATATCCATTATAATAAAATTAGTCAAGAATCACTGTAGTGAACACGAGGTATTTGTAAACTCATCACTCCATGACGCTAGCAGCAATTCAGTGTCTCCCCTGGATTCACACAGAGGTTACTTTTATGTTTACGTTTGAATATGGAGATGAATACGAGTAAGTGTATTAGACAAAACGTAGGTAGTACGCATATCGTAAGTAATCAAGAATATACCAAGTAAATTATATAACATTGATTGGTAAACGGTTAATTAATTCTAAATATAAATAATAATCATAATGTCAAATATTTACATCAAGCATACTATGTAATTAGGAGTAAACATATTAATAGTATTTGATAATAGCGCTAGACCTGATAAATAGCAGGTCAACGTAGACAGTGCTAGTTAGCTATCAACGGAAAACTACTTCGTTTATTTGGGCCTACTGATACGGGTACTTCGACTGTTTGCATAACACTACACTTCAATAATTACTTTAATATTGAAAACTCTAATAAGTGGCAACACGTGGTTTGCTGAAATATATTATTAGTGTTGTGCGTTGCGTACGCGCATCGTATCACGACGGCATGCCAGCACGACAACTCGCCCGCTGCGAGAAGTGGCAGACTGCGCGGGCGCATATAATAATACGTGCTGTCACAGATTATTGTGGTTAAAGTCAATTTAGAACGGCCCTGTGCTATTTTAACTATTAACTTTGTTAAATATTAACCAATCTAAGGTTTTGAGTTATGTTACAGGCTATCTGCGTGGGAGTTAACTCAGGGTACTCACTAACTAACATGATCTTAGACGGATTTAGTTTTTTGGTAATCAAAACTAGGTGTTCGGAAAAATATAGTCATCCCTTTCCTACTCATTTTCCAATTTTATGGCTGAAACCCACCCCTTTTGGGGAATGTATTCAGACTTAATAAAAGAAGAAGATAATTTGTTTGATAAGCAAACTTACATTGATTAATAAAGCTACCTAATAGGACTGACTCACCGGCTGATTCTGAAGAAATCATTACAACAAAAAATATCTAGAAATGATTATTAAATTGTATCATACAACATTACAATGGCAGTGTACAATGGAACGTGTTACCACAAAAGTCATTCATTTCTATTTTGGATATAAGTCACCCAAATTTGAAGTCGAAGTTATGTCATGAAGAATTACCAAAGACCATTAACCGCTACTTTATCTCAAACCTAGATCAGCTGCTGATCAAATCTATGATAAGTATATCTTTTGGATTCACTTATTTTCTTTTGATGAGATTTTATCAGAAACACTTTGATTCGCATTAAGATCCGCCGAGTCATATTTTCATATTTCCAGACCATAATGGCTTAACGTTTTGTAATATGGTACACTACATTTTTATATAATATAAGATCATTCAAACCTACAGATGTTTGACCCCAGTCTGTGGTAGCGTTATCCACTTTCAATAGCTAATCATCCAGAGATCCCTTCTCAAACATAAAAACATCAAAATCGGTCCAATGATTTAGGAGGAGCGTATTTTTAATTTTTGTATATTTTTCTTTACCTTTTCTCGTTCGAACATACGGACAGAGGGATCAATATAATACAGCTATACGTTTAACATCAAAAGCTTGTTTCCACGAATCTAGACAAACATCAAAAGAGCTGACAATGGAAAAAGTAATGTAATAATTATCATAATCGTTTGTGAGCGACCTGAGTATATTTTGATAGGATCTTGTACGGACACGCTATGATCTGCCATATTGATGACGTCATGCACTGTACATATACATATATGTGTATACATACTACAGCACCACAACGGCCATCGAGGACATAGGCGTCTCCTTAGAAAGTAGGTTTTGGCTTACTAAACGCTGCCTGGATGGGCTTAAGTCGGTGCTGAATGTTAGGAATAACTTAGATTATAACATACATGCTGTAACAGGCAACTATGTATTAGAGCTATAGTTAATAAGAGACTAAATTAAAATAACTTGTTATTTTTCTAGTACATATAGTTATGTTTGGTAGAGTTTATATAAAACCAGGCATATTTAACTGTAATTAATGTAGCTTTCGCCGTGGTACCTACTCTAAAGGAGGAACTTGAGATGCTGAATCAATGATTATTAGACTTTGGCAGCATTCGTCAAATGCATAAATTAAGAGTTTTTATCAGATCAGGTTGAAGTAACATAAGGCAATAGAAAATACCAAGCGGTCCGATCTGTCAGCACCATGTAAAAACACGAGACATCATCTCATACGTCATGCACATTTTCATAACAAACAGTATTATCGAGCACCAGTAATGGGCACTTCGTGGCTATCACGCCACAGATTGTGGAAACGTAACATTACTGATACAATTATCTTGGCTATACCATAAGAGTGACTAATAAAAATAAAAGATTTGTGCTCAACACCGGATGGTAGCATCGATTTAGCGTCTGGGTTCAAATATAGGTATACAGTTCATACGTACATCACAAATATGAAATCTAACTGGGCGTGGTCTAGTGAAGGTCATTATAAGTGTAATCCTGTTCGTTTTTTCAATATTCTTTTTTGCTTTCCAGTTTACAAAGAAAAAATATATATCAAAAAACCATCTTTTGCAACTGGTCGAAGTAGATTTGGTTTTGTATAATTAAAAAAATAATTCAAGGTAGTAGAGCCACGCTGATTTCAGCATGAACAGGCCGGCTCGACCGGGGCGGCAAGTACTACCCCTCACCAACCTAAAATGACAACAATCGTACTGTCGTGTTTCGTTGGTAAGTACGATACCGGAGGCCCAATGATGCAGAAGCATCTCAATCATAGTGTGGCTCACAATGATTCTTGCATTGTCTGCATTTGCAATAAGTACGAATACGAGTATGGTGGCTACCACTCTTGGATTCTGTTCATGCTGTCCATCAGGTAGAGTAGAGCTACTTTGGTAAGGTTTAAAACTGACTACTACTCTACTATTGCCCGTAGCGTGGAAAATTTCCCCCGTTTTTTAAAACATTATTCATTGGTGTTCCGCTCCTATTAGTATTAGCGTGATGATATATAGTCTATAGCCTTCCTCGATAAATGGACTATCCAACACTGAAATAATTTTTCAAATCGGATACGCGGTTCCTGAGATTAGCGCGTTCAAACAAACACTTCAGCTTTATAATACTAGTATTAGTATAGATGTTAAAAATATAGCGGTCTGTGCAGCGGTTTGAGTGGTCTTATCCTACTGCGCCGAGTGTAGTGGGTTCGACGTGGGACTACACTTTGTGTGAAGCACAACAGAAATTGTCTTCAAAATAAATCTGAACATTAGAATCATTTTAAACACTTGAATGTTAACGTGTTGTATTCTATGCACTATGATTGCAATATTTCCAACGACATTTATTTCTTCACCGAGGTTTGATATTTGACGTAGGTGCAAGTTAGACGACGTTAAATGCATAGCATATTATTTATCTATTCAAAACTATAAGGAAATTATCGTGTCTCAAGGGCAAAGCGAGGTATCTCTGTTCTGAGTATTGAGGAACAATTTCAAGATAAATTTAAATAGTAGCGACTTTGTATCGGTAATCATTGGAATTTGTTGAAGCTAGACTAGCAAGGAATTTTGGGTCTTAGTCACGTTTTAGAGGGGAACTTGATTATTTTAGATATAGGTATGTTTTGATGACGATATGAAAAATGTGCGTAAAAATTATTTTGCCTTGCGTGTCAAATGTCGTAGGTCAACTATCAATCCGAAGTTTGTATACATGACTTACTAACATTCATACAGAAATGAAACCTTACATATGTGACTTTCACGTTTTTATCTGAAACCCCCTCTGGCTGTTTACTTACAGGGGACAAATAGTAAGATCGAACAAAACCACACTGTCTTCCCATCATCAGTTCTTAAGTACGTACGGCTGTTGCTACGACGGTATCAGGTGTACCTAAGGAAGGTAATTATGTGAATCTTGACAGGTTTCTACCATAGGATGATACTTCTACCAAAACAAGTTGAAGTTTTAGGAAGTTTGGCCTCTCTGTGATCTACAACTACAAATAAATAAGTTAATAAGTACCTAAGTGCCTCTGTGGCGTAGTTGTAGCTTATGCGACTGCTGATCTTGAGGTCTCGGGTTCGATTCCCGGGTCGGACTAAATGTTTGTATGATTTGCAAATATTTATTTCGGAGTTTGGGTGTTTTCTATGTATAATATTACGTATTTACAAAAAGAAGTATATAAGTATTTATATCAGTCAGTGGTCTAGTACCCATAAAACAAGCTCTGCTTAGCTTGGGACTAGATGGCGTTAAGTGTTAGATGTCCGGAATATTATTATACGAGAGTTGATTGCACTTCAACATTAATAGTGCTAATATGTCAGGTTGATTTGGAAAATGCTGTTTACTCTTTATACTGTCATTGTCTGAGTGCAGCATTGCTGTTATGCCATTAAATAGATGGTGTTCTATGATAACAACACGTCACAGCGTTAAGTTATAAAATTCGTCGAGGTTGCGCGACATCGTCTATAAGATTAGGTGATCGTAGTATCATCCCACCCTGGCTTAAATCCAGAGAAAAATATTAATATGTATATATTTTGAAAATACACTAAGGAGTACCTACCTACCTATTGTTTTGATGACAAAGCGATTCTGTGGGAACGAAGGAAATACACAGGAGTAACCGTGATCCATTATTTGGAACATATAACCGAGAAAACACCCTCTAGTTGTAAATTTGAGCTTACTATTACATATCTTATCATCTAATATTATAAAGTTGAAAGTAAGTTTGTTTTGTTACACTTTCACGCGAAAACTTAGCTAATCATCATGAAACTTTGTACACATATTCTTGAAGGTATTGGAAGCAACATTGGATACTTTTTATTAAATGCAAGCGAAGCCGCGGGCGAAAGCTAGAATAGTATAAAATAAACTCGCTACCGGTATCTGTTTGCTAGATCTTGTAACTACTCGACGGATTTTAATGCAAATTTAAGCAATATATAGAGCGATTCAACAGAAAGGTTTACGTTTATTTACGTTACGTTTAATACTCGTACATGTTTATTATAGGATAGGGTAACCGAGAACTTTAAAGACTTCCGTGCGAAGCCGGGCCGGTTTGGTAGTTTAAATATATGTCTGGCATGAGAAATGTGAATTAAGAATACGAAGTGTCACCATACCTTTTTATCCCAAGGGTATCGCAAAAACCCACTACAGGAGCAAACTAAGCAGTACAACATCAATGCAAAGAGAAGAAAAATTTATTATAAGCTGACGATGTCCGCGAGTAACGTCTGCTTTCATAAGAAAACTTTAGTGTTATTATATGTACCATTACGTTTTTACTACACGTGCCCAGAAATATGTCAAGTAATTATTATGATATCTAATTCTCTTATAGGCCTACAAGCATATTTAATTAAATAAGACACGATGCCATTACAATAAGTAAATCATGACATCCGGCCCGTTGCCGCACTATAAAAAATATTATTGTAAGTCGCTTACCGGAGAGTAGCTCACATTATTATTTGACTTACACACGTTAAATAAACAACATAATAGGTTGGCTTGTGAGCGGCATTATCTGGCTCACCATACGATTTGGCACTACAGATAAATGTGACAAATATTACTATTAATTATGATACTACTACCTCTTCCAATAACCAAGCTATTGTTACCGATAGATCGCTATCTCCAAAAATCTACGTGGTGTTATATCCTCAGCTCGCCATTACATTTGAACCCACAGTCAAATTCAAGTCACGTTCGTAGATGAACAACAATGTTCAAAGTGATTTTCAATACCTACCCAGTGATTCGCTTCTCTGCATATTTAGCCATAAAATTGTTTTCATATATACGCCACTTAACTATCTTTGAAACAGATAACATCGTAATAATTCAATTTGTGTAGGATAATAACGATAAAAGTTCAAGGTCGAGTGCCAAGGTCATATTATAGATTAACAAAGAAATGAGTGTATCACACTGCACAGTCCGCTGCGCACGTCACGCTCTCCACCCTGTGGTACCGGGCACAGGTGGATAGGCAGGAAGGCTATGTGAAAAACTAGGCGTTTCTCGTTAATCCAATTTGAAAATAAACAATACGCGCACCGCACCTGGGTGGGTCAGTATGCTAATAGATTCTAATAATACTACCGATTAACATACACAAGGTACATAATATGTGTATTGTTTAATTCTATGACATGTATCACCTCAGCGTTATCAAACACGAATTCTTAGTGTGTATAATTACGAAATCGATTTTCAATATTGTTTTGGACTAACATCGGCTAATTTCCGACTCAAAACATAATGTTGTTACGGTGGAAATGTGATGAGCCGGCCGGCTCGCGGGGCCGACTGCACCAGATACGACTATACTACTGGCTCCCAGCCGGTGTGACCGGGTCGGGCTAGTGGTTAACTCACCAGGGTCTGTGCGTTCTGCCTCGTCGTCCGACTCGGTGCCGGAGTCGTGCTCCTCCACCTGCAAAAAATAAACACCTCAAACATCCGATCAATCGCAGACGTCGGCCATCATACACCCGGCACATACACCGCCACTTTGGCCGTCGATTTCGCCGGCTCCCAAACAAAATATACGCTTAGAAACTAGTCGCAACGGTCGGATAGTTCGCTAGTTATAACTAGGCACAGTATTTAGTCTAGGCAAGCCCGCACCGAGCGCTCGGGGAACCGGCGATCGTTCCGCTTCTTTGTTCTCTCGGTCGGCGGCCATTTTCTGGTGGCGGTGTGTGACCTTCACTTCGCTTGCCGGCTCGCGTCGACACCCACCTTCTCGGAAACGCTCTCCTCATTCAACGAATGCGTTCGCAGCTTATGAGTCAGGAATTTGAGCATTATTGAGCCTCGGCTCGCTCCGATCGTCCGCCGCGGCACTCACTAACGCTGCCCTGCAGCCACTCGCACTCGGTACGGAGATATATCTCGCAATACTGAACGATCCGGACGCGATTTAGTCGCCCTCGTACCTATGGGAATCGTTCCAAAAACATTTTAAACCTCAATAACATATCCGCATTTCACATCCACACGTCTGCACCCGACCGTCGACTGTGAACGCCGGACTACTACTAGTTTAGTTAGAGTAGCCTTGCGTACGACGCAGTCAGCTGAAGTGGGCCCGACTCATTAATGCCGAAAGGACGTAAGAGCGATCGCGTTAAATACTGCATCCCGTCAAGAAATTCGAAGACATGATGATAGATAGAAACATCGGAGAGATTATAGAACCTTACGTACTTCCCAAGCTTATTTAAATATAGCGTAAATCATTGCCGAGTAGCACTCGAAATGGACTCGCCCGGCAACTCATTGATGACAAAGAACCGGAACACGCAGAGATCGGACGCGATTGGACAAAACATTACAGAATAGGATCGAAATTTAATGCAATATGTGCCGTCTCGCTCTAACATAGGCGGCTTTGGCTTGCTCAGTGTAGTAAGAGTAAGTGAGACAAAGTATACACACACCGACAGTCTGTTATATAATACAGCTCTGATAATAAATCGCTGATAAAAAAGTTGCGCATGTCAGTATACTATGGACATTCCGACTTCACTTGGAGAATTTTAAGTTTTTTTAATAAAATTCTGATTAAATTTTAAAAGATGTAAGACTTTCATTTCCTTCGAGTCGGCGTTGTCTTAATCACTAAAGACACTAGTGCATCCTATCTGTTATGATAGACGGAGCCGAGACTTGGACACTCACCATGTCACTAGTCCATAAGTTTAAAGTAGCTCAGCGTGCGATGCTGGGTGTCTCTCTGTGCGATAAAATTCATAATGGGGATATTCGAGACAATAAGTACGCTGAAGTGGAAGTGGGCCGGTCATGTCTCTACTAGACGTATCGGTAGAGCTGAAAGGAGTTAGAGTGGAGACCCCGATTAGGCAAACGTAGTGTAGGGTGCCTGCGGCACGATGGACTGATGATTTGAAGAAAGTGGCTGGTAGCGCTTGGATGAGGACTGCTCAAGACTGGGATGGTTGGTGCTCCTTGAGCTCCCACAAGGAGCAACTTTAGCAGTTGACGGCGATAGATTGATACTAAGACCTTTTTATACATGGTTTGACATATCAATACATATAAATGAAATTGAAATGTCTGCTTATAGTTTCAAATTAATAGCTTTTCATTGAATGCACATAAAAATATACACGGTACTTATATCAAAAAACTATTTTAAAATGTTTGTTTCTGTTTGTTCCGGTTAGTCTCTGGTACGTCTAGACTAATTTTGATGGGACTTTCAACGGCAGATAGCTGTTGATATAAGAAGTAATAATCTATTTTATTTCTGTAAATTTTACTCTATTATTTATTAATTACAAAGTGATTACATATAAAGGAAATCAATGCAATCGAGGTAACAATTTCTAGTTAACATATGGGTCTGCCAGGCACGATACGCATACCGTAACAATGTTAACTAGACAAGAATTAGGATCATTTTTTGCATTTGTCGTTATGCAAGCCTAAACTTTTACACAATTTCTAATTGGACTTTCGTATATGATACACGCGTGGTATATCCACATCATGCTGTCTCCGTACAAGTTACATCGGTTGCCATAATGAATAGGCCGACGCCATGTCTGTTACCTGTGTGAACGCACCCCGCGCATGCGCGATCCGGCTCCGGCGGGAATATTTGAATTATGAACATTCTATAGAAATAAATGTTGTTATTGAACGCTGAAGTGCTAGCAATTGTTCATAACTGCACTTGGAAAAATAAAAATATCGAAAATCCTAATTCATTTTGGTAAAAAAAGTGTGACTTTTTAATTTATCTTTTTATTTCTTTGTATTTAATTTAGGTTGTAATTCTTATATTGAAGTAAATTTAAATTTTATTTTACTAATTTCAGCAGTTAGCGACATAAATTTTTACTTAATATTTATTTCTATTGAGAATTATGTTGTATACTTCTATGAATAGTAGAAGAAAAATCTTATCAACCTTTTTTAAGGAAATATTTTGATTTTAATTTTATTTTGAACGTTTAAAGATATTTACAAGGTAGAAATGTTTTTTAACAATTTTTAAATAAAGTATACCATAATTTTAAAATGATTTAATTAAATATGAGGATCTAAGTACAGTTTTGTACTGTAACGGTACAAACACTTATAGGTGATATGCCTAGTGTCAGTCTCTCACTTAATTCGGTGTTCTGAAGCGATCAATTGAAATAATACTACTTCATTCATTGGCAGCGAAGTCAGTTTCTGTATTCATCGTCTTTGATAAAAAGTTACAATAAGGTAAGTCTAAGTGATTTAATCTAATGCGAAATAAGTAACTTTAAGTATTTTTAAGATTCAATTATCAAACTTATTACGGTATGTCTGTATTTCACTGAAACAATGTTTACTAATACAATAATAGTACGATGACATTACAAAAATAAAAGAATCAAATAAAAATAGCTTATTTATTGCATCCAAAATAAATGTTGTGTTTTAAAGACACACGTTTATTTGTATTACATTTAATACATGTGTTACAAGGAAGTAGTAACTGTACGTTAAAAATTGGTTAAAATGTATTATTACGTATTTAAAGGAAGTAAAACGTTAGATTGACTGTTTAACAATACACAATGAAGACCCCATTGAATGTGAACCGAAGGTCTAGAAACTATTTGCAGCAAATCTTTACGAGGATTAATCACGATAGGCGTGAATGCATCACAATAGGGTCATGGAATAGTAAAGCGTCCCTTATTACTTGGGTATGCGATACATGTGTGTGAGCACAACATGACGTTCGGTCTCGTACGTGATGTGTCTAAGAACAATATTTGTAAGGTCATTAAAAAAAACGCAATGCTATAATTAATAGTACCTATATACAAGTTTATTATATATACAACAGTACAAACAACAACAACATACAAATATTTAATATATCTACAAATATTTCACCAAATCAAAATGGCCGCCAATAATTTTGAGCGCCAAATTTTTTAAACTATTGATATTCTCATAATTTTATTAAATCAAAGTACATTTGTGCTCAAAGTTATTAAATGCTGAAGTATATTTACTAACAAACGAAAGAATAATTATAATTCTTAAACCTGAGATAATATAGTGACTGAATACAGTTACACATATTCAACAGTTTGGTAAAATATTAAATCAATGTTAACAGAGTGCACCACAAATGTATTCAAAACATTTATAGATAATGTACACATTTTTTAAAAGGGCTTTGATACAAAAATTCATTTGTACATACAAAAACACTCGAAGCACTATATGTAGGTAGTACAATTATCGGTTTTGTTTATTATTTAATTAAAAATGTCGTTTGTTAATAAATATACTACTTTTGATTTGGTTCGAGTTCAACTACAATAAGGTTCGTATAAAATTATTATTTTTTACATAAGTAAGCTTTTCAACACACGGCTCATGTTACGTAATATTTAACATAGATATAATTTTACAAATATTAATTCTAATTCATAAAATAAGTAATAGTTAACATCATTAAATTATATATATATATATACATATATACTGTTAAAGTAATGTGATAAAAATATAATATTTTTATATATTCTGTAAGATCGGCAATATGTGGAGTTCATAACTAAAGTTTAAGTTCAACGTGTTGTCAAAGCTATCATCCTATAAAACCAGCTCGATCAGATGTAAATTTTAATGCTTATTTTCATAATAAGGAGATAGAACATACTTAAGATAATGTCTGTCTTATACGAGCGATTTTACAACTAATGGACGTCCGTTTTATGACCTACATTGATATTAATTTCGACAGAATCCATTTCAGGTGCTTATTGACCGAACTGATCAATGTCAAGACTGCTCTCTCGACTGGACAAGCGTCAGCTGTAAATGGCACTTGAATAATGAGTAGAATACGTTAGAGAATAATGTATACTACACCACAATGGAGTGTCGACGGCGGGAAGCACAATACATAGTACGTTATTGACTTACATAGACTGCAACAATTGTAATTTATATCAGCTCACGTTGATATAATACGACCTTATTTATTTCAACGAAACTCTCACATATACCTATTACAAGAAATTTTCCAATCATTAACTTTGTTAATTCATAACACAACAATATTGAATTGAAGCTATACATATATAAATTAGATATTTTCGTCACATTTCGTCATTATCATAGGTACTCAAGTAGTAAGGAACAATTTTTGAACAATATTTTCAAAATAAAAAAACAAGCGCTTCACAACAACATGCTTATATTACCAAAGTCATTAAAGATGAGGTAGACAGCTGGGTAGACTCTTTACGTCACGTTGTCATCTCGCACGCTATCTGCCCCAACCTTAATATAGACAGCACCACACGATTATCAAAAAATAAAGACTAAGGCACACATACCCAACATCGTAGAATACAGCTGGTTTAGAAAATGTGTAAAAGTAATTTGTGTAATCAAAAGCGTTTTGATTTTATCTTAGTAAATAATTAATATTTTTTCTCCGACTTGTTATGATCAACAAAACATACATTTGCGAGAAGTATGTGTGTCATAGCCTTTACTTAATTCTCTAATAACATCTTTCAACAACTGTCGTCACATAATTTGTAACTGTTGTCAGGCAATATTCGCCTCTTCTAAATATAATTGTTTTCAACCCCTTAGGGCATCATCTTATAACACTAAATACATAATATAATTCACAACAGTTTCTCTTAACAACGATACTTAGTCTTATATGAAGATTCCGACATTAAGAGTGGTCCTAGGGAGCTATTTATTTACAGAGATTCGTTTCACAGCGCATTTGGCGCCAATTATGTATTTATTTGTACAAAAGGTAGGTCCGTTATGGACGTTAACTTCTAATATTCTTACGTAAAAATACGTGGATGGTTCTTTCTTTACTTTAAATAGTCATATGTTTATATGAATGGGTAAAACGCTAGGGCGAAGTTATAGTGGGGCAAGGAGGGAAACTCGTTCCACTTTGGAAGCTGATATTGATGTTAGTATAATTAAAAAATATGAGTTCGTATGTCTATAGCTGCGTTGAATGCGCTGGAACTATAGTTTTCTATAGTACCTATATATTATTTTTAAATATACAATTTAATTGTTTTGTTCAAATATTTAAAAAAATAACAAATTTTCAGCATTTTCGCAGTAGGTTTTTTGTATAATTTTTTTTATAAATTTTTTGGTAATATATTTATTTCTATTTTTTATACTATTTTAACACTTAGCTATGTCCACGGTTAAGATCCAGTGATACCGATCAGATTCCAAATGTGGATTTTTTGAAACTCATTCAATGTCTATTTTCATTTGTATGTAAAGTATAACAGTCGGAGGAAGTAATATTCGATTCACGATTTACATCGTTCACTTAGAAAGAAGAGAGTTACTATGAAACATATTCCCAAAAGAGCGCTCGGCCTTGCGGCTGCAGGGTGCCGGGCAGAGTGGTGGGAAGAGGGAGGCGGGAGGTGGGAGGGGGAGGTCAGACGGCTGCCCCGGAGGGGCCGGGGATGGCGACGATCTCATCTTGCAGGTAGTCGGGGTAGTTGAGCACGTGCGACACGAACTCCTCCACCGCGCTGTAGTACTGGTCCAGGGGCAGGTCGGGGGGCGGCTCGTGGGTGGGGGGGGCGAGGTCGCGCAGCAGCGCCGGCGCCGCGCGCGGCAGCACGTAGCGCCGGTAGGGCACCAGCTGCGGCGCCACCTCGCCGCTCAGACCCTCGTACCTGTACCGCACGGACGAGAATCATTATTTTTTATTCCACACCACGTGGAACTACGACTGCCGTAATCGGTTGCACCAATACAATAGATACAAAGAAACATAAAATATCAATTAACATTTCCTATTAAATATTTTAAAATTCATTTTGACATTAAAAGAGGACACAAATAATTTAAAAGAAAAACCTTTTTTTTTGTCTATACTATATCCCGCAATCTGTCTCTACGTCGTTGAGTTGTATAGTAATAAATTTTGTAAATAGACGTGTACGGCACGATAGCCAGTGATACCAATATGGTATGCACTAGCTCCTCATGCAATCAGAGAAAGTTTGAGAAGTAGTGTTTAGTTCTATACTCATCGGCCCGCTTGCCGAAAGATTTGTATGGGGATTTAATCTTGTAAAGAATTTAAGTAGGGAGGCTACAGTTATCATTAGCAGTGATTTTGACTAAACCGTTGCAGGTTCCCTATATTTGATTATGATGCTATTCCTCACAGCCGCATGTCGTAGATCTAAATACGTTTTAGGATACGTTCTAGATTGAGTTGTGACTCATTGATTTCAGTTTGCAGAGTCACAGATCAAGTATTTTTCTTTATGTTTCAATATACATCCAAATTAACCCGCAGTCCAGGTATAAGCGCAACTACCTTACGTTATTAGCCTGTGATGTTTTGATGTGGTTGAGCCCAACTTTGGGATATGCATAACACGGTGCAAATTCAATATAGCAAACTGATTTAGTTTTGTTAGATTTTATTCGCCAGACATTTAGCCAGCGGGATAGCTCATTTAGGTTATTTGTGTCTTGTTAGATGTTTCATTAGCTGTATAGTAGACCACAAGCACTAGTACGTAGTCATTAGGTACTACTAGGTAGGTAAGTAACTAGTCAAAACGTATTCACTGTTGGTAGGTCAAAAGTGCAGATCAAGTACCCAATACACTGCCTTGAGAAACGCCAGATCTTATTTTGTGGAGATTTGTGATATTTCATGTCAGATATTGTGACAACACCAAATCCGAGATAGAAATATGTGTCATCAAGGTAAGACTTCTAAAAAGATAGCAATTCAAGGGCAGGATCATAAGAATAAAAAAAAACACATCATGTCAGACACGTTCGAAGGCCTGTCAGAAATCCAGATAGATAACAGAGCATCACAGCTTACTCCCAAAAGTATAGTTAATTGTTGCCACTATTCTGTGCACCTACTATATCATGATGTGGGAAGCCAAATTAATGTTCAGGAATAATTAATTTCGCTGCTAAATATAGTTTCTTTGGAAAATTGGGATACCGAAGAAGATATTATCGGGCGTTGCTAAGTCCCGAGCTGTTATTGGTCAACTTTAGTCTGTGGGATAGTCACGGAAATAAACTGGAAAGTTTTCGTGTCAAATTTGAAATCTATTCTGCTGTGTAAATTATACACTCATTTGCAAAAAAAACGGGCGGTTTTGATTTTCTTCCTGGCTGAAAAAAATAAAATACCAAAAAGGTTTTAATCATTTGAACATGTTCCTGGCCAGTTATAAAAGTGCCATAATGTTTATAAGAGTACATTCCAAATTCAAATTTTTGACCGAGCCTGGTTTTCAAAGAAAACAACTTTTAACTACATTTTGTGGCGCGAATTCCCTATAGTTAATATCGACTCTAATTAACTTTTTGTCAATTTTTATTAAATTATCTGATGTCCTTGACATTTAAAAGTATTGTTATTGCTGTTTAGCAATCTCGAAAATGGTAAATAAAGTGATAAAAGCGAGCAAAATTATTGCGCTGCTTGAAGAAGGTTGCAGCCAATGCTTCGTGGCTCAGAGGCTAAATGTGAGTCGGTCGACAGTTCAAAGGACCTGGCAGCGCTATCAAGAGACCGGTTCCGTCAAGAGAAGGCCTGGTTCTGGCAGAAAGACATGTACCGAACCACGGGATGATAGTTTTCTAGTTAGTCAAGCGTTGAGAAATCGCAAATCTTCTTATGTGGACCTCAAGAACAGCCTCGAAGAAGTAAGAAATGTGCAAATTAGTCTATGGACGGTCAGGAGGAGGCTTCTCGCTGCTAATATACACAGTCATCGCCCGGCACGCGGCCCTAAATTACTCCGTAGACATCGAGTTGCCAGGCTTAGCTTCGCTCGAAATTGTGTGTCATGGACTCATGAAGACTGGGATAGGATATTGTTCTCCGATGAAGCCAGGATATCTCTGCATGGTGAAGACCGACGTCGGCGAGTGCTACGTAGACGAGGAGAACGCTTTGCAGAGGCATGTTTTGAAGAAATCACACCTTATGGAGGGGGCTCTGTTATGTTTTGTGCAGGAATAAATTCCATGGATCGTACGGAGTTAGTCTTCATCGAAAACGGTACACTGACTGGACACCGATACATAACGGAAGTTCTAATTCCTTATGCACAACCCGCTTTAACCGCTCTTGGCGAAAACTCATTTTTTATGGACGACAACGCTCGCGCCTACCGGTCTGGCGATGTGGAAGCGTATATGCTAGAAGTCGGAATTCGTCGTTTGGACTGGCCAGCTAGAAGTCCGGACCTCAATCCCATAGAGCATGTCTGGGACGTTCTGAAGCGACGAGTGAGATCAGTGCAGCCGGCTCCGCAGACCATCAGAGAGCTAAAGAATGTGATTACCGCGGAGTGGGAACGTATTCCCCAAGAAACCATAAAAGATATACTCGCTAGCATGCTCAGACGAATGCAAGCCGTGATTTCAGCAAGAGGGGGTCACAATCAATACTAAACTTTTATCTGCTTTTAATGTATTCAAGAAAAACAAAGAAGTTAACGCGTTTCATTTTTATTTAGCGAGCAGGTACAATAATAGTGTTTTGAGCTTAAACATTATTTCTCAATAATTTAATCAAAATGTTATGATAAAACTGATGATACCTATTCCTTCCTAATTAATTTATGAAATTCTGAGGATAACAATACCTAAAATTGACAAACAAACTAATAGTAACTATAAAATAGTTCTTTGCTTAAGTGCCCGTTTTTTTTGCAAAAGAGTGTATATGTGTAAAACTTGCAAAAAGTGAAGTCACGTTGAAGTCGTGAGGTCGTATGAAAGTCAATACAGATATTGATGATTTGAATTGCAGCTTCTAAGAATACATTTACCAGAAAAAGCATCAGAATTAATAACAGAAGCAAAAAATATGTGTTTTGATTGCTGGGTTACTATTTATTCCTACGGAAGTTTGCTCCAAGCTGTATGACATCTCAGACTTGTCCGACATCAAGGTCACTGCTAAATTGTAAAATTATAGGTCGAGAGGAACTTGGTCATGTGGATCTGTTAGTGAATCTGATACTGGTCACGGCCTGTAAGGGAAGTTCTGCCGTTGAAGTGAAATACAAGTGTAGGTGTGTTACTCACGTGGCCAGGTAGTACTTGTGGTAGAGGTGGTGCGCGGCCACGTCCTCGCTCATGAGGCAGAGCGCCAGCTGCAGCAGCTTGTCTCCCCAGTGCGGCCGCCGGTACATCGCGCCGCGGCCCAGGAGCGGCTCGCTCACTGGAACACCATTCACAACTATTAGCCGATTCAAGTGTTGAGATCATCTATTGCAGTTTACTGTCTTCAGCGTGGCGTCCAACTCCCGACAGTTACCTATCACAATTAATTACTCCTCTCGGTCTGTGGACGTCCTACACTATCTTTTTCCACTCAAGAACTCAATTAACCCAATGGCTAAACCTTTGTTGCTGCACGTGATTTAAATCGATTTTCAGCATTTCGTTTCCAACTCATACAGTCATCTTGCGTCCATCGTCACTCCACTTGGCACGAGGACCTTCTACGCTACATTTGTCTAAACGTGTTTCCTCAAGAATGAACCCCAACGGTTGTCAGTGCGGTTAGATAGTAAGGTACGAGTATAGTTACGCTGCATGTCCGCTTCCCGGAGGCTGGTGGAGTAGAGCGTGAGAAGCGCGGGCGACTGCAGCAGCAGCACCTTGGTGTGCGCGTGCGCCAGCACCGAGCGCAGCCACGCGCCGCTCGCCGGAGCCGCTAGAGCCGTCACGGTGGGCGCGTATATGTCCAAGATCTGCAACCACACGTTTCAACTACTATATTTCTCTAATTATTACTCTGTGTGGTGACGGATGGAGAATAGGGAAGGTCACCAACCTAATTTATTCATTTTATTTATTAGACTACACGGTTGACGTAGTGGTTTAAGCGGTCGCCACGCCGCTTTCTACTGCTCTAAGTGTTGTGGGTTCAAATCCTACATGAGATAACACTTTTTGTGATCCACAAATTGTTGTTCTAAGTCAGGATATTCTTTGTGTCCGTTTCGTGTATGTTTGCGTGCGGCACAGGATTTATATTTAAACTTTAACAAAAAAGGAAATAAATACCTAAAACAAACTCTATGCCAACCCGTCTGAACAGCATGGTACTCGTATGTATACAGTATACAAAACCTCTTTGCTAAGAAGAGATCTACGTCCAGTAGTGGACTTTTAAAACCTGTAAATAATCCACACTTGTAAAAACACAGAATTTGTTTAACGTTTCTACAAGAAAATCACTACAATTAATCTTTCGGATGCGCGAACGGGTACTTCCGGTTCCATGCACCGTGCGGCGAAATTGCAAAATTTTGCAGCACGGTGCATGGTGTACGAAAATGATCAAATCTTTTCAAAAACAATGCTCGGTGGTTATAAAAGTGATTATTTTTCAAAAGATGGATAACAAGCGTACATGGTTATGCCATATTTTATTACTAAACTAATGTTATCGCTTTATTATTTACTCACAATTGAGCCAAGTATTAATTTACGCACCTATTGTGTTAATAAACATGATTTTAATATTTTATGTGGTTTATTATTTATTTTACTTATTATCCTCATAAAGTTTGATAACTAAGCTATCTACTGATATAAAAAACACTATAACTGCAGTAAAAATTCATTGAGAAACATATTTGTAAAAATCACATTTCGCTGTCGAGATATTCGCCATTTTGTCACTTTACAATCAAACTATTATTTGCGCCGAACACCAAATTACGTAGTATTTATATGAAGAAATAGTGTTTTTTAGTTAAATAATTTATTTTTTTAGTTAACTAATGCAAAAGACAGGAACAATACATAAAAAAAACAACCTATTTATCAAGTTATTTAATAAAAGGACTCGTTTGCTAGACCAGTTTTCAATTATTATTTTTAAGTTCTGAGAATTCTCTAAACTCTATGAAAATGACTGAATGCTAAAGAGAACAAACTGATCGTTCCATTATGACACACAAAGTCTATGGTCAATACAAAATAATTTAGTAAAACATAAACAAAGATCAGTTTACGTCTTGTTCATTGTCCGTCACTACTGTGTATGTGTGGGTGTTAATAGTTCCGGGACTTCCCGCTAGGCTGCGCGCAAACACGAATCAACGGCGATATACAATTTTAAGTGGCGTGCTATTGGAGAGGCCTATGTCCAGCAGTGGACTACGATACGCTGATGATGATGTAGAACAGTAATGGCGTGGGAGCCCTGTGTATGTGTGCGTCTAATTTCGCTCGTCAGGCAAAAAATGAGTGTTTATTTAAATATTTAGCTTTTCTAGCACATTTTTGTTGCTATTCTATATTCTATATAAGATTCTCATCGCAATTATATCATTTTATCAATAAAAACATAAGAATAAATGCGTAAAAACCTTCAAATGAGTAAGCCCTTTTCAATAGGTAATAGACTTGGTAACTTTTTGAGTAACACTATTCAAAATTACGCATGATTTATGCCTCAATTCGTATTGATAGTGGTTCCTAAAATAAGTATAATAAGTAAAATATAACAACAAACTACCTTCAAAACCACCTTATCGGCAAAAAATCAATTTTAAGAGGCACTTGAAAGATCGCGTTGCGTCATCGTCAACTTTGAAATTGGAACTCGTTTTTTTAATGGCTCTTGAAGCGCACTTGACAAACGAATGTTTTAAAATGTAGTTCGTATAAAGCAAATGCATAACAAACCTTTATAGACTTTATTATAATAACTTTAATACCCAAAATTAATTAAAATGCAAGTTAACTGCGGAAAACATGGATCCGTGTGTGCCGCACCGACGGCACAAACATGGATCCGTGTTGCCGCACCCGAGAGGTTAAACTGCAGCATGGCTGTCCTATAGTAACGTTTGTGCCCTAACACGATCCTGAACTCTTCGAACCCAACAATCTCATTTCCCTATCTGAAAAGGACCTTCTTACTTCATTTTCTCAAAAACGATTTCTAAGAAAAGTCAGGCAGTATTAAATTCATCCATTTATTAGAAGTACTAGTCGAGAACAATGATCGTGAATGTTTGACCTTGACATTTCATACTTTTTTAGTATATAATAAAATGCATATGATCAATTATTGTTAGCAAAACATATAGTTTTTTTTTCTATTCTCTTATATGTAGTGTTAATTAAGGTAAATCTGAACTATATAGTAGAAATAGATACTATTTTCCTCCATTCCATTTTGCCTCAATAAACTTACAGATTTTCCCAATTTAAAAAAGTAAATTCTTGCTTGAGTTAGAAATAATACTTTAGTACATGTTCACGCAAAAAATCCTAAACCGTTCAGGTAATCATAACAGTTGTAGATAAGGATGAAGTCATGCTGGTGTTACAGAGGAATCCCAACAAGAAATCTGAATAGCACTCAAGGAAGTATTGACTAACATACTCGTATTATCATACTGATATTAATGGTAAACATGATACCTTCTATATACTACACAATAGAATTTGCTGTTGACGTTTTATTAAGCTAGTTTGTGTAGCAAATACTATACTATTTATTAAGCTTACATTTCCGACAAAGAATGCACTAATTATGTAAATTAATATCGAAATTTAAGAAAGTGTTTCATGCAATATTCCATTACGTATATCGCATATTATTCTTTTAGTCTAAGATCTGGCTGTAGAATCAGTACATTAATCGAGTGTTTGCTAAAAACTAAATTTTTACGCATATTTATGATTAGGAGAATGTATAGGTATCTACCAAATTGCCTATCAAAATGTGGCCGCTAATACTTTTAATTAAATTATTGCTAATTGATTTTTCGGAAAAAATTTCATTCATTTGTATTTTAAAAAAAATATCGTCCACTTCACGTTAATATATATAAACACTGAAAAATCATGGTTGCCGTTGCGCACTTGGCCGCACCTCTTCGCAGCCAGGTGGAAACAGGCGAGATTTTGATACATTTGTACGTTCATAACGTATATTTATTATTTATATATCAAATTAAAGCTATTTTTTTCTGTATATATTTTATATATAGTTGCTTAATTAAACCTGTCCGCAAATAAGGGTTGCTGGCTGTTAAAAATGGTAAATATTAAGTAGGAGTGAAGGATCGGGACCATTAATGAACCTATACCCTATAGACGCGCAAATTTCATTATCACACTCAAAAATGTAACAACTATGACGATTTAGCTTTGAAACCATTAGACATTTGAAAGTTAACATACGCATGTTTCATTTACACGCGTTACAAGAACAATAACGTCGCTATGATTAGACAAAGACAGAGCATTAAACATCACAATGGCGGACCAGTGTTGACTACTCTAGAAAAATTTACACACAAAAACCGATATATTTGAATGGAACAGGCTATAACTTTACATTTTTTGTTAAACTAATTTCTATAAAAAGAAATCAAACACAGCTGTGAAGCATCAATTTCGTAAATAATTGTCTTTTAGATTCTTTTTTGTAAGTTTGAGTCATGTTAATTTAATATGTAAATATGTTTATTCTCATGAATAAAATAAAACTATTTAATTAAATATGTATTCTCCATTTAATTTCGAAAAAAAAAAATGCTTGAATGGCAACACTGTTTTTAAATTGAAATTATATTTTTTTATTTCGTTTACAGTTACTATATATATGTACAAAGTATTTCTGCATGATTTGTTACAGTTTTTGACCTTGTATCGCATTCTTTCACTACTCATTTATCTATTTTAATTATTGTTGTTGGAAACGAAAAAATAAAATGAAAAAACGTCCTTAAAAGCAAGATACTGTAAAAACTAAATTAATTAATGCATGAAGCATTGTATGTCATGAAATAGTAACAGATAGTTTAGATTAGAATCCATACTAATATGGTAAATTCGAAAGTAACTTTTTTTCTATCTGTCTGTCATGCTTTGACGGTTAACCCGCTGTACCGATTTCCGACTTTGATTATTGAGGAAGGACATAAGTTTTTTTTTACCAGGACAACTAACATACACGCCGGCAGAGAAGCGGGCCAAAGCTAGTTTGTATAAAATATAAAAAAAAATTGTCCGTGGATGACTTCTCGCTTTTCTCTTTTAAAAACTATTCAGGTACCTAATTACAATTTCTATTTTTTATGAGCCTGTTGTGTCCCACTGTTTGGCAAAGGCCTCCCCTGCAACAAGCCACTTCTTTCTATTCAAGGTTAGTTCCGGCCAGTCTCTGCGATAGGCGTCAAGATCGTCGCGCTATCTTTTACGGGGTCTGCCTCGTCGTCAGCGTCCACCCTATGGCACCCAGTGTTCGACGACCTTGGCCCACCGGTTTGGATTCATCCGACATACGTGTCCGGCCCAATCTCATTTACAACATTACAATATCTAATTACAAACGAGAAATCCTTAAAAACCCCAGTGATCTTAAATTTGTTTTTTTTTTATTTATAAGCATTAAGTGGTAAGACATTTATGGTAAAGCTTGTTTATTTATTTTCTTTAGTTTGTATTATATGATGTTCATTAACAAACATTTTAGCCGTGAAGTAACGGAAAAGGTCGTAATATGAGTAATTTAAATATGTACATGTATCCTACATAATATAGTAAATACGAAAATTTGTGAGTGAATAAATACGTTCAGTAGTAGGTAGTATAAGTACTGTGTTTACTTTCCTTTGCATTTAGTGAAAAGCTATTAATTTTAAATGACAGATACTTTAATTTTATTTATTTGTATATAGGTGACCAGACATTCTATGTTGTATGTATTTAAGTTTGTCGTGTTAGCACAGACCGAGCGTGCACAAACCCTTTTTAGTACATAATGTAATTTGTAAATAATATAGTGTATACGCTATTACTCGCACTCCCTTAGCATCTTTCACCTCACCTGTCAAGGACTTATGCTAGCCAGAACTAGCCTGTCATTGTACCTACTTTCTTTTAATCGCTTAGACAAACTTGTATATAAATTTCAACTTTACAGAATAAAGTTAATTTTTATCGTTTAATTACTTACACACCTTTCGGTTACCCTGGTACTTGTGCTCATAGAAAACGCCTGTTCATTTGGTTTTGGACATACATTAACAAGTTTAATTAATTTTTTTAACACTTACAAAAACATAGGGGTTGATGATGTGCAAAGACGAATTCAAATCCTAGTAAAAAAACTCTAGCAATATATTCAAATGCTATGTTTCAATGAAACAACAAGTTGACCTTAATGAGTTATAAAATTGAACCGGTTTACTGTTCAAAACAGCTAATGTGCATGTTTAAGCCATACTTTGTAATCGGTCGGCATCCGAGCCCGCAGCCCGTATAGCCTGCTCGGCTAGATACGACGCAGAAATGCTAATTATCAACACTTTCACTAAATCTAGGATACACGCACGTTGGATAGTGCTGACATATTTTCGTTCCATTTGAGTGCATACATAAAGTGATCTAACATTTAGTTATATATATTTTTGGTCTCAATATGATTTTCGTCCAATAGTCTTTGTTACAAGATTGTTATGCGCTAAAGATCAGTGTGACGTCACACAGCCTTTCCTAATTGATATTTCAATCAATACAAAACGATTAAATACCATCCAAGTAGTACCTACTTACGACACCCAATCCGTCACTACGCGACTTAACCTTTTAGATAGTCTACAAACATGGTCAAGCAACTTTATATCCAAGACATATCACCTGCTCGAGCATGCATGCAAATACAAATCCACAGGGGAACTTTAAACAGGTATATTTATAATAAATAGTCATATAGTTAAGTGTTGTGGCAACAAGTTTTAGCTGTTTTGTAATTCTAAAGTGTCATTGTACTCCCCTCCCACTCATGGTAATTTAGCTTAGATCTCAAGTTTGCCTGCGCTTAAGGATACGGGTTATTATTTTTACAAGCTTTTATTGAGTTTCACCTGCCTCGATGTTTGTCTGTAATCAAATCTTGCAAGTTAAATTTGATACACTTCCCTATTGCCGATTGAGATGAAATTTGTAATATACCTTAAGTTTTTGAAAAATCTTTTTTATTCTAATAAAGAGTTGTGCAACACGAATTGTGAATATTCTGTTTTTTCATATAAGGCTTTTGATTATTAATGAAATATGGCAGCAGATGTCACACGGAATCATGACGAGTTAGGTATAAAATACCATTTTCCCATTACATTACACAGTTCATTAAGAACTCGAAACATGTTAAAAAGTAATGCTAAATTGTCAGGGTCGTTATTATATTACTTATTTTTATCAAATTGATTAGAACACGTATGGAAGTGCTTAACCTTTTTATAAAGTCCAGAAAAATTACAAATAATGACGACCTAATTACTTGACCAAAACTGTATAAAAGCGAGCCACACATGGGGCAATAGATTATAATAAAACAAGGCAAAATGGTCTATTTCTACAGGAAAATGTTGTGGTTAATTCTGTCATTATTCTTCATACACTTTTCCCAAATGTGTTTAAAGTCGACGTCATGAGTTTTCCTCTTCTATTATTACTCGTCAGTTCACTTTCAAGTCGTCCTCAACTCTTATACAACATCAGATGATTTTGGTGTAGATTACCAAAGTAATCTTACTATTCTGTTCTCGAATAATTACAATAAATGGCTCTGGGGTAAAACGGCAAAACGAATAAGGATAACACCGAGTTTCTGCTAACTCTCCATTACCAAAGTTGAAGAGACTCATTAAAGTCAGGCGATATTTTAATGATTTTATGACTTTAAAATACAAAACGAACCTTATTTTGGTATCACCTTTTATTTTTTATTATTTCATTAAGTATGGAAATGTAATATGCATTGTTTTGAAAGATCTGATGATAGAATTCTCAGAAAAGAGGATACCGCCCTGGTTAAACGGGATGGTTTGGGGTTTATTTCAAGTTTTCCTTCTCTTTCAAGTGCAGTTGTCTCGTGTTGCTTATTCCCTTAGTCGGTTCCAAATATACCTGCAGGATGACATCCCGTATTCCTTATCCGTACCTACACGAACTTGACTACTCTTTAGCCTAACCTAACCGGTTCTATATTATAAGCATATTAACTACTCGTAATATTAAACAGTAAGGTAACATTTCAGCTTGTAAAAAAATCATTTTTTTCCAATTTGATTCTGACATACCTAATAAGTAATGTGGTTCGAGTCCCACATAGGACAACACTATGTGTGATCAACAAATTGTTGTTCCTAGTTTGAATATTTTTTGTTTCCTTTCTTGAATTTTTTTTTTTAATAAGTTTATGTTTAATTATTAAACACACAAGACACAGAATGATAAAAAAAAAATTGCGGGCACTATTGTTAAGATAAACAAAAAAATTTACAAAACAAACTGACTTCAAGAACTGGACCAAATTGCAATGGGACTACGGGAAGCACCAGCTTTCAAATAAAAATAATCATAAAAATAAGTTTACCCAGTCGAAAGTTCTGAGGTAATAACATAAAAAAATACAGTCGCATTGAGAACCTTCTTCTTTTTTTAAGTCGGTAAAAAAGAAAGAAAAAGTCTTCTCACCTGTCCAGTAAATGTTTGTTGTAGGAGATCTTTGAGGGCATCAACGGCTCGCTGACCATGATCCCCCTCCCTGGCGTACAGCAGAAGTATGTTGTATTCGTTCGGCCCCTCGTACACTACACGGGCCGGTTCTGATTCTCTGTCGAACAATTAGTTAACAATGTTATTATTTAAAAAAAATACAAATACGACTGCATGAAAATACATAAGGACTAAAACGAACGACGACGTATCTAGCGATACCTCCTTAATAAGAATCTATCAAGTTGTTTAGGTCACAGGACGTGCCAAAGTAACACACATATATTGTACCCTCATCGTTTTTATTTCAAAATATGGGACTAATCCTTCACACACGCTTACTACTATAACTCTTGTACACCAGGATCAGTAGCAGTTCTCGCGAACCACTGAGTTTTGACATCGGGGATTCCCAGGAAAAAAGTCTACTTCCCTCAGCAAAGCTAGACACAAAATGAAGTATTTTGATAAATAATAAAAATACTACGAGTATACATGAAATGATTAAACAGTAATGTATACCTAATCGTGTCTTAAAGTCAAACACATTTTGATATGATATACATAAAACGCAATTGCTACAACAAAGAAGTTGTATAGAGGAAACACATATTGCTTTGATAAACTCAGTTTTTACATAGGAGAAAACACACAATATAATCCTCTTTTTGGTGCAATCGGGTAAAGGGTAGGGAGTCAGTTTTCATATTTCATGCAAATTAATTACATTTGTTATGGTTTTAATATTTTATCTATGTATATTGTTTGTTTATGAAACTAATTCATGACGTCCTACGTACTTCCCAATATATTCCATTAACATATAATATAATTATTATATGGCACTTCATTCAAACTAAAGGTTATCTGTAAGAAATAAAGCGATAAGGCAGGCGTTTGTCCGATTATTTATTTTATTTTATTGTAAACGATTGTGTGGTTCAAAGAATGTATGATGAGTAGTTGATTATTATTTTGCATTAGCTTGTGAAGCTTGTCAGAGAACCAAAGTGAACGACATGGCTCTGAAAGTTGGTAGGTTGAAGTAGCAATGGGCTGGTCTCCCGCAGCGGGCGGAGCACACGCCCCCGTCGATGGCCGGTCCGGCCAGAGACGACGGGGACGGAGGGAGTGAGGTGCCGCCCGTTAGGGAATCGGAGGTAGGGGCGGCTGTTCTAAGGATCCGTTCCAAGAACACCGCCCCCGGGCCGGACGGGGTACCACCCCGAGTGATGGCCCGAGCCCTCGACCATATGTCGGACCGCCTCAGGGAGGTTTTGGATGCCAGCCTGGCGTCCGGACGCTTCCCTGAGTGCTGGAAATGCGGGAAGCTGGTCCTACTGCAGAAGCCGGGACGGCCAGCCGATTCGGTCGCGGCCTATAGGCCCATCGTGTTGCTGGACGAGGCGGGCAAATTGTTCGAGAGGATTCTCTCTGCCCGCATCGTCCAGCATCTCAGCGAGGTGGGGCCCGACCTGTCGGACGCCCAATTCGGGTTCCGAGAGGGGCGTTCGACGGTTGATGCCGTGATGCGCCTTAGGGCCGTGACCGAAGAGGCGGTTGGCTGTGGCGGCGTGGTGTTGGCGGTGTCCTTGGACATCGCCAACGCCTTCAATAGTCTGCCATTCAGCTGCATCAGGGAAGCACTCCACTACCACGGGGTGCCAGAGTACCTGAGGCGGCTGGTGGCAGACTATTTAGAGGAGCGTACCGTCGTGTACGAGGACCGAGATGGCGTCTTGAGACGGCGACCCATGTCGTGCGGCGTTCCACAGGGGTCTGTCCTCGGACCACTCCTGTGGAACGTGGGGTACGACTGGGTCCTTCGGAGTCGTCTGCCCCCCGGGCTGGGCGTAATTTGTTACGCCGATGACACATTGGTCACAGCTCGGGGGGCCAATTTCCAAGAGGCGGCGCGCCTGGCCACCAGGGGTGTTTCTCTGGTGGTTGGGCGCATCGAGGCGCTGGGCTTGCGGGTGGCCCTGGATAAGACGGAGGCCCTGTTATTTCACGGGCCCCGTCGTGGTCCACCCCCCGGCGCCTCCATCGAAGTCAACTCGGTCCTCGTACCGGTTCGGGCCCAGATGAGGTATCTGGGCCTGATCCTCGACGGTAGGTGGCTCTTCGACGAGCACTTCCGACAGCTTGGCCCTAAGCTGGTCGGCGCTGCCTCCGCCCTTGGGCGTCTTTTGCCCAACTTGGGTGGAGCCAGCGTCGAAACAAGACACCTCTACACGGGGGTGGTCCGGTCGATGGCCCTTTACGGGTCACCGGTGTGGGTCCCGGCTCTGACCGCCCAGAATAAGGCACGCCTCTGGCGGCCTCAGAGGGTATTGGCGGTCAGAGCCATACGCGGATACCGCACCGTGTCGACGGAGGCGGCGTGCGCCTTGGCCGGAACACCCCCGTGGGATTTGGAGGCGGAAGTGCTCGCCGAAGTTTATCGGCGAGCGGCTGAATATCGGGCGGAGAACGGGTATCGTCCTCCGCCCGAAGAGGTACGCGATTGGCGTGAAGCCGCTCGCCGAGCCACGATGGCTCGTTGGTCTTCCCGGTTGGAGGCTCCACGCGCTGGCTTTGCCACCGTGGAGGCGCTCCAGCCGGTCATCCTCGAGTGGGCAGGGCGGCAGCACGGGACTCTTTCCTTCCGACTGACGCAGGTGCTTTCCGGGCACGGTTGCTTCGGGAAGTACCTGCACTCGGTCGCTAGGAGGGAATTGAGTCCCGCCTGCCACCACTGCGACTGCAGTGAGGACTCGGCCCAGCATACGCTGGAGTTCTGCCCCGCTTGGGCGGAGCAGCGCCGGGCCCTCACTGCAGTCATCGGAGGAGATCTGTCGCTACCGGCCGTCGTACTGTCCATGGCCGGTAGCGACAGCAGTTTTACCGCGGTCGCGACCTTCTGCGAAGACGTAATTTCGCAGAAGGAGGCGGCGGAGAAGGCCCGAGAGGACGATATCCACTCGGACCCGATCCGCCGCCGGCGCACGGGGCGGCGGAGGCGCGCCTATCAGCGCCTCATGCCGCCCTGAGTGTGGCCGCGGATGGACGGGATGGGTTTTCCCCTCCATCCGCAATACAGGCCAACCGCGAGGGGGCGACGTACGCGTGTGCCGTGCGTCGCCTAAATTGAGATTTTATTTTGAAGAAGGTGCCCGCTTCAGTGCGGGCAGGCGCTGGGAGGGGTCCGGTAGTGTAATATCTGCAATTCCCGGACCCCTCCCTTCTCAGGCGCAGAGTTGGCACACCGTGTGGTTTTAGTCGGTTCGATTCCGACACACCGCCCCGCCGCAAACCCCGGCGGGATGACGGCCCGAGGGGGTTTCCACACGTAAAAAAAAAAAAAAAAGCAATGGGCTGGTCACATATACCTATCGCAGTCAACCGCTGGCGTAAGTGTGTTTTAAAGTGGAGACCGCGTCTTGGCAAACAGTGTGGGACGGTCTCTGGACTCATGGCGAGACGACTAACGTAAGAAGCTGGTGGCGACTGGATGCACCAAACAACAGACCGGGCTCTGTGGTATTCATTGGGAGAGACCTATGTCCGACAGTGGACTGCAATGGGCTGATAATGATCAGCTTGTGCCACGGCAGAGTGAAATGGGAGTGCTCTATGCCACGGAAACAGTATTTTTTCCTTCTTCATTCAATAAAACATCTTGGTATGTAAAATTTCGTCATAATCTTTTGAGTACTAAAGATGTGAATGCGTGAGAATAACTAATTTCCTATTTGGGACTTAGTGTGATCGACGATGTTCATTTCATGTAGGTATATTTGTAAAGTTTGCCGCGACAGGATACAGTAGTTATTCTTAGAGCGGGAGTTGTCTTAGAGAAAAGGGAGAGAGAGCTTTGTTGGTGACACTGCATACTTACCTACACATTTGTAAGATAACAGCTGACGTAACAAGTAGACGCTATACTGTTATACTATGTATTGATTACGTTTTACGTCACACCTACACTTCTGATAAATAACATATGTAGATAAACACAGTTCGTCATGAAAATATTGAACCAAACGGATTAAAAATCATATTGAATTACGACACTTGTACTGTTTCACGATATTTATTTACTTAAACTTTTTATTTACTCAACCTTTCCGTTTTCGCTTCCCAGTAATTGCAATGGATATAATGACAACTACCATTATAGCAAGTTGCACCAAATGCAATCAGTAATAATAGTATTTTTTATGGAATAGGGGGCAAACGAGCCGACCTATGATGGCAAGCGATTACCGCCGCCCATGAACACCCGCAACACCAGAGGCGTCACAAGTGCGTTGCCGGCCTTTGGGAGATGGGAAGAAGAATGAGGGCAGTTCAGTTACATAGTACCCATAGTAGTTTTGACTGGTCTTTTGGTCTTTAACCTAGAACTCGCTACCAGCGCACGCTTCACTCCCACTATGATCCCGGATACTTTAAACGGGGCGTGAAAAAAACATCTCACTAACCCGACAAAATATTACAATAAAATTCCGAACGAAATAGGCTATATACTAAACCCTACACTTCTATGTAAGTGTTTAAGATTATTAAATTTAAGACAGCTCTCGCATTAGTAATAAATCCCGTGTCGTTGAGAACTTTCACACAAATATATGAAACGGACACAAAGAATATTCAGACTCGGAACAAAAATTTGTGGATAACAAAGTGTTGTCCCATCTGAAGGTTGAATCAGCACAACAGTCAGCGCAGTAGAAAACGGTGTGCCGATCGCTTAAACAACTGCATTGGTTAGTGCAGCCTTTTTAGAAGCTATTGTTTAAAAGTAGGTATTAGTTTTGTGCTCCTCGTATACATGTTAACATTGAGTATTGTTATGCTTCTTTAAATAATAGTACAAAGAATTTTCTTCCCATAGGTATTAAGATTTACACGAAAATTGCCTTTAAATGTCACATCTGATTGCTAATTTTTTCTTCCTTATGAAGAATCATTCAATTTCGGAGAAACGCTTTTTATTAATTGAATGCAATTATGTATTGATTACTCTACCTCCAAAGGGGACCTACCTATAAAAACAAATCATATGTTGTCTTATTTATATATACGAGTATGTACACGAGCCTGCCAATGTGACTCTACTCTGCCTGATGGAAAGCTTGAGCACAATCCAATAGTGGTGGTACTGGTGGTGAGCATACTCATTGCGAATGCAGATAATGTAGTATGGTGACCCACAATATGGCGGCCTGGTGAGATGCTTCTGCATCATTTAGTCTCCGGTCTCTCGTTGTTTTGTATATAGTTTTAAATACCAAGTATATTGTAAAAAAAACAGTTTTTGTTTACACATTTTAGTTTAATGTGTAAACAAAAACTGTTTTTTTTTCAAATGTGTTTCGTTTATGAGTGCGAGACCTGAGGCCAAATAATGCAGAAGCATCACACTAGGCCGCCATGGTGTGGGTCACCATGCTGCGTTGTTGCATTGTGTGCACGAACAATGAGTATGGTGATCACCACTCTTGGATTCTGCTTATGCTTTCCATCAGGCAGAGTAGACTCTATATAAAAAACGTGTGGCACTCGGGGACTGCCGCGGTAAAGCTATTGTATAGCATTTTTTATCAACTTATGCAATTATAACGAGTATGACACGAGCGGTATAACCCGTTCGAAACATCGGAGAATAGAAGGTAGTACCTATCGTAATCTTTTAAATAATTTTATCGCGAATCGAAAACCTCTCTCAAAAAAGTTTACATTTGTTAAATTATCAATTACTAGGAACAATAAATGAGGAGACGACCTTCGCTTCGATGAAAAGAAACACCGGTAGTTAAATATAATATTTAATAATCCTGTTTCCACAACCGCAGACTGGTTTGCACCGCCCACTTAAACGTTTTGAAATTAATGTCCTATGTTGTCTACACTAGCTTTGGCCATCGGCTTCGCACGCAAGAATGACAATTTTGACAATTATTTTTTCGAGATAAATAGTAGCCCTGACCTTATCTCAGACAGATTATAATCTATCTGTAACAAACCTCTATCTAAACTTTCACATAAATAAATAGATTAGCTTTAAAACAACTAAATATAAGATATCTAGATGTTGTCCGCGGCTCAAAAAGTAGTTCTACCTTCGTCAAAAATCAAAGTACCTCGTGCCTAATTTCATTGAAATCGGAGAAGCGGTTTGGGCGTAAAATCGAAACAACACAGACCGAGTTACTTTGGAATTTATAAAAGTATGGAATATGGTATAGAATGTTTTGTTTCTTTTAAAGTAACTTACTTGAACCGTTATTGTAAAGATGGTTCTACCGTTCATGATATATCAGAACTACCGTTTTGGTTTTATGTAGCCGTTTTAACATAATTTTAAACTTTATAGTTCATCCTCCTTATAAATATATTACCTTTTGCTCTTCTGCATATACATGTATGTATTAGTTTGTTCCTATGATAAGTAAAATTACACCTTAGTGAAAACTGGAGTCTGTACTTGGTTCGAAACTTGTATGTCGTATCTCCAGGCTCTCTCCTTAGTGATAGAGCCCCAACAATTTTTTCTTTTATATATGAGCGTATCAAAGTGACTCTTCTCTGCCTGATGGAAAGCACGAGCATAATTCAAGAGTGGTGGTCAATGAAGATAACGCATCAATAAAGCATGATGACCCACACTACGGTGGTCAATTGAGATGCTTCTGCACTGTTGGGCCTCAGGCCTCACACTCACCAACGAAACTCAACAGCACGAATGCTATTACTTTACGTTGGTCTTTTGTGAGAGTGGTGGTACTACTATTAGTAATGTTTTAAAAAATGTTAAAGTTTCAAGAAATTAAGATAAACGAGTGTAAACGTCTCACAAATATTTTCCTTACTTCAGTGTGTATTTGTTTGAAAAGGTGCTTAAAGATTTTCCTCCGCGTATTGATATATATATTAACCTATGTGTGTAACACAGCATTGTGTTGTAGGTATTTTCAATGACGACTGACACAGTCGTGCGCTGGACTAATGTAGTCGTATCAGGCAAACGCATTCACTTCCTTATGTGGCTTCGCCGTGTCAAGGAAACCTCTATTGTGCTCCCAAACTTGATAAGCTTGTAGTACATGTAATGATATATCTAGTATTTACTCTAATGTATGTTTATTAGTAGTTAGAAGGCTCGAAGTATTCGTCTAACAATTTAGCATTCCTCACATTGCTTTTCCATCTTACCGACTATTATCTCAATTTTGTGACCAGTGCTAAATTGTCCGATTGTCGATAGAAGATTTGCTGTTTGTCGGCCTGGCGATGGATTAAGAATACGGAGTGCCACCATCCCTATACATCAATGCAATGCAAAGAGAACGGAAATAACTCCTTCTGGACATCGTGTGTTCTTTCTAAAAGTACGGATTACCCTTTCGGAGATGTAGGTGTAAGTGCATCTATGGTCTGTTCCATATTGCGATCGTTATGAAAGTGACAATTATTGCACGATTCTGCCCTATACTGGCTACTTCCAACTGCAAATAGAACCATTCGTCGACTCCTATACAAAGTTGAGCAGACCGACTTAAGCATCAACAACTGATTGTTATTGTTGGGGGAGTCTACTGTCTATGAGACCTTCGTTAAGTTTTTTTATTGAATAGAGGCAAACGGGCAGACGTAGCGCCTGAGCCTGCAACACCACGCTCTTTTCTTGAAGGTCGTATTATTCCGGGAACACCGCAGGCAGCAATTCATTCCACAGTTTTGTTGTGCGAGGCAGAAAATTTCGGGAAAAGCGCACAGTTGTGGACTGCCAGCCATCTAAGTGAACAGTGATAAGTTGATTTAATCGATTTCCACAGATTTCCAGATAATAGTGGAATGTACTTTCTTGTATGACTGGTGGTTACTTGTGTCACCTACGCTATCAGCGATGTTATCAAAACACGGATATAATTAAATACCAATATTCACATACAGTGAAATATTGTGATATCTTTAGATAATGATTGATGGTCGAGATGCATGCACTTGCAACCGATACGATTAAAATAACATACTTGTTATCTTGTACGAGTATAATCTGTGGTATGTTAATCTGAATATTAAACGTTATACACTTTGAGAATACTTATTTGTAACACGCTTTTTAGTTTCACCTGTATGTATGTTTGTAAGCGTGCTTTTTATAGTAAATGTATAGTATGTACATAAACATTTGGCTAGTAGTTTAGGGTTCGACTTCCAACCAGGACCAAAAACTGTATACTAAGGACGATGGTATGTATATAAATAAACATGTTCATTACCAGCGGTAGAAATAACACAGGCTAGTTAGCTCCTAACAGAGGGCCGTGTGTGAGAAGATGCGTTCAGTTATCTACACAAATAAATAAAAGTGTCAGTTTGTAACTTCAAATAAACGGCTTCTCATATGGAAGATGTGCATATAATAATGCATGTGAAAGTATATACGATACTTACAAAAAACGTGGGGTGCTTTCTGTAAATAGTTCGATAAAGTCGACACACGCTTTTTCACATTAAAATAAATGATTTTATTTATTACTGTATCCTTAATTTGAATTATTAAAAAAAATATTTTCAACTTTAATTGGTTCATTTATAGAAGCGTGTTTTTTTAAATGTTTTAAACTATTATTTATTTTCCTGATAAGTCTACTAAGTTTAAATTAAATCTGACCGGGACTGGTCAAAATGAAGTCCAAAGGAGTCCATTACAAACAAATATACACACACACACACACACACACACACACACACACACACACACAGACACACGCACGCACGCACGCACGCACGCACGCACGCACACACACACACACACACACACACACACACACACACACACACACACACACACACACACACACACACACACACACACACACACACACACAGGAAAATTTATTTTCCGGTTGCACCGGAGGTCGCAGAGCACATGACAATACAAATTGATATCTACTAAATAAGTTGAGAAGGAAATACGCTATAGATGTATTGTACATAGTTTACATACATAACTAGCTGACCCCGCAAACGTTGTTTAGCCATAAAATAAAAACGAATATTTAGGGGTGGATCACCCTTATCATTTAGGGGTGTGGCGACCTCCACATACAACATAACATACTACAGCGCCATCTAAGTTACACTGAACTAGGGAGTAACCTACAATACGAAGAAACTACCAATCCTGAATCGCGCAATTAAAGTTCTCGCGCCGATTAGCATATATACAACATCCCAACATCAACTGTGGGGCAGTAGCCCGCCAGGCATGATCACCTCGCCTGGTCGGAGGATCCTCCCTTTGTGTTGGGTGGAACATTATACCCGTTTCCCCACAGTGGTGACCCCGACGTGATTGGAAGCAACCTTCAAGGAAGCAGATCAGCGCCACCATCATATTCACTCCCACAGCAAGTCTCAGCCAGCCAGCAACCTCGGCCTCAACAGGGATTCACCACACGCAGGAAGCGACCGCTCCAGCCTGGTTACCCCTACGGCCTCATCAGCGTCTAGGCACAGCACACTGCACCTACGGTCCATGTAAGCAGAGCACATCTCTCCCGTCTACGCAGCGGCCAGCCACTACGCAGCAACCGCCCCGACTCACTGGGGACCTCACCGCAGCACCGCGCACCGCATGCGATCCCGACTCACTGGGATCAGCGGACTTCAGCCCCGACTCACTGGGACTAGCGGCATTCAGTTCCGACTCACTGGAACTTGCGGCACTCAGTTCCGACTCACTGGAACTACTCACTCCTGGCACTGGCAAGCTCCACAACAGAGCACAGACAGCTGACGCAATATATATCGACCTCCAGTCTAGGAGGGGAGTGATGTGGCGACCTCCACATACAACATAACATACTACAGCGCCATCTACCGAAGTTACACTGAACTACGGAGTAACCTACAATACGAAGAAACTACCAATCCTGAATCGCGCAATTAAAGTTCTCGCGCCGATTAGCATATATACAACATCCCAACATCAACTGTTGGGCAGTAGCCCGCCAGGCATGATCACCTCGCCTGGTCGGAGGATCCTCCCTTTGTGTTGGGTGGAACATGATACCCGTTCCCCCACAAGGGGTTTGAAAAATGGATGTTGGCCAATTCTCAGACCTACCGGATATACACACAAAATTTCATAAAAATCGGACCAGCGACAACTTTTATATACATACTAGCTGTGCCCGTTACTTCATAAACGTGACATTTGGATTTTCAAGTTATTTTGAATAGTTCACCGTTTAAACCTTCCCTGGACTACGACAAACATTTCAAAACCGAAATCATCGGGTTTTAGCGAGACAAACGAACAGCAATTGATTTTTAAATATAATGAGAAATATGTGTATAATTTTAACTTTACCTGTTTTCCGACGCTATCCAGATAAGCTTGCAACATAAATAAAAATTCACAGTTAGAGAATCCAACAGCATAATATTATAATTTAGGTCAAAACTGGAAGAAGTAGGTACATTAAAACTGTAGAATTACTTGTGTCTTAAACTTTTATAGATTTACTTTCAATTGGTCTTAGCGTGATGATATATGGCCTATAGCCTACCTCGATAAATGGACTATCCAACACTGAAATATTTTATTAAATCGGACCAGTGGTTCCTGAGATAAGCGCGTTCAAACCAACAAAATATTCAGCTTTATAATATTAGTATAGATTTCTATAAAAATTTAAGACAAGGATTCCTAAACTTAAATGTTTATTTGTTTTTAAAATTAATTGTATAAGGACAGTTAAATTAATGATATACTATAGCCTTACATTACCTTCACCTTCACAATTATCACTAAAACTGCTTAAAATATTCTAAAAATCTAGACAGTAAATCCAGACCGAGCTAGAATTTAGTACATATATGTGTATATACAACACACTGAAATAAAATAACTTTATTCTGCTATTAGGTGACATTAACACTTGCATGTTTTTATGCAGATATGTTGATATAATCGTCTATTTTAAAGTCCAAACAATCTTCTCGAAATATATGCTTAGTACTTTCTCTCAGCACAGAACGAACACAATCATTTTAATTTGAGTCTCAATTATCTTAATTGGGTAAACAATTAATGTCGATAGATACAATTAATTGAAGGTGAATTTGTATCAAATAATTATCATCACTGTTCTTTCAGACAGCGTAAAGTGATGAAAATAACTGGTGCAAGTCATTGTACGGTAATATTTTTCAATTGTTCTAATGAGGGTCTGTTGTCTGGGAATATCTGCCTTCAGGTGTTTATATTAAAATCCATTAGAAGACCATCCAAGAGAATGACCTTTCAAAATATATATAAATCTATATTTAAATACGTGAAGCAAAAACATTCTACCCCTTTTCAGGAGTCATATGCGAACGAAGTTAACACAAAACGTTAGGTTGTTTGTATATGCTATAAAAGTGAAACTGCTTGTCAGTGCTTACAGTGTACACACATTGTGATTGTAGTGTTGCCATTGTGTTAGTTATTCAATTACAGTCATTAAAATATAGCTTGATCTATGTGACAAATGACTACCCTTAATCGACGAAGTAACTTTCAACAAGCTTATTTTTATTTTTTATTATATAGGGGGCAAACGACCAGACGTATCGCCTGATGGTAAGCGATTACCGCCGCCCATTGACACCCGCAACACCCGAGGCGTTACAAGTGCGGTGCCGGCCTTTTAGGAAGGAGTACGCTCTTTTCTTGAAGGTTTCTTATATTTTGCATCACCTACATTTTCATTCTTTACGTTTCAGTTTCATCACAAATAAAGTGCGTTTGACGTCTGCTCGATTGCCCTACGTTTCCGTAAAAAAAGTACAATCCATACTAATATTATAAATACGAAAGTAACTCTGTCATTATAAATTCAAAAACTTCTACCTAATATGTACTTCGTAAGTTGTAAAACGACATAAGTGTCAACTGTCGAGATCAAGATATATTGTAAGGACTATATGGTACATAGTTAGTGTTCCATATTCTAACGACACGGCAACCATGATTCGAGGTGGTACAAAAATGATTAGCCATTGTGACACGGTATGATAAAGAAATTTCCAGGTAATCTATTCTTCTGAAATTCTCCAGAAAAGATTGTTATATATACCTAGTTGTAACAATCTATCATAACTATTAACACGAACTAATACGTATTTACAAAAAAAAGTATATATGTTATTGTACATTTATATCAGTTGTCTAGTACCTAATACAAGTTCTGCTTAGCTTGTGACTAAATGGCGTTGTGTGCTATATGTCCGAAATATTGATTTTATTCACAAAAACAAAAAGTATAGGAAAAAAGTGTGATAAGAAACAGTGTTGGCGTCTGTCGACAGTCTCAATAATAAATCACCATATTTTCCTGTTACGAGTATTATACAGGTTAAAGTTGGGGTTAGGTTATCATAAGAAAATCAGTATCATCCGTGGGAGACTGTAATGTACTCATCTATTAGTTCAAAATATAAATCTCTATTCTAATTTTAAGAGTAGGGGTTATTTTCTTAAAAGCCATAGACTATGAATGTCTCTATGGCAGGTGATCGCTTAGTATACGAGTAAAATACAGATAAAATTGAAGTTTTGCGCAATATAATATGCATGGTGCGTTTCTGGTTGTTAATACGTGCATACATGTTTTAACAAAAAACTCAGTGCATCATTATTTTTAGCTGCAGTCTAGAACCTATATCTATGCACGAAGATCTAAAAGATACAGATATAACTTTAGTTTAGTTAGGTATTATTATGGCCTTCAATAGTCCACTGCTGGACATATGCGTCTCCTCAGAAGGATGGTTTTGGCCAGGTATACCACGCTAGCCAGAGGGTTGGTAGAGGGTTTGTGTCAAGTTTTCCTTCTCTTTAGAGTGCAACTGCTCTGCATAGTGTACTCCTTTAGTCGTCTCTAAGACGGCTATATTATTATAAAGTTTCATCAAAATCCGTTTAGTAGTTTTGCTTGAAGGAGCAACAAACATACTCACTTACATACTCACAAACTGTAGCGTTTATAATATTAGTGGGAAATTATTATTTTCTTTACACATTTTGTCCATTGTTAAGTTTCTCTTCAAAAGTTACTTGAGAACGTAACTATTAATGACAAAACAAATGTTTTTGTGTAAGATAACCTAAGATTGTGCAACGTCCTTTTACATCGAATATACACAATATAGATAGATATCAGATAAAGGACTATTTACATTATTATACTATTACACTAATGTTTTGTTGTCTAAAAATTCAATGAAAATCTGAAATTTTGAGGGTACATTAAGAAACGATCCATCTATCTATCACATTTTTTTATGGAATAGTGTGCAAACGAGCAGTCATATCGCCTGATGGTAAGCGATCACCGCCGCCCATGGACACAGCAACACGAGAGGCGTCACAAGTGCGTTACCGACCTTTTAAGAAGGAGTGCGCTCTTTTCTTGAAGGTTTGAGGGTCGGAGGTCGTTGGTCCGGGAATACCGCAGGCGACAGTTCAATCAGACAGACATTACAATCTATTAGTGTGGTGACTATATAATAATACGAGTGTCACTACCCCTGCTCAGCCCATGGGTGTCGTAAGAGATAAGCAAAGCAAAAAACGCACGACAACAGCACTGCAAAGAGAAGGTAAACTTGAAACAAACTAAACCAGCCCCTACCCCCTAAAACTGGTCAGCATTTTATAATAGGCCTGAATACCCCTCTTATACCGATGAAACGCTATGCACTTCGTAGCGTGGAGCGGGCAGTGTGTTAATCACCTAAGAAGAGGCCTATGTTCAGTGGTGGACTATTAAAAACTACTAATGATGATGACTGAGAAATGCTCCCGTCTATTACATCATAATGCGCGTACGCATTGGACAAGGTTAAAAGATAAGGTTTAAAGATAAGCTCAAGATTCTTTTAGGGAGGCTGTCACCGATAGCAATGGCATGAGTCAATCTTAAATGCGTCGGTTTAATTGTTTTGATAATTCGACAACATTTATTTATTTCACAGTTTCTTGGAGAAACCTGTGTTATCGTAGGCATCCGCTGATTGATTCGGCATAATAATATGACTAAAGTTGAGACCGGATATTTGTAGCGCTGCCTGTTGTTTATGTGTTGGTATTACAACGAAAAATGCGATGGTCGTATTCAGCGTGATTATTTGAAGGAAGGACATAATCAAGGACGCGATAGAACTCGGTTTCACTTAACAAAGAAAATTAAATTCAATAAAAACAACACATACTTAAACAATAAAAAATATAGACAAATGTAAATTACGAAAATAGTGGCCGTATAACCTGGCTACAATATTAACGTCGCATACGTTTACCGCAATTTGAATGCAGTTGACAGAGATACATAGGCCGGAGAAGGCCTTTGCCAATTGGCAAACGGGTCTGCAGAAAATAAATAAAATGCAATCACTGAGTTCAGTTTACTTTTAAGTTAAATTTAAAAATGTGTGAGGTTCGTTTTGAAAAAAAAATTGTTATTGGGTTAAGTCGATCCGAATAAAGGCTTACATAACGAGTATTTTTATCATCGCTCACATTTATCGCAAACCGAATGCTGTCGACAAAATGCGCCGACCACAGATCACCCCCCATAGATACCTCACTATCGAATATTTGCTCCGATTCGACTTCACCAAACGAGCTATGCGGGGGATGCGGGGGATGCGCGGCACGCGCAACTGCTCTGGGATTGGACAGTTCAAGGTCAAGGGTAGTCTGGCGGCGACCGACGCTGAAGTGAGGAACGGTAGGGTCTGGAGTCGAACGGAAGAATAAGAGAATAAGCAGAAGGCGGCACGTACCTGGCGCCGAGCCAGGCGGCGATGACGCGCTTGTGATAGTCCCTGGAGCGGAGCGCGTGGCGCAGCGCCAGCGCCAGCGCGCCGGCGGCGGCCGCCAGCAGCGCGCCGCCCACGACCCACCACACGCCGCGCCCGCCGCCCCCCTGCAGCACGGGCGGCGAGTCGCTCCGACCTGCACCACCCACCACCACACACCGCTCACTTTAGAGCAGGCTCGAAGGACCAATGCAGAGGGTTGCCTTGCTCCTTCGAGCCATACTTTATTCACTACTATACCGATAATGTCTTGAGGTCTCGGGTCCGATTCGTGGTTCGGATCAAATGTTTGTATGACCTACAAATATTTGTTTCGGAGTTTGGTCTATGTAGGTATAATATGTATGAATTTACAAAAAAAAAATTGTCAAGTAACCGTAACACGAACTCTGCTTAACTTGGGCGACTAGGTGTTGTGTGTCAGATTTCCAAAATAATTGTTCGTTTATAATCTAAACAAATACGAAGCTCATGGGCGAAATGCGCATCGCTTCGAAAACGGCCTTGACGAAGACCTTGTTTTGACATCATTGAATGTAATGATTCAAAAAAACTCTAGAAAATTACTACAAACTCAAAACGACAAGGTCAAATGAAAAAAAAACCGGTTTTGAAAATGTTTGAAGGTTAACGTTAGGTAATTATGTTATTCTATTTCATTATTTAATATTTTTATACTTGTAATTCGGGCACTGCTGATACATTAAAAACGATGACACAAATAAACATAATGAATAGAAACGTTAAATTCAAATTAATACAATCTACGAACTTGCTCTGATATCCATTCAATAATATATATACTAGGTATATATAGTTCCTTCAATTAGGCGTATTGAAACTAACATCATATGTTATTTATACTCTCGATTGTCTGCACTTGATGGAACTTGTTGATTCTTGTCGCCCTACGGCATTATCAACGTTTGTATGAAACTTACATCTCCCTAATGCAACTAGCATCTTCTAGAAACAACTAAAGCAAATATCAACGGTATCAACAGCTTTAAAAAGTGCCTAGTGTGAGTTTCTTACATCAACTTGCTCTCGACCACAAGCGCATTTGACGTTGCGATTGATGATTTCAGTGCGGTCCATTACAATGTCGACCGCGTGAGGTTCGAGTCGATGTAAATCAAGCTCACACTAGCACTTTTAAAATGACAAAATACTTACAAAATTTATGTAATATTTCAGTTTGCGAGTTGAGTACTGGATACCAGGGTGGTTCGAACCTCAAGAACGCCAGGTAACATCCGGGGGGCAGCACCAGGTCGCAAATTAACTGAGTTGTATTTAACACCTTACAGCTCCCAGGCGCCGGGGTCATGTAATCCTCGTACTGATCACACAACAATTTTAAATTTAATTTAATGTTGAACACAGCCTTCACAGTGCACTACTGGACATTGGCTTCTTTTTATTCATTTTTTTAAAAGACAACGCCTGCATTAGGAACATACATGAAACACAAAGAACACCCAGACATAGATCAACCACTTGTGGATCACACACAAAGTGTTGTGTGACTCACTTAAGGATGACTTACACACGATGTATATTCCTAATGCGGAGTTGTCTTCAAAAGAAAAAATAACAGTGTTGTCCCATATAGGATTTGAACCCACAACACTTGGCACAGTAAAAAATTTTTGTTTTTTACGTGTGGAAACCCCTCTGGCCGTCACCCCGCCGGGGTTTGCGGCGGGGCGGTGTGTCGGAATCGAACCGACTAAAACCACACGGTGTGCCACTCTGCGCCTGAGAAGGGAGGGGTCCGGGAACTGCTGTTATTACGACGACCGGACCAGCACAGTAAGCCACTAGGCCAACCATGCAGCCCTCTCCTGAGAAAGGAGGCTTTGGCCTACTGTACCAGACTGGTTGGTGCAGGATTTGATTCTAGTTTTCCTTCTCTTTGCAGTGACATTGTCTTTGAAATAGAATCATATTATCTTGTCACTAATTTGAATAGTTATTTAGTCATTGTAGCTTTAAATTTACTGATTAATGTTAATAATTAAAAGAAAACAGAATTAAAATGAAACTAATGTGTTTTATCACATAGGGGCAAACTGGCAGATGTGTCTACCAATAACAAATAATTAACTAAAATTAATAGTATATGATATTTTAGCTAATATACATTATATGAACAAAACTTGTGAAGAAGTAAATAAACATTTATTAAAACAATGGACTTACTTCATCCTTATCACCCAGTTTCCGTTTAACTCGAACCGAATAGTTGTAAGGTATTGGCATTGCATAGATCCATCTAATAGACACATCTTTTCTGCAAAACACAAAAACATTTGTTTACTTACTTGACAGTAGGTACATTTTACTGTATGAGATAATGCTAATTAAATTTTAAACTCTTACAATAAAATAAAAATAATAGAAAACTATATTTTAACATTAATGTAATGAAGTAACAAATCATTCTGTCGGAAGAATATGGGGTTGTAGACAAGGGTTGTAAACAGCCCATTTATGTACAAGCATAGCTCTCACAGTTAAATGATAATGATTAATATTTCTATGTATGTGTGTATGTATGTATGTGTATGTATGTGTATGTATGTGTATGTGTGTATATGTATGTATGTGTATGTATGTGTATGTGTGTATATGTATGTATGTGTATACCAAATTGATGGTTAACCACCAAGACCTTCTTAGTATATGAGATAGCACATATTCTAAGGTCTTGGTGGTTCTATTTACCATTTAACATTAACATGCTTCAGTTAGACACTTTTAAAAATTATATTTAATAATTTTATTTCTTACAAAATGTGGGTACACATAAAAAAATCAGCTTAATAAAGTCATAAATAACTTACTCCTTAGGAATATTGATAACCTTTGGTTTACTCTTCTTGAACATGTCAATTGTTAGATTATTTTGTACGAGAAAAAATTTGTCACTTATTTTGTTTGCCTTCTTGTCAGGCCTGAACTCACTGCGGATGCTGTAGCAGGCAGAGAATATGACATCAAAGTTCACTATATAACAAACCTGCAAATAAAATATTTGTAATAATAATTGGACACATCACATCTCACACAAAAATCTTACTAATACATATTGTAAACGCGAAAGTGAGTATGTAAGTATGTTTATTGCTCTTTCATGCAAAAACTACTGAATGTTACTGTCATACCGCGTGCAGTGGGTAGCACCGCGGGGTTCAGCTAGTACTTATATATTTTTCAATACCTGATATATGTAGTAGCAACTCCCGCATTATGAATATACATCCTGTGTCGTGGGGATACTTTACAAAAATACACGAAACAGACACAAAGTACATCCTAAGGATAAATTACAGCCAGACAGAACTCGTGTGCTCATTTTTGCTTTGTGTTTGTCATACAATTTTTATTCTAGGTGCCAGTCAAACCAAGAACATTCAGCTAAGCAGGCAGTCATCATCACTAAACCAAATAATAATAACAAACTGAGGTGTTACCTATTGCGGCACATAAGAATGTTCTCAGTTCTTAAAAATACACATTGCAGGGAACTGAGATCATCAGAAAACTTAGTAGTAAAAATGCCAACACATTCCACTTAATTTGCAAACAAATCTTTTACTGTGCAATCAGTAAGGCTTTGGAACAACTTGCCTGAGACAGCAAAAACCTTGACTGTGTTTAAAAAGCTGGTGAAGGATTACTACTTGTTATTGTGAATACTTTAGTTTTATTTTGGATAGGATTTATATAGTTCTGTAAATTTTAACAACCTTTATGTACTTACATTTGTGAAATAATACATGTGTAAGGTGAATGAGTATGTATTTAAAGTAGGTATATATCTACCACCTTTTTGAAGTGAAAACTTCTTTAGCGGCGCTGTGTACTTTTTTGGAATGGGTAAAAATGTATAAGCTCGCGTCAGGTCACGTGACCTGATCGAAAATTCGTAAGACGGATGGAGAGAGGACGTATAAACTAGCGTCAGGTCACGTGACAGGAAAGGCGGCGCAGGGCGCTTGCGCGAATTTTCGTGTGTGTATGTAATATAAATTGTCATGTTTGTGTACGATAGCGCAATAAATGAATATTGTATTCCACCACATAAATAATAGTACTTTTATACTGATAATAAAAGCAATTCGTACAAAATTATTCTCTAACCATTCCAAAATTTCAAAAATTCACAACGTTAATATTCAAGTTTTCACTTCTGCCGGCACTCCCGGAGTGCAATTTTTTTTTATTCCCATTGTAATAATTGTGTTACTTGTGTATTACTACTCGAAGATTTTAAACACCTGATGTCCATGATATGGTTGTATAGAGATCGCCATGAGCGATAAGACTGCCAATTGTTGTATTTTGAGACTTATTTCATGTATTGTTTTTTATTATGTACACAATAAAGATAAATATATAAAATAAGCAATAGGGGTTACATTATGCTTGAAGGTTTACAACTAAGAAATCTTGAATCCAGAGATAGCCATCTCAATAATAAATCATTTTTTATACTGATACTCTTTACTTCATACTAGCTTTTATCTGTGGATCCTATAAGTAATCTGTCTATTATCGGGAATCCAAGTAACTTCATACCAAATTTCATTGAAATCAGTAGGTACAGCAGGAGCACAGTGAGCAAGTGTAACAGATAGACAGTTTCTTTTAAATTCATTATATTATGAATTATTGGAAGTACAACTTTTACTTCAAAAGGTACTTATTTAATTCATGAAATACAAAACTATTGCATACATGTTTTTTTTTAAACTGTACTGTTTGTATTTAAATTTATATCTGAATGTGAGAAGTATGGTGAGAATATCAATTGAGGGTATTAATTATTTTCTTAAAATAGTACTGTGTGGACTACCCACATTAAAGTTTTAGAAAGTTAAGATGGAAAGAAACTAGAAGTTAAGAAGCTTAAAAAAAGAATAATTGTGAAAAAGTTGTGTTTTTGTTTAGCATTAAAACTAAACAAGCTTCATATTTCATTATTATTTCAATTATTATTGCAATAAAATATATTTTTAATAATAATATTATGATTTCTGATTAAGTTTTTAATGTTTTATAATAAAAGATCTTAAAGTTGATAGTCAATTCATTACTAGAAAAAAATTGCAGAGCACAAACATATTGATCAATTATGCTATGAATTTATTAAAAATTGTCGAATATTTGATTCTAAAAATGTGATAATTAGATACTAACATTATTACAGTTTGGTGGATTGTAGATAGGTTCCTCGAAAACGGAATGCACCCTATATAAGGGGCGAGTTTTATTACAGTTTAGACCGTCGTAGAACCATAGCTCCACGCGCCAATCTGTGAGCTTCGGGTTTTTTACCGTACACAACTTCAAGGTGTATCGGCCAGGCATATTCGGTGTCGGAGTGAACTCCGTGTATTTGTCGCCGACTTCTCCGCATTTGTATTCCACTAGATGACCCTCCGCTAGACACAGTAAACACAGCAACACAACTGCCACAAACATTGCACACAGTTTTTGTCAAATTATGTAAATAACTTCATGACGACTTCACTTCTACAGAATACTTGCATAAATAACTGAACCAGTTTTGACCAGTCAGTGTTCCTTGTTACATTTTATTGCACAGTGAGGGTACAACAAGAACTATAACGTCTTTAATACTTAACATCAATCAATAATAATAGCACAAACAAAAATGTATGTAAAACTCAAAATAGTCGTCCACTCTCCCCACTGACAATTCAACTCATCAACTTTTTAGATTACCTGTTCACTGTTGTTTGACAAACAGAATTCACTATGTTGCCAGTTTATAACAACAAAATATACCTATCTTTGATACATTATCACTAATCTACATATTATGCAATTAAAACTATGGCTATGATTTGTGACAAGATAAAATAACTGACAAAATATTAATTTAAATTAACATTCGGTAAGTTTTTTAATATTTTTTTGGATGGACCTGTTAAGAAAATTGGCAGAGATAGAATAACTTAAGTGTTCTCAAACTTTCACTATACTATTTCATTTATTTTAGACTGCCTCGGTGGCGTAGTGGTAGCGTATGCGACTGCTAAGCTTGAGGTCTTGGGTTCGATTCCCGGGTCGGACCAAATGTTTGTATGATCTGCAAATATTTGTTTCGGAGTTTGGGTGTTTTCTATGTATAATATGTATGTATTTACAAAAAAAAGTATATAAGTATTTATATCAGTTGTTCAGTAACCATAACACAAGCTCTGCTAGATGGCGTTGTGTGTTAGATGTCCTGAATATTTATTATTATTATTTTGAATAGTGTGTTAACAAAAACATATTAAAAAGCATTTGTACCAATTTACCAAATAAGACGAATGGGACTTGTTCGGGGTGAGAGTATAGTTATTACGCTGGGTGGTCAAGTTCTTCTTCCCCGTAAATTTATGTGCTACAGCTCCTGTTGATGTGTATGTGTACCCCTATATTCAATGTTACAATTGTTGTGGCTTTGGACACACAAAAATTCAGTGTCGATCCAAAGGTTTGGATCGAGAAAAATACCAACGGATTTCGATCGAAGAAAGGTTTAGATCGAGAAAATGTCAACAGATACTTAACGAATACAGGTTACCGACGCCATAAAATGGCTTTGCCTTTTACATAAAATCCGCAGATTTCCAGATGTCAACATCAGATATAGGTAATTCAAATTCTCATTCAAACACTAACTCAATCTAATGTAGACATGGCGTTCAACGTTGCCCCTATAGTCGATATGTATAAAAACCCTCAACCTGTTAATAATTTTCTTATCAACTCAGAACATGTTACAATGGATCTGTAGAATATGAACCTGATGATTTTATGGGCGTAGGAATATACCTACCATGCACAGTTTAATATCGTTCAGAAAGTAAAGTGCCCACCTGAAGCCACAGTTTTTACTGGTGAATGTCTTGGCATCCTGAAGGCTCAGGAATACGTGTTACTTTTTAAACTTGGAAATAGTTTAATTTTAACTGACTCCATGAGTGCTCTTTCGGCGCTCTTGAGATATCCTTTTAAGTCTAAACAATAATTTCCTCTCATAAAGCATTTTAGGAGTAAATCGAGTTCCTGGATTTCGAGTCACTGTGAAATAAGTGGTAATGAAAGAGCTGACAGACTTGGCAATGAGGCTTAGGTGTGTGGAGATAATGTACCGTTTAAAAATTATACTCAGGACTGGGCTACTGTCCCTAGACGTTATCTTGGGGATTCCTGGGATAGAGTTTGAGAAAAAGTTCTCGTTCAAAAGGGAAATACTACTTTAGTATAGAATCGAAAATTCCTCGTAAACCTTGGTTCTCTGTCCTCAAACATGGCAAGATTGCGACAACCATTCTAATAAGAATGAGATTAGGTCACTCCACTTGTTCAGCACATCTGGCACGATTTCATATTATAGATAGTTCTCAGTGTGAATGTGGATATGACTTTGGGAATCTGAACCATTTATTTCTTTCCTGTCGAATTCATGACCGTAGGTACTGCCTTTTATAATGACCTGATTTTACTCGGTGTTCCTTTTCCCACTTCCATAAAGACTTCTTTTTTCTTTTAACCCCCCATATATAGTGTTTTTGCGAATTATATTTATAATAATAACATTAAATTATATGCCTGTTTTATAATAAAATATTTAATTTGAAGTATGTAAGTATTATACCTACACATTACTTATCTTGTTTCCTTTGTTCCAAATTCCCATTTTGCCGTTTCGCGATAATATGTTTCCTTAATTTTCACGTTGTGTCATTCAAATACCAACCAAATAAAACTTGACGCTGGCAAATGCACAGATGTGCGATCCAAGTTATCCTGCATAACTGCATTTATTTCTAAATAATTGAATGATGGCTAGGCTTGGTGTTTACTGCGAACAGTAGAACTTCCTGAAATTAGCTCGATCAACCAAACAAACAAACTTTTCAGCTTAATATTATAGTATTAGTATCGTTAGAGATCAGCATCACTGACACAATATTATATAGTTGTTCTCAATGATTGGCACTATTAAACGTGATTACAACAAATTTCAAAGATTGTCGCCCTCTTATGTTTTCACACAACGCCATCTAGCGGTATCAAAAGACATCTAATTCTGTGGACATACTGACTTCTGATCTGTGAAACTGAATCTGATGGTAAGCGATTACCGCCGTCCATGGACGCAACACCAGAGGCATCACAAGTCCGTTGCTGGTCTTTTAAGGAGTACACTCTTTTCTTGAAGGCTTGAATGTCGTATTGGATCGGGAACACAGCAGGCGACAGTTCATTTCACAGTTTTCTCCTCCCTTAATATGAAACCATCCAATAGTAAAAGTTATTTTTAAATTGAATTAATAGTTCTCAAGATTAGTACTTTAGCCAAATAGAAATAAGTGTGCCTAGATAGCTGTTCGCTGCAACCTGTTCTATGTAAAATGCTGGTACCTGTTCTACTTCCAAGAGTTAGTAGCATTTATGTTAAAGAGTTCCACAATAAAAGTCAAAAATAATTATTTAAATTGAACTGTCTGAATGTTGTGTGTACCTGCAATAGACATGCATACTAGATATATTATTGTATATTTTGTAACCTAAATTAATTGCATTTTTATGTAGTAGTATGAGTAAAGATTTAAGAATATAGATCATACTCATACTAAATATTCCCAAAGAGGTAATTAAGGATTTGTTAGAGTTAGACCACATACTTTGGCACTATATTTGCCAGTTTTTGTGTTAGTGGATATTGCAAGTACCTATCTTATACCTAGCCTGTATTGAACCCAAAATTATTTGGGTTTCGCTACCTGTTCAATCGGTTTTACTGGAATGTCTATTTTTTCCACAAAGCAACTGAAAAAAGTGCTTTCTCTGTACTTATATATAAATTAAATGCGAATTTAAAAATAAAAGGCTCATTAATATGATATAATAATTATTGTAGGGACCTGAGATCATCAGAGAATTTGAAACTTGAAGTGCCAAAACATTCCATCTGGTTTACAGATAAATCTTTTACTGTGCAAGCAGTAAGACTCTGGAACGATTTGCCTGAAACAATCCTTCGCGCCAAAACCTTGGCTGTATTTAAAAAGCTGGTGAAGGATTTTTATCTGTCATTGTAATTACTTGTTATATATATTATATATATTTTAGTCTGTGTATCTTTCTTTCTTTCTTTTAAAGAAAATAAATAAATATAATTATGGTTACTCAAAAATAAAAACACCACATTTGAAAACGTGTAAGTATATTGCTTCATTATGTACACATAAAGAAAACATTGCACAAATAAAAATAAACCTCATACAATACTTATTCATCGACCTCATAAACAGAATTCACCCACACTTAGAAGAACAATAAGTTAAAACACACACACAGTTAGACTCCGATGTGCTGAGCGAGCACAGCGTAGACGGCCAGGGAAGCCAGGCCGAGCGCAGTGGCGTGTAACGCTCGCAGCGCCAGCAGGGCCCAGGCGCTGAGGGCCAGCGCTCGGCCCACGGCGTCCTCGAGCAGGCTGCGGTAGGGCGCCAGCGCCAGCAGCGAGGCGACGAGCGGCGAGTGGCTCTTGGGCAGGTCGCTGCGCGTCCACAGCCACACGAGCGCGGCCGTGGCGGCCGTGTGCAGCAGCGCCACGTTGGACTCGGCGCACGAGCGCACGTAGCGCCAGTCGAACTCCGAGCCGCGCGCGCCCACCCACAGGGACACGCTGCGGGTCACCACCACCTGGGCCAGACGACCGACATGTTACTGATCATTCAACTTACTTTAGATTACATGTTTTAAAAATAGTAAAATGTTTGGAAAATTTTAGTAAAAACTGCATTTGAAAACAGTAACTAAATCTAATATGTAAAAATGCATTAATAAATATGCTTAAAATTAAAAAAATAAGAGACTAGTTTAGATAGATACCTACATCTTTTTTGTACAGAAACATAAATATACAATTACATTTCATAAAATTACAATGGAAAGCAAAACAATTGTACATATGGCGGCCTTAAAATAGTCTATAATCTCTTCCTGGCAACCGCTGGATGGAATATGCGATAAAATACATAAGAAAAGATGAAATTACGATTTACAGTAAGGGTCATCCACAGAAATTTACACTAATTACAAACTAATAGCAGAAAGAAGACATAAAACATAATTTAAGATTTCTTTTGTAAAAACATGCAATTTCAACCATTAAAACAAGATGTACCACTTAATGTGTTGTTAACAATTCAATACAAACTGCTATGCCAATAAAATATCCAAAGTTATTTATTTTTGTTTCTCATACTAAATCGGCCTCAAAAAGTACTATAAATGAAAATGCTTGTGCATGTGATTGGATGTTTGTTATTACTTCACACTCATATTATGGCTTCAACTTTGGTAATTACTAGTTATACAGACGGCTTGTATTAATATTTCTTAGGCAACCTTTGCCCAGAAAAATGTAATGATCCCGTGAGATGAAAAAGAAATTACTGTGTATATAGTTACTGGTAGTAGTAGTATAGCATTGGGGTGCAACTAGATTTACATTTATTGTAGCATCAAATACCATAGTTAATGGTACTTTCTTACCTCTGCACTCGCCCAACCAATGGCAGATGTGAGTATCTTCGCATGACCTTTGCCTGGCACAGCATTCAAAGCAAAGTAAAGGCCAAGGAGATCAGCAAAGTCCACAGTTGCCTTCAGGATTTCCTGGAATTATTTGTTGAGATCTATGAAATGTAGTAAGCATAAATAAATGTGAAATGTAAACAGAAAAAAAAAGATTTTTCATGACCATTAGGTATCACAACAGTCTCTAATATTCTGCTGATTGGACATCTTCTTAGATAGGATGTTTTGGTCTACTAAATGGCTCCACAGGAGTGTTAACATTGCTTAATTTTAATTCTTCTTCATCACCACACAGAATTTGACATAATCTCTTAATTATAACGGTACATGTACTGCACATCGGAAAATTATATGGGACAATGAACTTGTTTTTTGAATAGCGTGACTCATTAGCATACTAATATTTGATTGAAAGCTCCCGTAGCAGCATAGTCCCAAGTATTAAGTAATCTATATACTAATTTATAAAGCTGAAAAGTTTGCTTGTTTGAGCATGCTAATCTCAGGAAACGCTAGTCCGATTTGAAAAATTCTTTCAGTGTTGGATAGTCCGATTTATTGAGGAAGGCTATAGGCTATATATCATCACTCTAATACTAATAGGAGTGGAGCACCAATGAAGAATGTTTCAAAAACGATAGAAGACGCAAACGAGGTTGCGTGGGTTAGCTAGTAAAAAATATTTACCAAAAATATGTTGTATTCTCCAGAAATATGACTACTATCTGTATCTGGGAAGAAAGTTGCTAACAGCAACATCTTGCACAGTTGCGTGAAGATATACAGTCCACCAGCATACACACATTTTGAAAATGTAGCATACTCCGATCTGAAAGTAAAATATAGAATTTATTTATTGAAACTAATTAGATTATAACCTATTAGAATATTACTTACATTCCAGAGAACTTGTATGCCATATGATATGGTGCGTACACTAACGCTAAGCAATTGCCGAAATGATAAAGGGTCATTGTATTTGATATATCTTTTTCATTCAAAGTTTTAGGGAAATTAGAGCAACTTATTCAGGCGAATCTTGAACATCAAAATGTCTGATTATGACAATCATGTCAATGTCAATAAACGTCATTCATTGCAGACTGAACAAATAAGTGAGTTGAAACGTTAAAAAAATAAAATGTCATTTGTCATATTTTAACATTTAAAACATTATATTTTGCAACGTTATAGTTTTATTATAAGTTAAAACGCCAGGGCTCTTTCCCCTTTTAAAATTTTATTACGTGGGTTCATTGACATCAGAAGTTTAGAAAAACTATAACAATAATTTGTAGAAAAACAATTGCCTTGAGGTACAGTGAGATTATTGCGTGTAAAGTAGTTCTAAAAGAAACGTTCCATTTTCAGGAAGAGTAAGCGTTCTGACCAGTCCTTATAATATTTATATAAAAAGATATATTTTTATACTACGACCAGATTATATTATAAATAAAAAGAAAAATCTGATTGTACATAATGTATTTGAAACAACATTAGTTTTAATGATTGTCTTCAGGAAACATCTGAAACGGTTGCAAAAACTAGTCCCTGCGTGTAATGGATTATAGGCAGCGCGCCAAAGATGAATAATGACAACAGAAACAGATGTAGTGGATTGACTAAAAAATTTAAGTTGCAATTTAGGTTTGTCTACTTGTCTTCTCACAGTAATATTACGAAGTATCATTAAAAATTAAGTCTATACGATGTATTCGCCATCACTAGAATAATAGTTAATATTTGTAACGATTTAAACTACGTATTTGAGGATTTAATTTTTTTCTAACACACATTGAAATTATGTTAATGATATTCCAATTTTATACTTTTTTGTGAATATTATTAACCCCTGTATCATATTCAGGTCAAGATGAGGTAAGAAAAAACTTTCATTGCAACCAAAGAGGGTACCTGCTAGAAAGAGATGCAAAATCAGAGGAACATTTAAAAAAGGGTTCTTTTTAACCCTTCCGTTTTTTAGCACACGCGCAAAAGGGTAAGGGGCACGTTGTCCAATGGTGAGGCAGAGTAAGCTGAATTTTGAATTTTATTTGCCCGGGGAGATGCCCGGATGCTACTTACTCGGTGAGTGCTCCGGACACCATCTCCAAGCAGTATTCGGTTGGAAGTGGTAGTACCAACCTGTTTATTTAAATAAGGAGGGTGTAACGCCTTTATTACATATTCAAGAGTTGTTTTTTAAGTTAACTTAATATTTAATTTTTTATGAGGTTTGTGAGATTCTAGCGGTGAGAAAAGATAATTTGGTGTGGTCTTGTGAATATTATCAGTTAATATGGGATCAATTATTTTTAGATTATTGGCCATGGTGAGTTTTTTATATCATTAAAATATAGATGTAATTGTTGTGTTTTTGTACTATGATAAAATTTGTTTTATTGTAATTTAAGCTAATATGTGTTTCACATAATTGAAGTTTCATAAGATTTCAATAACGATTTATAAAATTTTATGTATTTAAAAAAAATATTATCTGCCCTTAAGTATTTCAATATAATGCAAGGTATATTATTTAAATTTGTATAAATACCAATAAAAATAATTAATTCTTATACTTCTTAGCTAAGTGATAATAAGTAAAGAAAAAATACACAGGTATTAACTTTCTGTAAAGAATTCCAATTTACTTTCATAATTCCATTTCCACCTTCTATGGTTTTAACATTTAAAAAAAATAATCACACTGAAGACACAACAAACCTACTTTGTACATGTATTAATATCAGATACATTTAAGCTTTTTAGTTCACATTAGGACTGGTCATTCAGATACTTTAACTTGTTTGATGTATTTGTTTGAGTTTGAGTATTGTATGATTATGAGTTGCATCTCGAGTTTTATGAGAGGAATAAAGAAATTGGCTAAAATATACCTAATGATAGATACCGTAGGTGTTCTGAGTGTATTAACCTACAGTGACGTGATGTGCCTGTGAAAAAACTTATTAAATTGGTCTACTAGTGGATATAAAAAAAAAGCGTACTCCTTCCTAAAAGGCCGGCAACGCACTTGTGACGCCTCTGGTGTTGCGGGTGTCCATGGGCGGCGGTAATCGCTTACCATCAGGTGATACGTCTGCTCGTTTGCCCCCATATAATAAAAAAAAAAAAGTATATATAAGCCTTACTGACTGTATCCTTTACTACACGAGTCATCGAACAACTGCTAGATCTCTTTCTAATAGTGTCCTATCTCCCGTTTCCCGATTCGCGATCACTCCACATTACGAATATTTTCTTCAACATTCTTTGAAGTCTTCGACTGGCGTGGCCAGCCCTTCCGTACCTCAGGAAGCTAATTCTGCTAGCTCCAACTCGGATACTTTGGTTCTGTGGTAGGACCTCCTTAATCCTTCTAATATATATATATATAATTCTCGTATCGCGGTGTTTGTTACAAAACTCCTCCGAAACAGCTGGACCGATGTTTATGAAACTTTGTGTGCATATCAGATAGGTCTGAGAATCGACCAACATCAATTTTTCATATTCCTAAATGATAAGGGCGACCCACTCCTTTTTTTTTGGCATTACTACCTTTGCCAGGTCAGATTGTTATTTATATAAAAAAGCATAACTAGCTAAATTGTGTTTTATTTTGCATATTTATACCTATGTCTTTTGTATTAAATATTTTTAATTATTGATTTAAACTACCCATTGGGTTATTTTAAGGGATTTCTATCTAATTTTGTTAATTCAGCAATTTTCTTCCAACTAACGTAGTGGCAGTTACAATATTTCAAAAATCTTGAATGAATACCAAAACAATACTTTTTTTTACTCAAAAATATACCTACCTACCTAATAAACTGGTGGCCTCATCTATTCATAATTGATCTCTTTTCTTCCTTAGAAAATCTGATAACCCCATTAGTTAGGAGCGCAACGAAATTGTTTTTCCGTGGTACGGTAGAAAACCTTTCACGATTTTCCCTAAAAATAGTCCAAAAAGTTTGACTACATGACTTATGTAGTATTTTTATGCTCTAAAATTGATATAATTTAATATGTGATGATGATGAAATATCAACAACTGATACGAGTTCAATAACCTTAGAAGTTGTCAGGTATATGTCTATTAGTTGGCTGATGTGTGTCATAAGAAACGGTAGTCTTGGAAAGTAGTTGGGTTCAATTTATATTAGTTGATAAATCAATCAACATTTGTTACGTCAAATATGGTTAATACCGCGGGCCGTAAAACATTGAGCAGTACACTTATAAATTTTTTGCAGTACTCTTAATAGGCTGAACTCTATAAAGTTGATTAGAAATTATCGATTATTTCATAATAGTAATCTAGTTATGGTTGTGTCGTATTTAGATTGTAGAAAGAAACTTATAGGCACAGATTCAATTTTATTGATTTAAAAGGCAAGTAGTTAGCTAGTCAATTTTATTTTTGGGTCAACAAATTATATATTTTAATCCTAGTTATGCCATGCAAAATCTCCTAGTTCGTAATTCTTTGCAGCACTTCTAAGAGCCACGGGAAGATGATTATGGGCTAATGTTATTCCTCAATAGTAAGATATATACTCTACCTAACTCAAAAATAGCAATTGTACCTGATTACTAGTGAAAGGGTTTGGTGCACTTAAACAAGAAACAAATAATAAACTCACGTTTTATTACCATACTGTGTACATTTGTCGTCGTATTTAGTTTAGTACTATTTATGAAATTAATCTATACAAATAAATAAAATTGGAGTGTCAGTTTGTAATATTAAAATAACCGCTTTTTACTAAATCTATATGTATTTATATACGGTAAATAAACAATTTTTTTTTTTAATTTACGGCTGTACCGATGTTGATTTCGCCCCGCGGTTTCAGCTAGTTAGTAATGAAATTGACCTACAGAGACAATGCAAGGCAAACATGTATAATTGTTAACAGACCTACAGCATTTCCTTGATACTTCCTATCATCTATTGATTAATTCCTTTCGAGCCAAAGCTAGTTTAGTGCTAGCTAATCTTGAAAAATTGGAAGCTAAAAAATATCAGTACAATAAACCATAAATTTACTTTTATATAATGTAGTTGCATATTTGTGGTAGGAATTCGGTACCTAATGCGTCATATTCACAAGTAGCGCACGAACATTTGAAATGAAATGAAAAGAGAATAAAAGGGCGGCTGTGTCGTGAGGAGTCCACTCACGTCATCCCTCCATTACAGCATTGTCCGCGCGACAATGGCGAGTGGAGTATAAAGAATCGCGGCCATTAGGTAAATTTCCTCATACATTTTTTTGCGTGACACCCTCGCCGCGTAAAAAGTGGGGAAACGTACATTTGTCATGTGGAAGAGAGTAGTGATCGCGACTCTCGCGAGATCTCAATCTTGGTATGGTGGCGTGAAGTTTTTGTCAAGCTTAATCGACTAGGGTGGCTCAGGTACTACGGTTTTGTGTTTTGGACATTATCTGATAACAAAAACACATGTGTTTTGCACTGCAGACGAGTTTTATAAGTACTGCACGGTTTCCATCCATAACTGTCGAATACTCTCGTTATTCATATTGGAAATTAAACTCATTACCGCTGGTGTTCCGAAAAATAAAGTTTACAAAGTATTTTTTGAAATAAAAACAGTGGTACGCTGATTCTATAATCAAGAAATCCGTTTCACCAATGAACTATAGCCACTTTTTTCAATAAATATATATAAAAGCTGTGCCAGGATTTATTTACATCTCAGGTTTTTGTTTAGGTAGGTCAAGATTCAATAGTTGTTTTGTATAGGTTATGTTCCTTTACCGTCCTTTTCTATCTAGAGTCAAAAGTTCAGATAAAATAAAAATTCATTTAGTACGTGTACCTACATTAGTAATTAGTTCTTGTAATATTTAAAACATTCACAATCGTATTAGTAGCCACAATGTTGAATCTTTTATTTTTAGATTATTCTGTGAATTTAAATTTGTAGAATCAGTTAGTGTCAATTCATGCTTCAGATTCAATAGGTACACATTACTCTTATGGCGATGCAAGTAGGACGTTAGATGTCACAATCAATAATGTATTATAGAAAAATAATTTCAATTTGGTGTGTGAGTGGTGGACAGCGGAATGCATTATTCAGAGCACGTATATTGCAGGCGAGTGTGCCACGCAGATAAGCGAGTATTGAGCCGAAAATGCCGAAAGTCCGAAACAGTCCGTCGCCGGGGGGCCTTATCGGAAACGGCTTACGGTGACCCCATGCAAACTCCCTAATGCGACATCGCTCACCGGTCCCTCCCGCTTTGCCCTCCGGCGATCGATCTCGATGCAAAATTGCCGATAGGGGATGCTAGTTTTGTTTCTTGTGCGTAATTTTTTTATTGGGATTGTATCGATACGATCTTGCTACTCGGACACCAGGTGGTTCGATGATGATTTACGAGAGAAGCAACTCCTTTTTAGTAGTGACAATTACAGAAATATGGACTAAACGTATTAATACAATCTAAATATATCCTGTTGTAACTGATAGTCAGATTTAAATCTGAGTTGAAACATCCCAAGCTTAACACAACTTTAAATATTTAGTAACTGTTAAAAAAGATCATGAAATTCATAAGGGACGTTATTTACCAACGTACCCAAGCACTTATAATTCATGATAGCACGATGTGTTAGTATATGGGGAATTTAGAGGCTGTTCATAAAACCCGATAAGGTTTTATATGCTACTGAATATTGAACGGCAGTGAGCTATATACATATTTTGCAAAGAAATACATGGGTTGTGTCTCTGGGCCGCTTGATAGAGAGTGGGTGGAACACGAAATGAATAATTCGTTCCCTTTTTATACTACTGCAAGAAATTCCACTACTTATTCATATGATATGTATTTGACAAACTTATACATATTAAATTACCTGCTCGGGCTGACATATTCACCAATGCAGAGCCTAGCTAGGCTAGGCTAGGGCTTGGGCTAGGGCTTAAAACATAAAATTATTCGTAGCTGATGTTTCTTTGTGTTGTAAGTACCCACTAAAAAGGATATTTGAAAATATAAACCCTAAGGTGATAAAATAAGAGATGAACGTTTTGCCTTGAAGTTCGTACTTTAATGTTAGAAACACGAAATAAAAACTATAAGAAGCTGCTTTAGATATTTACTGTAGAAATATACCCAAATGATATGATTACTATCAGTCATTACAATTATGATACCTACTCAATGGTTCTTGGTTTCTATTTGTAGGAGCTCAATAGTGGACTTCCCACAACTGAGACCGTGGTGGCGGAAATACAATGATGTGAACTATTTAAATTTTTAATAAGAACCCATAGTGGGCCTGGCGTAAATAACTTCATTATCCTCATTATTATTTATCATTATCAACCTGTTTACTTTTGTACCTAAGAATAGATAAATGTTAATGATGCACACATTAGACGCAATCGGAAGTTATACTTACGAGTATGTACATTTGGTATGTGTATATCAGTTCAGTTCCTGAGTTATTTACGCACCCTCCGCTCCGACCCACCACCGACACATCGCGCATATTTATTCATAGGCCTACGTATTTTTTACTCGGTCATAAATATTAAAGGCGGCTCGTGCCGCCAGGATTTTCAATTCGACAGCAATGTCGGATCCCCTTAGATTTTAGGCTTTCTCTCTTTCCGCGGATTAGAACGGTTTGATGTATGGCCGCGGGTGGCGGTAAATCAAATTTTGATTGCTATTTTCTTTGTGGAAAGTCGGAATCCTCCGCTGGGGACGAGCGTCGAGTAACGTGGGTTAACCGATCCCCAGGCGCGCCGCCGACGCTCTTATATGGGTTCTATGTACAACACATACATTTCTTATATCGGGATTGACATAAAACCGATTAGGTACATTTTTAATATCTTTCTATAAATTAGTAAGTACCTTTGATAATGCCATAGGGTGAAACCGGTCAGGATTAAAGTTAATTAAAACAGTGGAATTAGTAGATACTAGTTTAATTCCTGGAAGTATAAATAACGCTTAAAATTGGAAACTTCGACAATTTTTTTGAAAATTGGCACGTTTGATTCGACTAAATATTACCTAAATTTATTTCTTACAAATCAAATCGAGAAGTATCCAAAATAGATTCTTAAGCTGTACCTATTTCTCATTATTGTTTGTTACAATACAAAATTCAGTAACATTTGTAATAAAATAGCTACAAAGAAAACCGAATTGATACAAGTTTAAGTTTACTTAGGGCAATTGAAATCAAATTTGTTTGGGTAAGTTGATTTTAGTGTAATAACTCGGAGGTCAGGGAGACGGGCCGCGCAGTAACCGCTTGTGTGATCCAATTGCGGGCCGTTCTAAAGGCGATCCGAACGGATGGAATCAAATTCAGCCGCCCTTTAAATATTTGAACTGACGCTGGAGGCGCAGAGTTGGGTCGTTCAGGGGGTACGTACACAAATGACAAATAGCTCATGTTTATTTTTTTGTGATGAAGTTTTAAAAGAGTCTTGAAATAATATTCAAGCAAGGCAATTAATTTCTTTGTAAAACTATATTTTATTTCTAAGCAGTGACGATCATTGAGTGGTTTACCAGTACTGCATACGTAAAATAAATATATTTGAGGTAGTTAGGTTGAAGGAGCGGGCAGCGCCGGTCAGCGACGGAGGGTGGGTGCCCACCTTCGGATAAAAAAAGGATCTCGAAAAATTCTCGACCCTTTTTATACTAAATAGATAGCTAACACGGCCTGAGTGGAGTTTCAATAGATGCTTTCTCGACGGAAGAAGCGACCTGTAAGGAATCGAGGGGCCCAGTGAAAAACCGTGTTATATATATCTGCCGTCGCGTGTAGTGCGTGTCACAGAGTTTTTCCTTTTATTTTTTACGCGTGCCCTCCTCAGAGGGATAAGAGGAATTCTTTTTAAATTGGAAATGTTTTCTAAGAGGATTACGATTTGCGGAGGTGTGTGCCGATGTTGTACGTAGGGAATAAGGGATCGTGTTACTGTTTTGTGTTTAACATTCTTAAAATTTTCTTTATAACATATACGCATCAAGTGGGATTAGAGATTTTGAGGGAGATTGTAAGGGAAGCTTTATTTAACTTTCTAAAAGAAATGAAAGATTTTATTGTAGTTTAATATTATTCATCTGTAGGCGTGTTTATAACGCCCATACCTGTAGTAGGTACTTTCTTAAAGCCTACTCAACAAAAATGCCACGTTGGGATAAAAAATATCGATAACTATAACAATGGACCGATATTCCAAGTGACCATTACTTGTGTGAAGTTGATGTAAGCACAAAGCTGCCGTATGTCGAATAAGGATCTTTTTTGGGTACCTCAAACTATGCTGGCGAGGAAATGTTAAACTTTATTGTTAGGTATAAGAACGAAAGTTCAACAATTGCAAGTTCAACAATGTCCGTACACAGGCGATTATCCTGTGCAGTTGCACCATTAGTGATGGGGATTCAGTTTAAATTTACAAATCGCCCCCGCCCCTGTTGCTTATGGTTTGGACAATTTGAAAGCTTTTGTTGTGAACGAAAACGAATAATAGAAATATTTATTGCTTAGATCTGAATAACGAAAATATTAAAGTGCAATTATTGGGAACGTTGAAAGATTCTTTTAAAAGATAATGAAACAGTAGTAAGATTAAATCACGTTTATACACGAAGTGGCTTGAATTGGTCTTGTGTGTAATGATCAGTACCTTGTATCACACACACCTTGTAACCGACATCTGTATCAGTTATCTGGCAGATAATTTGCAGTTTCTTTCATATAAATTGTGTCAAATCATCCGTCATATAAGTTATCCGGCAGTTAACTATAGACGGTGAAACGGAAGTAATGAAACTGGCCCTACAGAAACATAAGTGAGATCTGCATTTATGAATAAAAACATGTTTCTCAACGTTAAAGAAGAAAGTTCTCTACTAATCTTATAGATATATAGACAAACGGAACAGCAGGAAAAAGCGGTATTTACGTATAAAAACAGAATGAACTTTATCTTAAAACGGAATATCCATTTTATTCATACTTATTACACTTGCACCAAAAAGTTATTGCGTACGTTGTATTGTGATAAACATTTTATTTATATTAAAGCTTGCTTAAAATGGAGTTTGTAAAGAACTGGAATAAGCCAAATTTGATGTTTTTTTAAGCCGTATACAAAATTCGAACAGTCTCCCACGCGAGGGTGCGTGATCGACGTGTGGAGTAAAAAAAATATTTTGTTACAATGAGGGGATTGCACGGTTTAAATTGCGACCGCCTTCTATAATTGAGTTCTATGGTCACACAGCGATTGTGCAAGGGCTATTGTGGACTTAAACAGGTGGTCACCCGGCCAATACAATTATTGCAGGATTATGTTGAGAAAAGAAGATCAGGAAGTGTTTTTCGCAACAAAGTTGAACGAATTATTAATATCAGTTACAAATTAGTTTCACCGTGAGAGAACCACGCTTCGGCATGCATTGGCCGGCTGGATTAGAGTGATACCACGGCCTCACAGAAAACCGGTTTGAAACAGCGCCTGCGCTGTGATTCACCGAGTGAGTGAGGATACCAGAGGCCGATACCGCAACCTCTCCTCATTCCCCTTCCCATCCCAAAGGCTGGCAACGTCTCTGGTGCTGCGAGTGAAACGTTAACTCGTTTGTCCCCTATTCTATAAAAATATCTTAATAACATTATCATCAAGGTGTTTATATGTTCATTCATATGGTTTATGTCAAAAAGTTTGACTGTGGCCGAGATATTCATGATAGAACATCATCTGTTCAATCCTGGCATTTCAACATGATTGACTCGACAGACAGTGTCTTTTAAAAGTTTTGATAAATTCTATTAGCTGCATGGAAGAAGTACACATATACACATATTTTTGGCCTCAACAATATTAAAAAGACTAATCAAATCTATGTTGTTCGTTCGTTAGTCACTTTAGAACGGCTAAAGTGACTTACGAACGAACAACATATAATTTTTGTTCGCCTTTTTAAAGTAGTAGGTACGTCTAAAAATCATAAGTACGATTTTAGCAGACCTCTTTAAAAGAAAATCACGTACGATAAATTCACCCGGCATGGATTGCTAAGAATTTATACTGTTGTATTAATATTTTTGCAAATTGCACCTCAAGTACTCGTATATTATCTTATTTTTGCCTCGCTTTTGCATCACGAGTACCTACCTAAAATATAAAACAAAAGCTATCTACCCCTCTCGTTGAACTTTTTTTGTTTACGAGGTGGAAAATCCCTTCGGATCTCCAGCTCCTCGGGGACTGAAGAGCCAGGTATGTGGTGAGTCCACTAAAACCACCCCGGCGGCCGGTCTCAGGCACCCTGCTCTGGGGAGGACCTGAAATAACTTGGTCCAGGTCCTCCCCAGAACGGAAGGACGGACACCGCGTCTATCTCACTCTCTGACCCCTCTCGTTGACCTAGAATTAAGAAAGTTTTAAAGTAAGTGACTTGTCTTGTTTCCATAAAGAAAAGAAATTAAAACCGAGTTTTAGTGACAAAAAATAGTGTTTCCAGTTTAAACGATTCCGTCTTTTAGTTGTAGGTAGGCATTTAGTGTTAACTTTTGTCAAAATGCAAAGAAAACAGAGAGTCAGTCAAATTTAAAAAGCGAATATATATGTACAAATTATTCCTATAACTATTATGACATAATTGTCAGCCGCTTCTATAATTTCAACTTAACTTTCGTGTGAAAAATCATGTGTTCGATTTATAGGTATATCGTCTTACTTATAGCTTATGTAACGAAAACAGTGCTTTTCTAAACATATTTAGCAACTATATTGCTAATCTGTAATATAAAACTTCAATCGTCTGTTTTATTGCGTTTCGATGTTTTATTGTACAGTAAGTAATTACTGTTTAGTGAATGCAGTAGTATGTCAAATTATCGCGGCCGGACGTAACTAACAAATATAATGTGCGGTTTATGCTATATTAAGATCTTTTTACTATTACGGCTACATCTTGGAAGCACATAAACAGGCTGTAACCGAGTCCGGTCATTACGCGAAATGTCCCCAAACAAAGAAATATTATTGCGACATATGACACCTATACGAATACGCGCCGATCATTTAAAGCTCGTAAAAACTCTTTTCATCATTCCTTCTTTTTACAAGAATATAAATGTGATGCGAACATTGCTTAGGGATTTATACAAACAGGTTTCTACAAAATATTGTCTCAACTTTTGTTTCGCAAGGTAGTTACTGCAAACGTGTTAATGTGTAAAGTACACATTCATTCACAAAAGGCATGACATAAAATAATATTGGCTAATTCATCGGCGTGCGTTCGCAACAAAAACAGTCGCAGTTTGTAAGTAGGTACGTACGTAAAGAAAAACAAAGCGATAGGTTTCAAGTAATAAAACATTTTCGACTGGCCGGATCACTCCGCCTTCGCCCTATGGTAATAAAAAGAGATACATTATAAATGGTATGGGACATTGTCCATGGTAGTTATAGGTTATAGTCAGCGCGGCCGCGACGCGTGACGTACTTAAATGTTTTATTGTTTTTTCACGGCAACATATACCATTAGTACTGCGTTATAATATTTTGCTTAGTACACAATAACGCGGAGACATAAACGAAGTTATGTCGCGTTGTGTTCCATGGAATTAGGCTGCGTAAAATTGTTATAATACATCTCTTTACACTCAACTATAAAAATGTCATACTTAACAAAATGGACAAACATTTATGTAAGTGACTGCTTATAGGTGATGATATCGGAACTTGCATGAGATAAGGTTTAGAGGCGCCTCCAATATCCCATTATAAAGATATTGAAGCGAGTACTCCCGCTAACACTCACGTAATGATGAATGATTGATTTAGGTATTGACACAGGAGAGATCTCTCGTAAAAGGGTTATGGAGCGTCGTCAGGACATTAGCTGTAAATGATGGATGAGCACTGTTTGTCTGTTGGTGACTTGATATCGCCATTAGCTCGTTAATGTTTATTATCTAAGCTCCTATTATAACACAGGTACGTGCTTGTGTCGGTTTCACAAAATGCGTGCAGTGTTAAGACGATAATAATCAAACACACAAAAAACCTACGTTCATAGAATCTTGGTCTCTAATAAAATCTTGATGTGATAAAAACAATGTATCAATTATCGTCACAAAGTTTTATAAAAGTAATGTACTCATAGTCAGTTAATCCAATGCCTGGATTTATATGTTGTATATTTTAGCAACAAATCCGGGGTTCTTTTATTGCGACACAAACAGATACATTTTTTATATCGTGTTTGACGTGGAGCCAGTGGCTATCTGACTCGACATGACTCTGCAACGATAGCAATAAATTTATTCCATTAACATATAGTTTCTTTATCAAATTTCCCGCCTTTATGGGGCCTGAAACGGCGGCCATGATTAATATTTCAACCGTGACTAGCCGCGCTTAACCGAGCGGAATATATCGCTTATCTAATGTACATATATGTTTGTACGCGATGTTTTGTGTGTTTATTTACCCTCCATACATCTAATATTTTAACAATGAATTTATGGTTAGACTAGTTCTATGAAATCATAGAACTAGTCTGTTAAATTTTATCTGTCAATAATCTTTCTCATGAATAAATCTTTTTTGTCGAAAGCTTAGCAATTATAAATAGATATTGGCGGCAGGTTGTAGTGTTTGTACTTCTTGTGGTATTTTTAGTTTTTGAAATAATATAACCCAAAGTTATTTTTGGCCTCATTTTTTATATGCCAGCTAGGGGTGGAGGCGTCTCGCAATCCATTAAAGCTGAAAAACACTTGAAATTCAGCGACTCATACAATAAACATCATTGCGAGTCACGAAGTCGGTTTTTGTGTCGGAGGCAGACGCGGTTTTTTACCAAAGCTTCTTGTGTTGTGTTTTTGTCCACGGACCAGGAGCCGATTGCGGTAGCACGTCTCTTTGCCATTTATATTCGTAATTGTTTAGTTCTTTTTTTTCGTTTTTGTTTGTATGTTAATAGTTTCTTTCTTCATTGGAACATCTTTCGACGTGGAGGTTAGTTGGAGTTAAGTTTTATAATGTTTACGAATGTCCACATTTGCTCCTGGACACACCTTCGCTAAGTATTACACCTGTTTTTTGCCTGTTATTCGTGTGTTTCTGTGTGCTTCGACTTGGTTCAAGAATCTAGGAAAGAAATATCGAAGTGAAGCTACGAGTATTATAGTTATTTCATTATAATTGTAAGCCCAGTACCCGTAGTAAAACTCTCATTATTCGCCGCATAAACTGGGGCATACATTAGTGGTGCGTAGGACGGTGGTATAACTTGGAGGGATTTTGAGCGGCGGCAGAAAAAATTGATGCGACTTATCTCACCCGGCGACCGTCAGCGCCACTCCGGGCCAGCCCTGAGATAAGCGTATGAAATGTTTTATGTATGTTCGGATTTAAGTTTTCCACTATTGACTATGTAAGAAGGGGACACTAAAAATATGAAGGTATTAAGGAAAAATGTGGCAAAATCTTTTAGGATTCTCACCAACTGTTTGTTTAGATGTGTCTCACGTTACTCGTATTGAATTAACTAGCGAATATACACAGAAAGAGCTTTAGCCATTTAACTTAAATAATTTCATTTGATAAGGTCAATGTTGTTCATGTGTGTGTGTGCTGGACAGTAGTAAGAATTTAGTAACTGTATAATACAACAAAACTCAAATTATATTCAATTTATAATTTGAAAATCTTTCGAGTTACGTTACAATATTTTAATTTGATTTGATTTTTGTAGAAACATTATTCTAGGAATATTTATTTATTTATTCTTGTAAGATAAAGTTTCTAAGTGCAGAAGGCACTAGATATAACTATATACTATGTTGTGGGGCGTTTAAAAACAATTATGAAACGGACATAAAGTACAACAATTTACGGATCAGGAGTGAGGGGTTCGAACCCACAACACTCAGCGGCGAGATAACTGTCTAAATCACTACACCATCTGTGAAGTCAATATATCTCATTTTGTAAATATTTTTAATATTATTTCGAATGGAAATAAATATGAACTATGCATTCAAATAATCCTTAATTCGACCACTCCTTGACAGATAAAGATTCAGCCATACAGAATATTTTGTTAAGAAGGGTCTCTCGACGTGTGGAGTTAGCACATCGCCCTCGCCGGTCCTCGCTTGACCTCACGTCTCGCGGGGGGAACTTAACATTTACAGCATTGTTCTTTTATTGCACGTCCCATCCACGTTCTCCTTCTGTAGGGGTGAATAGACAACATACTGCAAGAGATAACATACTGTTGCATGGTGATTCTGGAAATTTTGCCTAAAACTCTGTTTAAATACTTGTTAGAACTACGAAATAATCAATATCATGAAGGTATTATAAGAGAGTAAGTCAACTTCGTTGTACAGAGGTTCCTGTACAACGATCACTACTTGCCATTGCAGCAATTGTAAGTTTTGCTTCAAATTGTTATTTTTGTTACTATGTATGTATTCAGGTACATTAATCAGTTTCCTTTTAAATACCTATTTTTTTTCTGACCACTTATACAACGTACTTATATAATTATCCTACTACTATTATAAAGGCGAAAGTTTGAAAGTATGGATGTATGTATGTATGGATGTTTGTTACTCTTTCACGTAAAAACTACTGAATGGATTTGAATGAAACTTTACCACAATATAGCTTATACATCAGAATAACACATAGGCTACTATTTATAAAGATATAGCTTCGCCTCGCGGCGTTGCCCGCAGTTATCATCGTACCGCGGGTAGCACCGCGGGGTTCAGCTAGTATAGAAATAATTTACATTATCATTCTAAAAAATACATGTAAATTACAGTCCGAATACATTTACATACATTTAACCATATATAAAATCACCATATAACAGTAGACCACCAAACTCTACCAAGAAACCGTTGGTTAGAGCTCCAAAGACAGGAACCTCCTCACAAGGGTTGTGTCAAAGAGGAATGCCTTCTGCCTCATATCCTAAATACAGCCTTCTAATATGCGCCTCTTAAGATGAACTGTTATCATAAATCAACGAAGAGCCTAAACCTACAGACTTGAACTTTTGACAGTTGATGCTTTTTAAAATAGCTTTTATTTTAACTAGGCGTCGGCGTTCAGACATTTTAAAACTGTCTCCTCGGTGGTGCAGTGGTAGCGTATGCAACTGCTGTGCTTGAAGTTTCGAATTCGATTCCCTGGTCGGACCAAATATTTGTATGATCTGCAAATACATATATTTACAAAAAATTGTAAATCATGTATTTATATCACTTTCCTAGTACCCATAGTACAAGCTTTGCTTAGTGAAGATATGCTTAGATGTCCTATATATTTATTTATTGTATTTCGAAACGTTACGTTAAAGACTGTAGTTGTTCACTTTCAAAAGAATAATAATAATACATTCTTTATTGCAGCAAATTACATTTTATAATAAAAATATAAGCCCTGATTAGATTAGAAACTAGCGTGAGCTGTAAAATTATATTCCTATGGAGAAAAACCGGCTAGAAAGTCCATAAATTGCTCTTAAAAAAACAGATTCACAATTGTTGTGGACATTAATATTAACGTCTGTACCAACAAAGTAATATAACAAAATTAGTACCTTATCATCAAATATAAAAAATAAATATCATCCTGGAATCATGGATGAGAAAAAAAAAATTAAAGAAATCTGTAGATTTACCAAGAATTACGCTGTTGATACATGTACAAAATATTTAACACTAATAAGTACTAATAAGTTTTTTTTAATAAATGATAAAAAAAAAACATATGTTATTTAAGCATCCACTGAGAAAGGTATTATTAGACATTTACATTCAAAGGGTGAAATAAAAAGGGTTAAGGCTCGTAATATTCAAAGATAAAAACACAAATAAGAAATAAATAAGCACGTTTATGAAACCGCGCGCAATATTTAGTTCCTGATCAAATTATTTGTAACAATGACAGGTTTAACTAGCTTGTAGTGAAATGACTGCCTGAAACAATAGAAAATATTGACAGAGGTGTTATATACATTATAATACTTCTATGCCACTGTTAAAACACATGGATTACTAGAAAGCCCTCCCCAAGAGCTGTGGGAGTTGTCTTTTATAAGAAAAAAAGTACAGACGGGTTAAGTTGCAGGTGTTCCTAGGCTGCGGTTGTCACTTTCTATCAGACGACTCGTCAACAGTAAAAATAAATTAATGTAAAAACAAATTAATAATTCATAAGAATCTTATTGTATTCTATTTAGATCTACCTACATTCTTTTTTAGAAAATTATACAGAATATAAAAATGGTTTCGGTAACATTTTTCCGTTGAAGTTATCCTTTAGAGACTAAGGTCTATTTAGGTCGTAAATTATACGTATTTCTATAATCTATTTAAAAGTCTTTGTTCACAAATATGTTATTTGTAAACAAACTAGAAATGTGTAAAAATGACCAAGCATGTTGCAAGTTATCGATTATTATTACGCAATTTCAAGTCGAAATCGTATGAATTCATTCTTAATCTCAACATTTATGTATTTATTCGCCAAGATTTTTACAGTGTTCTCGAAACGAGACAGTTTTTATCAGTCTGTCGTACTTTGTGACGATGCACTCAAACGTATAATCACTTATGATAGCTTATTTTGGTCAGTTCTTTCTTCGCCATATTTGTGTAATAAGTTTCGAGTGAAATATCAGATGTTTTTATGAGGTAATTATTAGCATATTGTGTGACGGTGGGGGTTCTCGAGCGGCTCGGCGCTCGGCGGGCCTCCGGGCGGTCCGGCCGGGCCGTGCCCCGCTGCGCTCATAGATAAACATGTCGGTGCTTCCGAATACTTGCGCCATGCAAACTCATATTGATTTTATTTTTTGTAACAAGAAATATATGTAGTGTGAGACAAGATCATTTGTGCATTGTCTTTGGGTAAATATAAATAATTGGAACGAAACGGAATTTCTTCTCATGAGATTTTGACTAATTTGAAAATGGGACTCCGGTATCCTCACTCACTCGGTGAAACACAGCGCAAGCGCTATTTCACACCGGTTTTCTGTGAGGCCGCGGTATCACTCCGGTCGAGCCGGCCCATTCATGCCGAAGCGTGGCTCTCCCACGGAAAAAACTTATTAAGTATTAACCTTATTGATAGTTAACACCGATAGGACATTTAGATACAAGAGCGAGATAAGCTGTGATTTGCTGTCGACTGCATTTTTGACGTCATTTGCGACCGCGTTTGTATTTTCAAAAAAAATGCAGACCACACATGCTGCATATAAGCATTATTATGTGAGTCGTTTCCAAACCTTCTTACTTGACAGAATGGTCTAGAATGGTTTTTGTGTCAATTGTGAGAAGATAATGAAAATGACGAATTCCAATTCTTGTGTAGTGAAAAGTATCTTAAAGATATTATTATTTTCGATCCAAGAATACAAGGCAATTTCAATTATACGTTATGCTGTATTGATTAAAACCAAAGCCAATAATTTTGTTGTCATAGCTTGTGAGAGCTCTGCTGCGGTGTTTCATTTGCAACTCTTGACTGCACGGCCTAGCGGTTTAAACGGTCGCTACGCCGCCGCTTTGTACTGCGCGAAGTGTTGTAGGTTCAAATCCCTTGTGTGATCCATAAATTGTTGTTCTAAGTCTGGGTAAAGTCCCCCGCGACACACGAATCCTATTGTGGGCGTTGTCTTTAAAAACTAACTCGTCTTGGATTGGTCTCTGAACTGTAATTTTGTGTACATTTGTGTCTTGTACATCATATTTCTTCATTAAGGGATCTAACGCATCCAACTTCTTTTGTTAGCCCAGGATACAGTCTGAATAGACGCGGCGTCGTTCCTGGGGAGGACCTGCAAGAACATAGTCCGGGTCCTCCTCAGAGCAGGGTGACTGAGACCGGCCTGCGCCGGGGTGGTTTTTATACATATCTACCTATAGGGAAGGGATTTTCCGCCTCGTAAAAAAACGTTAATAAAATAGGTCACTATTAAAAAAAATGAAGAATTAGCATGTTGGTTCTCTTAAGATAATGAATGCTAAAGTGTCAAGTTGACCGCATACAAAAGCTGTCCTAGCTTTTACGCATTTAACGGTGCATTGAATATGCCCATAATATCATCATCTTCCTAGCCTTTATTATTCCCAATATTATTTGGGGTCGGCTACCAGTTCAACCGGTTTTACCTGAATATCAGTTTTTACACAGAGCGACTGGCATCTGACCTCCGCAACCCTGAGGGCCAACTGAATTCGAAGGTTGAACTAGTTGTCAGTATATTTGAGGGCACTGACTTCCCAATAACGATTGCCATAGATGTTCATGACAACCGGGACCGACGGCTTAACGTGCTCTCCGAAGCACGGGCAGGAAATACCGCCATCTTCCATACTCCGGGCTGCTATTAAGAATTTCTTGTAGGAAAAACCCAACAGCAGTCCGACCCGGGAATTGAACCCGAGACCTCTTAATCTGCAGTCGCTTACGCTAACTACTAGACCAACGAGGCAGTCCATATGCCCATAATATATGTGATGCATATACAATAGACATACCATTGATGCATAGCGAGAAGAAGCCTGCTCTTAGGATGATCATTCGTAGTAATTTATGAGTTTTCTAAGTACGATACATTTCGTGAACAATTGATAACTATTAATCCGTGCGCATATGCATGCATGCTTGTATGTATAGTTTACGTGCGTGATCACAGCGCGGCGGTGCGGTGCAGATAAACTATAGCTTTAATTACTACTAAACACAATTAAACGCTGAGAGCATGACTCGCTCATGGACATACAACGCAACAGGAACGTTTCACAACATTTTATTGTTTATTATACCTAATCGAGAAATGGGAACAAGTATAATCATATGACTGGACATAGACCACCCCTAATAACGAACTAGAATGAAAATATATTAATTTGGATTTTTTTTGTCACAAATTGCACAGGTTCTTCTTTAACGTTAATGGAATGAATACTTATTACAGTGATTTAGAATGTTACTATTAATTACATCCTACTTCCTACTACTATTATAAAGGCGAAAGTTTGTAAGTATGGATGTATGTATGTATGGATGTTTGTTACTCTTTCACGTAAAAACTACTGAATGGATTTGAATGAAACTTTACCACAATATAGCTTATACATCAGAATAACACATAGGCTACTATTCATAAAGATATAGCTTCGCCTCGCGGCGTTGCCCGCAGTTATCATCGTACCGCGGGTAGCACCGCGGGGTTCAGCTAGTCTGCTATAGTTATGTTCGGTAAATGACATTACCACCATTGTTGAACATTATTTTCTTTTTAATAAATTAACTTTCTCTGTAAAATACAGAGACAAGAAGTTTACTTTTCTAAACCTTTTAATAATAATAATAAATGTATGTATTTTAAGAGAAGTCCCTTTATGTGAGTTTATAGGTTTATATATAGTTTTTTTGTCCACAATTTAATAAATAGCCTATTACTTGAAACTGATTAAGTACTACAGCCGCGATGACTGAATGGTAAACTGAATTAAGTCATAACAATATAAGTGTCTACAACCCCCTGTAACTGCTCAGTGTGAATGTAACAGTATTCTTCTATGAGATTGTTAATTGTTTACTTATTACGTTTTGGATAAGTATACACAATAGTTCACACTATTTATTTATTAAGCCACCAACGGCTTGTCCACTATTTTAATGAAATTACAAAAATATGGTTCTTAAAACTAAACATTTCGCCAGTTACGGGTAGGAACAGCTGGGCACACTAAACACAACACTGATTAGAATAAAACATTTATTGCTTAGATAAATAAGAAAAATATAATACGATAATCATTGACATCCTATGTGTTATTAAATTTGTAAATTGTTAAAAATATTTTTTAAAATATAATACATAATAAATACATAATTCGACTATTTTATTCTGATAGTCAAAAATAAAGCGATTTATTAACGTATGTATAAATAACGTATCTACGTATACATAAACATAAAAATGTCATATTTTATAGTTGAAAACTGTGCTGACTAAATCAAGTCGAGTTACGTTCTTAGTCCATCTATATCCAAATTCCTTTTATCGATTTATGATCGTTGAGATGCGCACGCGCAATTTCTGAGAATTCCAACGTCCCGCTTCACCCTTCCAATTCGCTGTGTGCCGAACGGAACGCACTGCAGCTACGCTAGTTTATTTCATTACCTCATGCATTATTTTCGATACTAACTCGATTTATATCGATAATTACATCCAAAATTTGTATTTGCTTATTATATGATGCTATTTCGTGAGAGCATCATTTTCAGCAACAGGTTCACGTTTATTGCACTGCACGGTTGGCCGAGTGGTTTCAGCGGTCGCCATGCCGCTTGCTACTGCGCCAAGTGTCTTGGGTTCAAATCCCACGCGGTACAACACTTTGTGTGATCCACGAATTGTTGTCCCGAGTCTGGATGTTCTTTGTGTCCGTTTCATGTATGTTTGTAAAGTTCCCCACGACACAGGATGTTTATTCCTAATGTGGGAGTTGTCTTTTTAAAAAATAAAAAAATAAATAAAAAAATTGAAATGTCAAGATTTTTTTAAAATATTGCATCTTCAATAAGACAGCACAAACATTTGAAAGAGTTATTAAATGTAAATAACGAGAGGCAATAGCGCAAAAGATGCATTGATAAAATTTTTGCAGATTTGAGCAGAGTCACATATAAACGCATAGGCATACTATTATAAATAGTCCACTGTTAGACATAGACCTCCCTACAGAGAGGAAGCTTCCGCCTGCTATACTCGAACCCTCCTACCATCATTATGTGATATATCCTCTAAATAAAGTGTGCTACTACAGATAGCTTCAAATAATTGTAGTGGTGTAACGCTTAACATACTAATGATTGATCATTTGGCATGTATCGTGCGAAATTACGCTAAGTGTGTCGGTGTGTGTGATGCGGCGGGCGCAGCGCCCGAGTGGCCGGCGGCGGCTTTGTGCGCCACCGCAGGCTTGTCGCCGACCCCGCTCCGCGAATCTCTAATGAGCTGTGGACCCGACAGGGCTACCACACTACATCTAGGACTGATCCTGTCCTTTAAACCAGTAGTTACTTTTCAAATTTGTACCAAGTTTGCTTGTTGAGTTGCACTCGCAATATTTAGGTCTTAAAAATTGTCAAAGTGCAGGTGTTCCAGCTTGCCTGATAAATAGCACTGTTGACGGATCTCAATAAAATTATATGGCTTCTAAATTGAGAGCATTCATTAGCGTCGCGATCTTTGAAGTGGAACTGATATGTAGTCGAGAGGAATGAGAGATGAGTTTAATTATTAAATTCATGTTACATTCCAGGTCTTCTAGGATAATATTTATTTGACGGGAGCGGGCGGCCCTGGGCCTTTACGGCGCCGCCGTCACCTGTCATCCATCAGTCGGCGACAACGCGCATGCGCATACCGACGCAGATTGCCCCGCGCGCCCACTACCGCCCTCTACATTGCGAATTCAAATTTAACGGTACAAAGTTTGTGGAATGCAACAAAACAACAGCGAGAGGCATTCCGATTTATATCAAGTTGAACTAGTTGTGACGGCCCTGGCAAAGCGAGATGCAATATAATGTCCAGAATGTTTTGGTTAATATAGAGCTATCGTCTAGTCAATATGAAATTGAGGTACAATTCAACACTCTGTTGACCCCTTCAAGCATACAATTAAATATCTGGGTTTTATTGGAAGATTATCAAAATACATACTTTACGTTAATTAAATGCATCCGCCTCACAAATGAGTAGCTGGGTACTATTTCAGAGATACACATAGAACTTACCTACCAGTTTTGTTAAAATCCTGGTTTGAAAACTAATAATGTGCGAAAATTGTTCCCAAAGCGTTACAAACTTTAAAGACTTTAAGCTACAAATTTATTGTATTTTTTTTGTCGAAAATAGAAGACATCGATATCTTCGTATTAGAGAAATAAGCTTCGACTCCACAATCTTTGACCGAGCAGTCAGGGTCTCTGATCAAGATATCTATTTTATTTCATGTACCGTAATATTTTTGGACAATATTATAGTTCATCATCATCATCATGGAGTGCCATCTTCACGTTTGGAGGTCAGGAGACGGTATACCTCGATATGTGGTTATTGGTATCGTATTACAGTTCACCAACACGAAATCTATATTGCACGTTTTGTCTCAAATCGCTCAAATTGATATTAATTTCAAAACAAACGTAGGCAAATCTTGTAACAATACGTACCTATAATCGCCACCAAGGTTATCACTATCGACTTCAACTGAATCTTGGTATTCAGGATTTAAGCATCGCGTGAGCCTTCTCCGAGGTCGCATTTATTCTCTAACATCAATATGCCGTCCACTTCACGATCTCAATTGCCTGAATTAGCATACTTAAACTGAGCCGCTGCCGATTTCACCTTGTATCACTACCATCAAAGGAATCGCCGTCAATTTATAAAAATTAGTCCAAATTCCATGAGAATACAATTCAAATTTATTCAACAGCACTGTAGCGTTTGCCGATGGGTCGTCTTAGTGAGAAATTTTCAAATTGAACTCTCTAGTCTGTTATTAAAGATGATTTTAGTATGGGTAGGGTAATTTTAAGAGTGTACATATAAGGATGATTAGAGCTTGAACTGTGACCCGCTTGTAATGAGCTCAAATTGATGGCGGAGGCATATTTTGCTAGTGATTATGCGGCATGATCTTAGAATGAGTCGCTTATTTGGTGTTTGTTCTAAGTAGGCAATTTCGCTCGATATTAAAACTGAAGATGTTGTTTACGCTCAGAGCAGATCTATTAACAAAACAAAACTTTGATTATCTGCCTACGAATGTTAAGTTACTAAATTCTAACTGTTTTCTTAGACATCTATTCACGAGCTTTTGACCACGGCTCCACCCGCGTCTAAACAATAGCGTAGGTTCTTTCTCAAGAATCAAAGTATCTATACCAAACTGTATTGAACATAGTGCCGCAGTTTATACGTGAAACCTTTACTGACAGACAGACTTCCTTTCACAATTATGATATTAGTAAAGATAGTATAGATGAAAAATTTGAGGTCTTGAAATTACCTCGCAGATATATTTTCTATTTAAATACCTACTCGAATGAAAAAGTAAAAGATAGATGCGAAAATCGTTGACTCCATTTTTAAAACCCACAATTGTTTTTAAATGCTTATATTTATAAATGTATTCTACCCTATATAAATTCCTGTAACTCAATTTTTTTCTTTACTCATTTATACCTAACTCATGTTTCTCTAAATAAATATTCCGGACAAATATTCCGGACATCTAACACACAACGCCATCTAGTCCCAAGCTAAGCAGAGCTTGTGTTATGGGTACTAGACAACTGATATAAATACTTATATACTTTTTTTTTGTAAATACATACATATTATACATAGAAAACACCCAAACTCCGAAACAAATATTTGCAGGTCATACAAACATTTGGTCCGACCCGGGAATCGAACCCAAGACCTCTTGCTTAGCAGTCGCATACGCTACCACTACGCCACCGAGGCAGTTCAAATAAACAACATCCTATGATAAAAATTGGTCTCTGTACTTATGTTACGAAAATATTTGTAATTTCGACGTTCATTTGCCTTCTAGAGATAATTTAATCCTTTTGTTTGAGCCATGTGGTGTCGGAACTGTCGGATTAAAAATACAGAGTGTCACCAATCCTATTTATGCCCCGGGTATCGTAATGGAGTCCGCAGTATTACAACACTATAAAGATAAGAAAACTGAACACAGACCCTATTCCAACCAGTTGCTTTCTTATCAAGAGGCCTATGTCCAGCAGTGGACAATTAAAGACCATTGCCATTGATGACGATGTACCACAAAGCCTTTGTCGTAACGCGAGGCAGCCAAACTGGAACTAAATCTTTATTGATTCTAATAAAATGTTAGTTCCCTCTTATATATCTAATAGAATAGAATAGAATAATCTTTATTGTACACTACATAAACACTTTACATAAAATAATGCATCAAATGACTGACCATGTACAAATGGCGGCCTTATCGCTAAAAAGCAATTTCTTCCAGGCAACCTTGTAAATTTACGATTTCTTTTAATTTACCTCCACGAAGAAGGCAAAGGAAATATTATTAACTGCTAAACGCACTTATTATACGAGTAGGAACCTTTTATTATTATTAAATCATCACAGTATTGTGCTACTTTAAAATCTAATACCATTAAACAAGCAATTCTTGTAAATCTTAATATATATAAATCTCGTGTCACAATGTTTGTCCTCAATGGCCTCCTAAACCACTTAACCGATTATAATAAAATTCGCACACCATGTGCAGTTCGATCCAACTTGAGAGATAGGATAGTTTATATCACAATTTACTAATTGGGAAAAAAATATTTATTTTGAAGAGAAGCAGACGAAGTTGCATAAGTCAGCTAGTACGAGTATATAACTAGCGAGCGACCCACCCGGTTTCGCACGGGTGGATTTCAGATGCACCGACGACACGGTTCTTGCAGTTTAAATCTGTAATATCTTCGAATATATTTATTTAAATTAGATACTGTAGCCTACTAAAAGAACAATATGATTTATATTAAATGCACAATGTATATTAATTCACAAGGACTAATTTAATGCTATATTGCTTAAGATCGCTTCGTAAATAAGCGATTATTTCTCGTAAAAAGAAAGGAATAGTTTTTTTATTGTCAGTTATCCATAAGAGATGAACATAGACATATATCATCTCGGCCTTTTTTGTAGACCTTCTTAAGGTGTACAATACTGTAGTGGATTATTGAAATCTATCTCGTAGGGTGCAGCCAACAGCCAATTGCAAATGTAAGCGCAAAAAACGTGTTTATTAACAACATCAAATTAGGAGCCTCTAAAATTATCAATGTTTCTTTAATATATTATGCATGTAATATACATATATGATAATGATGATGATAACTTTCTTCTTGAATCACTTTATCTATTAAAGATCCCGCATCAAAATCCGTTACGTAGTTTTAAAGATCTAAGCATTTAAAGTGACAGACAGACAGCAAAAGCGACTTTGTTTTATATTATGTACTTAGTGATGTGAATTTCGGAAACGGCTCCCTCCAACGATTTTAATGAAATTTAGTTTGGTTTCGGGGATGATAAATCGATCTTGCTAGGGTTTATTTTTAGAAAATTTATGTAAAAAACATAGCCAGCAAAGCTCGGTCATCCGGATCCTATGTTAAATAAAAAATCTTCATAACTTTAAATTACAGGAGCAATTACAGGACATCAATGGTATCGAGTTTTTTCTTCTTTCGAGCCTTTTTAGGATTCTGTAGTTCACGTCTCGGAACTCATCATCATGTCCGTCCATCCTCGGCTTACCTTATAAACGATAAGTGCTAGAAAGATGAAACGTTGCATAGATATGTGTATTTACCTCGTCGACAAAGTGCTAACATAAAAATCACGAATAATAACTCTTTTTGGTGTACCTACAAAACAAGTTTTTTAGGATGCCTCATTTCAGGTCTTTTAAAACCATTATTTCGATATTTTTGTACGATGTTTTCCAAGTAAGCGCATTTTACAAGTTGGGCCTTTGTAATCCCTGAACTAACAAAGTAGTGTATAGAGTGGGCTACGGGTTATATGCGAAAAAAAAAATGTAACACTTTGTTGACGTGTTAAAGACGCAGATATAAATGTGTTCAATCGTTCAACCCAAGTATCATCTTTCTAGCACTAACCGTATGGAAGATAAGTCAAAGACGGACGGACGGATATGACGAAACTATATGGGTTCCGAGACGTAAACTAAGGAACCCTAAAAACGATGTTGTTTCCAAAAAAATATTAACTTCTAATGATAAGATCGGTTCAATTGAAGCAACAACTACAACTAGATGAAGGAAAAACATCAAAGTATTATCTAACAAACCTTGTTCGATTATTCCTATTTCTTATTTCCCATTTCCAGTTGACTGCTCTTAATTAATTATGAGTAATACTCGAAAAACATTGACAACGTATAGATACTTTAATTAAACATTATTTCAATTTATACATTTCGATCAATTCTATCAAATTGCATACAATTGAGGAACCTTTTTTTATATATTTGAGCCTTTCAAAGTCACTATGCTCAGGCTGATGGAAAACATGAATCCAAGAGTATTGGTACACAACAACTTTGCAGACTGGTGAGCCACACAAATAAACCACTTTTACTTTATTGTAAATATTGTAATATTTACAGTACAAGTGACTCAGTTCAATTGTGTAGAAATTTCCACCAAGTGTCATCAATCAACAGTAAAATAGTTTACAAATTTTAACTTTCTGCACGTTATACATGTATTAAATAACATATCTCAATTTGAATGCGCCGATGCATTTTATATATCGAGTTAATTAAATCTTTTCTTTTAAGTATCTGGATGTTTGTTGCTCTTTCACGCAAAAAATATTAAACGGTTTCAGGTAAAACTTACAGCAATATAGCTGTTTATATATAAATCAGATAGATAGGCTGCTATTAACCGTGACAACCGACATACGCGAAGCCAGTATAAGCACATATAGATTAGTATACCGCCACGAAGCAGTGTTGCAAGTCCGTCATGTATCAATTACAGGAAAGAACTCACAATAGTTAAGTGAAAAAATTAACACTTTGAGCGAAGATTAAAGTAATAAAGACGTTAAAGAAACTACATAAAATTTTAGCATTGTTCTGAGTGATGATGCCGGTGGATGAATAGCATGCGTTCATCAAGGTCTCGGTTATTGGTGTAAATGGTGGAAGGCGTTGGTGCAGGCGTGGCTTTGTGAGAACTACCGACAAAGACGCTCCCACACACGCAATCTATTTTACAATCTACACTCAACGGCGCGAAATGCTGTCTACTTTGCAATTTAATTACCCTCTATCAATATACTCCGTAAATAAAATAATCTTTAAACTCAAAACCGAATTGCCCAATTACCAAAAAGCATAAAATGATACTAGCTTACGGTTCTTTGGACTAACACCAAGTAACCAAGAGAATGTCCGAAATTCGATGGGTAACTTGGTTACTTGACATACAGGACCACCAAGACCTAGACAGAAAGGTTTAAAAGGTTTTGAGAGTGGCCTGCGTACAGCAGTGCGCCGGCACATACCGAGGGACAAGACTGAGGAGGGATAGGGCTAAAACTTCTCCAAACCACCTTGTTCGAGTAATAAGTACGCGATATTGATCTCCTACAACTGTTCTTATTTCCTAACCCTGTCTATTTTTATTTATTCCGACTATTATTATCTATTCTGGCTTACCTTTTTTTCAATATGTTTTAAATATGCTTGTAATTTACCTATCTGATTCTTAGAACACCAAGTTAAAGACTATAACTTTACCCCTAGTTACATACGTAATTTAAACTGAAAAATTAAGGACGAAATGTGTGCCTTTAACACAAACATTAAAAAATGAACAAAATGTATAAGTGTTAATTATTATTAGAATCTACTCCATCATGAGTTCATTAGTGACAGGTCCCGTGCTAGCTTATTAGTCCAGTGCCTTTTAAGCCTCAACAATGAACACATTAAACTTACACTATTTTTTACTCGAATATCGTTGTCCACTACTTTCTCTTAAATAATAACAATTTAACACTTTTAACTGTACTAGCTGTATCGTCTATAATTAGCCTCAAAGCTGTAGAAACAAGTGGTCGGTGAACTCCAACCTTTAGTATACAAGGTCAAAGAAAGGATGCAAAAAAATGCGCTTTCTTTTTGCTATAAATTCAAAGGTAGTTTTAAAAGTGTTTCGTTTTCTGACAGTATAGTTATCTATGCGATCCTCTTTAGATTACCCGTCGCAACATGACAGGCTTTTAGGACATAATCTGCAGTATTAATAGACTCGGGTGGATCTGCTATATTATGTTAGGGTTAGGAACAAAGGCGTTTATTTTAAAATGTATTAATTTTGTATTCGATATAAAGTGTTATAAATGGCAACATTCTATTTATACAGCAGCTGTGGTGAAAGTAGAATAATTCGTGTGACATTGACCTTTGGTAACGATTTTGACCAACCCCTTGTTTTATTGGTAGATATTGTTACACTTTGTACTGTTGTTGATTTTAAAATAATGTCTGCTAGAAGTGTGTAAAAAGTAGTAGACGAGCGCTGTCTTGAGGCCACAGCCTATGTCCAGCTGTGGACTACAACGTCCTGATGGTGATGAACAATGGTTGCATTATTTTTAATAACACTTTTAAATACCACGGATTCAATTTAAACCCGCTTTAAAGCAATTCTTTAATTGCTTATCACCATAAGAAATGTTGTTGCCGGAGCTCAAACTCAGCCCCACAATTAGGTGTAGAACTGGAGGTGGGAGCTCAAACGGTGGCAATACTCTTGTGACTCTTAGCGCTCATTACGCTTGTGAGCTGTAGGTGTCAATGAGATATGCATACATTGAATTTGTAATCTATCCGACAGTAGGTATATAATATGAAGCCACAGGACTAGATGTGGTGACCGTTACCAAGGTAATCACTTATGATGATGATATTTTCTCCTAGCCGATTACGGCCACGGCGGTCAGTCTCACGGAGACCAGCAAACTACTGAGGAGATATTACCTATAGTGCACAAGTTTGTGCGCAAACACAGGTGCACTATCTGTCCCCGCTCTCTCATAATCCGATGGGATAGTTAACCGACAGCACGACCAGGGAGAAATAAAGAGACTGCCGCATTGGTCTAGCGGTTCACGTTTGCGACTGCCAATCAAGGAGTCTCGGGTTCGAATCCCGGGTCGGGCCAAAAGTGTTATTGAGTTCTTCTGATTATAGAAATATTTAATAACAGCTCGGAGTTTTGAAGTCTGTGGTCTGAACCCCCGTGCCTCGGAGAGCAAGTAAAGCTGTTGGTCCTGCGCCTGAATCACTTATACGATTATACAAACACGAAATAATAAAGGATAAAGACAAGTCCTTTCAAATTGTTAATTTTATTACTAAACAGTTACACCTATTTAAAGACATATGCATAGTATTGCAGTCAGGTAAATGTAAATAATGTTAATAATTTATATTTATACAAAATGCTTGGCTGCGTGTCTGTTTGTATATTGTGACAAGTAGGTCTGCGAGCCGTCTCCCCGCCATTGTGCGACCCCCAGCCTCGCTCCCACGTCCCGTAATAACCAGAGCTCTGTTTACTGTACAATAAAACTTTACTTTCCAGCTATTTCTATTAAAACTCGCTACTTCTATTAAAACGATCACAGCAGCAACACAGCAGTTCAGCTTTGTGTTATGAGTAACGTTCACATTTTCTAAGAATTTTTCATTTAGTAGTCTACTTTCCTTCATGTTTATTATTGAAATAAATGAGATAGTAAAAAATAATGCCTATACCCATGTGTAAATGTTGTAGTAATACTGACAGCATGATTATAACCAGTCTATATATATTCAACAGGAGTTACAAAGACGATGTTCTAAATTCATGGTTGAAAAAAAATACTAAAAGGAAAGAAAAGATTCTCTGTAATCTAGCCACGATAACGGGCTTTTTTAATGAGTTTTTATTTCCAAAACCAGCCTTTCGTATTCCGTGTCTTTATTGCTCTGTATTAATTAAGAAAAGAAATATCATAATACAAACATAAGCTTTTCGTGATGCAAGTCAAGTCATAAAATTTTACGGTAACATGCAATTGTCATGCAAGATGTGGATAAAATAATACTGGTAAAAATATAGTATATCTAATAAATTTAGTAACTATACGACTTTCGGTGCTGTCTTTTTTAAACAACAAGAAAAGTAGAACGCTAAACTTGAAGTGAACAAAGATAGTTGACTACAAGTAGGTATCGAGTATTATATGTAGGTAATTATTGGTAGTTTGAGTAGACAACAATGTCATTACAAGGCACACATTAGTGTAACAAGCCTGTACCGGCGGCAGCTCGGGAGGACCGTCGGGCTGATGAGCAATTTGGTGGAGTAGCAACATTTAATAGAAATGGGCTCGGTGGGTCGTGTTTGCCCTTTAAGTTTGCAGTAGCCTCCGGGCACAATTTAATTACCAAATGGAGCGCTTTTTTGTGATCTCCGGAGCGTGTAAACGGGCTTCGTAACGATGTGTGGCTGTCGCTGGTATTCCTTTATGTTCGGTACAAATTCCGCTTGTTTCCCCAAGAACAGGTGGATCGTTACGACTGATTCGGGATTATTTAATTGCTATTGTGTGTTTTGTCAATCACGTTCCTTTCTCAAACTCTTGTCATATAATTGGGAAGATGTTTTACTTCAATTTGCTTTTGTGGTTATGTTTGGTTTGTCTTCTTGTTCGTTAATTTGATTTATTGGCACTTTTTGTAGTTTTATTTCTAATAAAATGATTATTGAGTAAGGCTTGATTCACGGTGGCATTTATTTATTAAAAAAATATTTCGCTTTGAATCTAAATTTAAGGTTTTGTACATGTATTTAGAAGTACAAGATTTAATTTATAATTTCAAATATCATTCCATTTTCATTCTAAAGTTATTTTTGATTAGCTTTTTTATATTCGTGTTTATAATGAACTAAGATTGGTTTTGGTAAAAATTCCAAGATAATTTGGTACGAACTTTTAAAGATTTTAGAATACACATTTAGCGAACTCAATACTTAAATGGGACCTTGAAATAAAAGTGTCTTATTGGATCAAATTCCCAAGATCAGGACCGCGGTTAGTCTAAAATATTGAAGTTAACTCTTTATAAGTTAGACTTTTGATAAAAACTGTCTCATGTACCTTACCTACCTTAGGTATTTAGTTTGCCGACAATGCAAACAAATGATAATGCCTTAGGTATAAGTGTAAGCTAACATCGAAGCAACTAACTGCCAACACAAACGACGGGTCCCTCGTTATTTTAAACAATTCGATAATGGCGCCCCCTGGCGGCCACCGCTCGTGCTACAGCAACAGTACAAAGGGCGCTGTCCCCTAATGAGCCCATAGTTCCTACAAATGCTGGATGTGTTCGCCGCCGGGGATTCACAACTACAGCGAAGACTCCTAATGACAATTATAAATTTTATTTTCACTTTATACGATTAATGAATCTTTTGCACTTAATGGTTTAATGGTTTAAAAAATATAAACAGGTATGTTGGAAAACTCCTCCGGGTGCATTCCATAGCTCAGCAAAACCTCGCTACTTTAAATTTAAAAGTATTTGAATTGCTGGTAAATATGAAACTTACTTATTGAACAAAGGAGAAAATAGAAAAAAAGCTAAATATTTTTAGTGACACTGGTATGTAAGTAAGGTTTATCATGTAAGCTGTTTATTAGTCGACACAAATAGGAACAGTGAACACATTCAGAACCTATTTAGATATCCATTTATGAACTCTTTATAATCTATAACTCAAAAACCCACATACATATTTCAATCGACAAATGTAGGATAGCTATACAACTTAACTTCGCGGTTAGCCTAACTAACTAGTAAAGACCCTCGTTCTACGTCTACATAAAACGCCAATGCAAAACACTGAACTATACAATATGCAAATAGTAGGCCGTATGATGTGCCGTCAGCGAATCAAACGACTCGATCATAAAGGTGACACTTTAAACAACCTCCGTGCACTGTCAGTGCGCAAGCGCGCGTTCCTCGCCGACCAATCGCAGCCCACCGCGGGCAACATGTAAATGTTTTATATTCAAATCAGTTTAAAATCAAAACGCGCATGCACGCGCCGCTACTTTTTATTGGCGCTTTGCATACAAAGGGTTCTTTGGATGTAGCTATTTGGCGCGCGTTCCTCTTAAAAAATAAGGGTTAACTCTTTGGGGTAGTCAACCCTTCCGTATCGCAACCCTTTTTTGGTTGCAGCTGTTTTTTGGTATCACGTTCAGTCCTGCCACGCGACGTTTAGATTTAACACGTTTTTTGCACTGGCAAGTTTTGGAGTGTCATAAAGTTCGGTTTAAAGAATCATACGTCGTCGACTCGCACCTGGTGTTGGTTTTTGTTGTCGCCGGTGATTTATTATTCGCACGTGTGCTTTGTCAGGAGTGAATTGATTGTTCGCCAGGAGTAGGTAATGATCGGTGTGCAAAGTAAAGTGAAAAGGTTGTGTCCTTGATCGGTTATTTATTTTTAATGACAATTTGTTAAACATTTGTTACTAATTCAAACTCTTCAAACGGCTTAGACATGTCTAGTCTAACTTATTGTTATAGAATTTCAAGTTTGGATCCCAATGAGTAAAATGTTCATTTATTAATTTAAAAATTTACTGGATATTGGGATTTGTAGTCATACATTAATTAACTTTGAAAAATAAATACAACTCACTTCAAAACGTCTTAATTACCTTTCTATACATCAATTATATTAACCCTATTTTACCAATATAACAATATTACGCAAACTGTTTATTTTATTTTGTCTTAAGTTTACCTATGTGTACATAGTTAAAGCTAGATTGAAAGCTTGAACTAAATTAATTCAATTAGTATATTAAATGTGATAGTGCTGAAAGCGGTGCACATAAAGGTGCGTCCACAAACACGGTGTCTATCAGCTAATGCGATGTCGCACGGTGTCAAGTTGCCGCATCGACGTGTGTCTGGGAGTGCCATAACCTAAGTGTCAACAACACATCAAATGTTTGACGACTATCTACACTTTATTATTAAATTGATTGCTAATTGTATAAGAAATTATTATATTAGTTTAATTGTGATTTATGATAGAAATTGCAGTCCCGAAAGAGACGTAATCGTTATTTGATCTTTATCTAGGTGTTTCTGCAAGGTTTATGTATTTAAAAATAAACAAGCATGTTTCTTAGGAGTCGGAATACTAATAGGTAATGGAATCTACTTTGGCAAATAACAGTGCGTGGGTTGTGTCAATTTTTAATATTAAAAACAGTTTTAACTGTGTAATTGAATGATTTCAAGAATGTAGTAGGATAGTCACGCATACATCACATTAGAAAATGATAATAATATGGGTTTTTAGATATTCTACTTTTAATAGAATCAATTAAAGCAGATAACTTACTCTAAGACGACCATTGTTTACATACATAGGAACTGAAAGGAATAGATTTTCTCAATCATAAGATCTTGAACTGCGTAATATAGTTTGATAAGCCTATTTCTATTATTGGCTGGAAATACTTACTACAAAAGTTACGTATTAAAATACTAAGTACTAAATAAATCGCAATTTTGAGCCAAGCTACACACAACTCGTACCATACTATAATGAACGTAAAACTTAAAATAATAACAAATTACATGAAAAAATCGCTGAGAAAATTGTGTATTAAATAAGAATAAAGAGTTGGTAATGATTCCATAAAGTGTGTGTGCAGTGTGTGGGCTAAATGTTTGCGGCGTGTATCGTGTACACACTGTACACATTCGATAATTGCGCCCATTACCGCTCATATCGCTGATATGGCCGCATTAACCGTACTTAATGTAGGAAATGAAATATCCGGCGCGCGGACCGCTCCCGACCGGCGCTGCGGCGTCTCCTTGAGCCTGATGCACGCACTGAGATGGTAGAACGCTGTGTTTTTTCGTTTAGTGGACACACAGTGTTTGTGTTCACAAACAATTGTGTTACCTTAACTTTCAATTTCATTAATTCTAGTGATTTAAAAAATCATGACCAGTATTCTGCTCATGATTTTTTTGATTACGAAATGTTATAATTCTTGTTTTCCGTAGCATTATGAAGATACTAGCTGAACCCCGCGGTGCTACCCGCGGTACGATGATAACTGCGGGCAACGCCGCGAGGCGAAGCTATATCTTTATAAATAGTAGCCTATGTGTTATTCTGATGTATAAGCTATATTGTGGTAAAGTTTCATTCAAATCCATTCAGTAGTTTTTACGTGAAAGAGTAACAAACATCCATACATACATACATCCATACTTACAAACTTTCGCCTTTATAATAGTAGTAGGATACGCATTATAAAAGTATAAATTTATTTATATTTTATTAATTTATTTATTATTCTTTTTGCTACTAAACTTGTAGAAGAATTAAGGGTTAAATATTTTTTTTGTAAAATGTCGCACGAGAAGAGAATAAATACATGTTGCCAGGATTAGCAGTTTACTTTTACTTTGATATTAGCACAACCAAGTTATCTACGTACGTCTTGTTCTTGCAATCAAACTTATATTGTCTTAATTGAAATAAATTAGTTCACACAAAAATATATAACTACAAAATAGTGTTAAGAAAGAGCTCTTACGTAGGTATATACAACAGAAACAGTGCGTTTATTCGACAGAGTGCGTACCAACGCCGCCCGCGTTACTGTCGACAAACATCGGAAACGTCAGCCGGCACCGTTTTTTCCTAAAACACGATACAACGCAAATATTCCGTTTTCTCGTATTTGCCTTCACTCAGCCATATTTGTATGAAATAGTTTTAGTCAGGCGACGTTTCTTGTTACCCCGGTGTTGATTACAGGGAAAAGAAATAACATTTAGAGCGGTAAAACTAGACTGCGATCGTTTTGTTCCACGTCGGATTTAACTTACGAGCTTTTCCTTATTGGGCGCGCGTAACGTCGCGGCGTCGTCTCGATACAATACAGCTGTATTTACGAGATGTTCTTTCATCGCCTTACGATGAATCGTTTAATTTGTGGCCTATTAAAGCGCCAACCTTTATTATTTGTCCTGTCTCCTTAAAATAACACAATTTGCTTGATACGATGTCGAATGACTGGAATAGTTTTTTCTTTTGGGTTCTAGTTAAAGTTTCAATTGGTTTTATCTAGATTTATTATGTAAGTACCTAGATAGCAGAAAGTATTATAACATGAGTTGGATTTTTAAATGACGAGGTTAATAACAAATAAGTGTGAATGCTAAGTTCAACCAGTAATATGCACCTTTGTCTTATCTATAACATAATAATCGTTTAATGTTTTTTATTTTCAAATCTCAAAACTTATTCGTGATCGATATTACATGATCATTTTGTTATATTTTTTAGGTTTGATTTGAAAATGCGACACACACTTCTTTTTACACGCAATAGCTTTACTATACGGTTGATTTAGCAAAGATTTTTAAGAAAGCAAATTTAATGTTTTAGAGTTCTCAACATAAAATGCAATTACCAAAATAAGCTTTTCAGACGTTGATTTCGGTAAAGTAGTAAAATCTAGATATTAAAATTTGGTGTTTGTCCTGGTAAAGTACGGAAGTACTTACGTCGTCCGCTTCAATTTCCGACCCTGAGTTAAAACGAATCATATATTTTATGACTCGCTTTAACTCAGGGTGGTTTGTAAACGTAACACTAGAGCTCATATTCCTTAAATTTGCAAATGTATTTCAAAATACTTTGATACTAGTTATTATCATTAGAACAAAACGTTAGTAGTTATGATAAATATTGTAAAAACCAGTGAAAAATACATTATGAAATACAATACATAATGACTTCATTTATCTTAAAAAGGTTAATAATAAAGATTATTGACTCAATCAAATAATAGTTAATTGCAAACACTATAATATTATGTTTAGATAAACTATCTACTTAATCACTTGAACATGACGTACATGTAACGAGCAGTATTGTATCGTGAATTGCTGTAGTGTAACGTGTGTAAGTCGCAAGAAAATATTTATATGTATACACCTACAGCCAACGCGTCTACCCCAACCCTCATTTGCAAACGATCAATAAAATTACCCATTCATATATGAACTTACCCTATCTAGAGAGTGGTCTAGGAGGCCGGCGGAGTGCGGAGGGATGAGAGAGGGCCAACCCTTTCCCTCCCAGGCAATCCATCACTGACGACTAGTGAAATGTATTTTAATCCAGTGCCCCGCGCGCCGTCGCTTCATGAAACGTGAAAAATGATCCCACTGCGCACACACACTTGCACGCCCTATATGTGTACATGAGTTAACTTGCTAGTATGTTTGTGGTAGTGGAAAGATTTGAGATGTTTTATCTTGCAACGGTTAAATTTGAGAGTCCTTAAATATTTAGCCTAACGTAAAATATGCCGTGTTACAATTATCCATCGCTTTTAAAATGAAAACAAAAAAGTTTTTTCTGCTTTGAGTTTGGTTTGTTACTGATTATTATTTCTCTGTTTTGTAGTTTATTTTATTTTTGTTTTCTTAAGTCGAAAGACATGTATTTTTCTAAAATTAACATTTGCATTCGAAGTTGCAATATTCAGCCGCGATAGATTTAGAATAAACCATATAATATTCTATATTAAGTGTACAAGGTAATAGATGGCTTTACTTCACTAAATAGTAACACAATATTAATTCTTAAATAATTATAGGTATGATTAGAACTCAGCACATACATTTCACTACCAAATTATAGTTCAATACGAAGTAAGCTATCGTTCTCATCCCACAATATTTATTCTGGGTGGGGAAGGAACCCAACAAATATATTATGGTTATTAAACATATAATTCCACCAATGGCTACGAAAGTTTTTGAACAAAATATTCGTCCTTGCAGTAGCCTCCTAGAACATTATGCGAAAATTTTATAGTTGAAAGTGGTCCCGTGGGCTTCACCAGATTCCTCCAAGTTCTCTACAGAGACGTCCATTAATCATACACAAATTGTTGCGCGACCCTCCGCGCCACGTCCCCGGTGATATGTAAGCTCCAATTGAGCCAGTCATCGCAGCATCCTATTGAGAGTTTTCTTAGAAAGCGTCGCTATCTGCAGCCGAAGCCACTGACTGGAAGCGAATGAACGATGAATGAACTATTGTACTCGTTAAATGGCAGCCAATTTTGGCGTCACTGTGAAATTGCGATTTTGGGAACACGTTCAAGAGTCAACGATCAGTAGCGAGGCAAATTTAGTGTAAAGGGTTCCGTTTAATTTTATAGAGATGATTTTTGTGATATCATTGAAACCCACTTTCATTAACTCAAATCATAGGCTATGTTTAGTCGCAAAGAACAGCACTTGTTTTCATTTATGCTCACCTCTACATTTCAGAGAAGTTGGTTATCTGTAAGTCAACTGTGTTAGACGCTTAGAACTATTTTAGTTACTTCAATCCGTAAAAACGGCATCAATTATGTATTCGAAACATTCATAAGAGAGTTTATAAGGTTTTCGATGTTATCGCTCAATAAATGTGTGACCCTATCCTGTGACGTCACACTCATAATAGTGAATGTTTTATTGTGCCGTTATGAGTATATCTCTGGATTACTAAAACATCTGTCCCGGAAAATTCACTCTCGAAGCGTTTATCGGCTCCTTGAGGGTAGATAGAGAAAAAACTGCAATAACGCGGTGTCATAACAAAGACGCCACCGCCGACCGATAATACTATGATTAATACCCGGCGTTATCTTGAGAGTGCAGGCCTCGCCCGCCCTAAGGAAACCGCACAGGCCTCCGTATACGCAACGACTCAAGCGACGGACATGCCACGCTGAATTTCAACCTTATACCAGGGAGAGTAGCGTTGAGAATTGTTTGATGAAATGCCTGTTTAAGGTATTCTCCGGACCCAACATAAGAGTTACGGATTTCGCATAATGCATATTATATTCGTGCGGGGGTGGCTGTGAGGGTGCGCACTGGTGAGGAGGTCGCGGGGTGAGGCCGAGTAGACGCGGGCTGGGCGGGGGAGGGATGGGACGCGAGGGAGGACCGCGTGACCGCACGTCTTTTGCACGCGACAAGCTCTCGACATTTTTTTATTATTATTGCGCTTCGATGGAATTTATTCCACCAAGGGTCGGTAATAGAATAGCGGGCACGCTCGTTTTGGTCCTAATAGCGATTTTGAATATCATTTTTAAATCATATAATGGAGTGCACTCTCCTTTTTACAGTTATTTTTAAGGGGCGAGTAAGAGGGTCGTGATCTATGAATACTTGTGTCATCATTTCACGCGAATGTTAATACCACCATTTTATGGATTAGTTAATGGTATTAACTTACAACATTAATTACAGGATAAATAAAAGATTGTAGCTTTTACAATATTAGAAGTTCCAAGCTTGTTAGATCCGTTGCGGGCGGGTTGCTGGCAGCGGCCACAATATAATTACTATAATTAATTTCGCGCACCGCCGGCCACAGATTAAACAAACGATTAATAGTGTGGCTATAACCAATGTTAATCTCAGCCTTCACCGGCAGGTGGCGCTAGTGGCGCATTGTCAATAATCGCGGGGTATTATGAGAAATGTCTGGAGAGTGCAGCGGGGAGGTGTAATTATACACGGTGGGTAGGAGGAAGGCCCTCCGTCCTCCCGAACTCGACTATGCTCCCCAAGCCGTCATATGCACTTATATTTATGTTAATTGTAGGTGTTGTATAGCTCTGTGCTTATTGTCAAATGAATTATTGCTGACAAGAAAAATGAGACTGTATAGTTTTACTTTATGAACGTGGAGGAGCGTAGTTCCACAGATGTATTTGTTTAGTAACAACAGATCTCTTTTTACTTTATTTTGTAAGCGGCACAGAGTCTAGACTAGACAGACTATGATCATACAAAACATAGCTCCACTTAGAACTGTTATTATTAACAGTCATCTACATTTCTCTTCTAGCTGTCAGTGATATAAGGTTAGCTATATGTATATATATAGATTACTATACTTTTTGTTCACAGGTATTGTGAAGAAACTAGGACAATTGAAACGTCATCATCACACCAAAATAATTGAGCTCCTGACGCAGAACAAATATAAAGAATAATTCAATAACAGGTTTGTTCATAATTATACAGTTTGATCTATACTTGTATGCTTCATATATTTCCCTGCAGCTTTATTCACAGTATATTCAATATCACTCTAACAGAACATCACTTATTCTGTTGTCTTCCTAATTACTGGACTTTGAGCTTCTATATTCTCAATCAGTGTACCTGATACCCATATGAAGCCTCAATTTGCCATTTTGCAGGCCCAATTAATAACGATTATGTTTCAAAAGAAAGTTGACCAAAATTATTTGTATTACCCGTTGCCCCGACACCAAAATATGAGATGATAAGAAGATTACGGTAATTCTTTCAATAGAACTTCTTTCTTTGTTAAGGTTTCGTACCTCAAAAGGAAAAAACGGAACCCTTATAGGATCAGTTTGTTATCTGTCTGTCTGTCTTTCAAGATCCTTTTTCTCAGGAACGCGTGGAAGTATCAAACTGAAGTTCATATCAAATACTCAGGTCTACTGTCCCGTAGTGCTGTAAATAAAATCAAACGTCTAAGCCAACGCTATCAAAAGTTAAAACCATGCTGCAAATTGTGGACACTCGCAAGGGAATCAAAAATGTTTTTTAATAATTTTAAACTTACTAATTTTCCTCATGAACTCGTAGAGGTTCTAAATTGAAATTCGTATCAAATGCTCAGGTCTATAGTATCTTTAAGATTTAACATAGTCAAATGTCTATGTCAACGCAATCAAAAGAAACAGCAATTTAAGCCGCATATTTTGAGACTCGCAACTATTCTATTTTCTATTTCTAAAGGATACCTCCAAGCGACCTAGAAACTTGAAATTTAGCATGAAGCAACGTCTATCAGTAGCGAATTACAGTAAACTGCTATAGATTTAGATGATTAATCTCTTGTTTACAGATGCAGAATCGTGACCTTGACGCAATACATCGCTGGCTGCAGACATGTTGTTATACATTTATATAAATATACAAGTATAATGTCAGTTAACATTTCTAGTTTTCTTTTAGCTTGCTATCCTAATACCTAGTGGATGAATTGTGTAAGTATTATCTATTTAATTATTACTAACTTTTGCGCGCGGTTCCTCCTGCGTGATTGTCGCTTATCGCAGACAAAAAGAGCAAAGAGTAGCCTATGTCCTTCCTCTAGGATCGAAGTATTTCTATTCCAAATTTAATTTATATCGGTGCAGCGATTTGGCCGTGAAAGCAGGACAGACAGACAGACAGAGTTACTTTCGCATTTATAATATAAGGTCTGAATTGTAATGAATCATACAGTTCATTACTTGTTGTAACTTGTAAGAATAAAGTGGTATATTTACATTATAACACTATGCGTTGTATGTTTCGTCCTTCAGCCAGTAGCTTGACTGGTCAAGAACATGTCTTTTAAAATCCTCTTCAACTGATATACTTTTATGATACTCGAGTATGGCGACCAGTTAGGGTACCTGGTTATTTGATCTCGAGTGATGTACTGCAAGTTTATAAAGATAAGAACATTATTATTACCATCAAGTAGCTTGTATGCCTGAACAGGTGAGCTGAAGAGTTAACAAGCTGCATAGAATAAGTATTCTGTCTAATTAGTAGAAAGAATAATAAAACCAGAAGCTGTAACCGAACAGACGAAAAAAATAATTATTTATTTGTCTTCACGTGAACACAAATGTGGTGGTAAATTTTACACATAAATTACAAAGAGTTGGTGAATATAAATAATTAATGGTTCGTAGCATCTTCTATATTGTAGTCTTATATTTAACTAGCTGACCCACGCAACCTCATTTGCGTCTTCAATTGCCCGTAGCGTGAATATTTAACCCTGTTTTTGAAACATTCTTCATTGGTGCTCCGCTCCTATTAGTATTAACGTAATGATAACTATAGCCTTCCTCAATAACTGGACTATCCAACATTGAAAGAATTTTTCAAATTGGACCAGCGGTACCTGCGATTAGTGCGTTCAAACAAACAAACTCTTCAGCTTTATTATTGGTATAGATAAAGAGAGAGACAGAGAGAGATTGACTACTTGTTTGACTACTGATAAACATGCTCATGTATTTCAAAATACATACATACATATTATTCATACATAACACCCGGACATTGAGCTAATGATCATGCCCATCACTCTAATATTTACCCTCGGTGGGAACAAATCCACGTCCAACAACATTGAAATGTATTTCTCCAAAAATGGTAAATTAAAATGACATTCACTATTGAAGTTAAGAATAAGAGGTTCGCGTCACTCGTACAAGATGCGCTTGAAAAATATTAAGATCTATATTAGATAATTTCAATAGTTTTTTAACCTGTTTTTTTTTGGTTTTCTTGTAACTTACTAACTAATCGTAGTTGGAATATGACAAATAAAATTCTAAAAATGCTAATGCTAATTTTAGCGCAAGAACAAATTATTCAGCAAATAGTTCAACATATACTGCTGCTAATATTGGACTACAGCTCTCTGCACCTATCACAGACTCTTGATAAACATATCTACTAACTGGATGGATTTCTGAATACACATTTTATAATACACAAAACAAATAATGACAGTGTGCACAACGTTTAGTTAGTATTCAGGTTTACAAAAACAACTACTGTAATAATGTCTAATGTATAACCCATATACCATATACCCCTGATCTATAAATGAACTAGCTGACCCGTGCCCACTTCGTTGGGCATAATGTTAGATAATAAATAGCCTTTTTAGAACAGAGTGTTGTGTTTTAATTTCTAACTGCCAAAAGGAGGGTTATACGTAGGTACCTATAGTTTGTATTTGCATGCTAATATTAATATGTCCGAAAGAAAAAACAATTTCTGCGGGATTTGCGATAAACGAATTCCATGAGGACCAAGTTGCGGGAAAAGTTAGTTTGGTTATGGTAATTTTAATTGTTCAAAATAGGCATTTTCAATCTCCACATCTTTTCTCTAGAACTCAAATATATATCTTTCATAGTTAAGGCAGCGTTCGTAAGAAACGCTTTCATTCGACCGTTTTTTGTCCGATTCACTACCAAAACCTGCAAAACCGACTACCACGTAAAAGCCTTTTTATTTTTCGGTTTTTTATGTAACCTATGACACTCAGCAATAATGTGGCTTTCTATTGGTGAGAGAATTTTTAAAATCGGTTTAGTAGATCCCGAGATGACCCCTTACAATTTAACAAATATACATACACACAAACTTTACTTCTTTATAATATTAGTATAGATTAGTATAGATAGCTGACCCGTGCCCACTTCGTTGGGCATAATATTAATAATCCTTTTTTAGTACAGAGTGTTATGTTTTAATTTCTAACTGCCAAGAATAAGATAGAAAGTAGTTCTGATAAGAACCTTTTATTTAAACAATGTCGAAAGTGTACTAATTACGTTTCGAAAAATTCAATTTCGGAGACGTACGCTGCGTAAGAAGCCGACCACGCGCCTGAGCCGCGCGGGTACCTACCTCTCAGATATAAAAGGCCACGCCTCCTTCTCCCGAAGCTAGCACGAACGCGAACCGAATTAAGCCCGAAGCCATTGCGCGCCGTCCGCTGCTTTGGCCTTTCGTTGAAATTTCTCCGATTCACTTTGCAAAACCGACTACCACGTAAAAGCCTTTTCATTTTTCGGTTTTTTATATAGCCTATGACACTCAGCAATAACGTGCCTTTCTATGGGTGAAAGAATTTTTAAAATCGGTTTAGTAGATCCCGAGATTACCCCCTACAATTTAACAAACACACAAACTTTACTTCTTTATAATATTAGTATAGATAGTGAAATTCTGGCACCGTACACGTTTCAGGTCTACGGCGTAGCAGCTGCTAGATGTAAAAAGCTACGGTTACGTGACAGCTACGGGATGAGCTACGGTGCTACGGTACAAATAGGAGGTTAGTATTCACTTTATGAAATACTTCAATACAGCAAATTTTTTTTATTTATCAGAAGTTTTAAACGTATATTATTATTTTTAACTGACTCTAAAGAGGAAAAGGTATTTATTTGAATGTAACGGCGATATCTTCACCATATGTAAACCGTAAAAATTTAATTGCATTGCTTAGGATAAAGATAGAGTGTGAAATTAAGTGCTTAAATAAATACGTTTATTTGCTTAAAAATTTTACTTTTAACAGAAATTAGTGACAGTGTTTGTAGTTATAATATAAAGTTATTAAGTTATGAAGTTATTTCCATACGCACTCACTATAGAAATATCTTAGTTTTCTGAGGAAATGAAAGTCTCTATATTACGCACAAGGTAGTTTTGGCCATAAAGCCTTCAACCTGTCAAGTTCTTTGTTCCATTTCAGTACATTAACTGTGTGTATGGTCACTTCTCGTAGCATCATGTTATAAAACCGATAATCAAATTTAAAAGAATACTTTCTTACCTTTAAAAAATTACAATACATTTAAATATCTCATCAATAAAAACCTTTAGCTGTATTGCTTTGGTATAAATCCCTCCATCGTTCCACTATTTTAAATAGGTTAACAAAATCTGATTCTCCAACCGAACCTTAACCTTTGAGGATGCCATAAGGTGGAACTTGTCAGGTATAAACCTCATTAAAATAGTGGAATAAGTACAAGTGGGTTAGATTCTAGAGTGTATTGCAACAAGTTCCATCAAGTGCCGATAATCGAAAGTATAAATTACACTCCATCGTTCTTACCCCAATGAATGATGGTTTTTTAAAAAGGTTATAGCGAAATAATATGAGTAGTTAGCAACAAGTCTCGAGCGTGCAGCCATTAGCCTCCACCGGAGTTAGCTCAGACGTCTAGTTAAACCGTAGTCGGACGTAACCCACGTCGACGGCCGCCTATACATCTTTTCTTCACGTCCAAGTGTGTGTAATGTCGCCAAGCGTTCTCCTGTATAAAACTACCAGTTCAAACAGACCCCTCAAAACTGTTCCCCTGCCTCTACGATGAAACAGTCACAATGTTCACAGGGGGATGGGTAGAGCAAGATATAGTGGTAATGGATCGTACATATTTCTGCAATTGATTAGGCGGGGGCGGTTGCCATGGCGACGGGCTGCACCGCCGACCCCCGCGCGCACGTCTCCCTGGCTCACCCCCGCCATGTACCGCGACTTGACTCATTGTGCAGACTAAGTTATGTTCACATTGACACATTAAATTATAAGTTGGATATCATGAAGTGGTGCTAGATTAAGAGGGTGCGCTTTTTGAAATAGTCGATTGAACGTACAACTCTTTTTAATAAGTAGACAGCCCGTGTGATTAAAAAGCCAATGTGCTTTTGCAAAACAAATCATTACAGATGTCATGAATTAATATGATTTCTACATATTTTGTATTATAATAGTTTGGGCACCTTTCAATTAATTCTTCATCACTCTGAAGTTAACTTGGATTAAATTCGTCTTTATACTCGTATGATATAGTTATGTACATTTAGAACGAAAATAAACTTAAAGTATAACTTAAATAAAGTATAAAAACAAAATTCAACAAAAAGCTTATTTCTTCACTTTATTGCATTTTAGATTCAACGTAGTCACTACTGTTTAATTATGTGTCTTCGTTAATCTTCCCATGACTTAATCGAAACATCGAACAATCAAAGGTGCTTTACCTTGTATAAAGGCCATCGAAACTGGCATCGATTTATAAAACAAATGAACTAGAGCCTTGCAGGTTTTATTGTTTATTTATTGATTGCTTTACCCACGAATAGCGCGTTAAGACTATCGCCTTGATTCATTTATTAAGTAAATCTGATTGAAACACCAAACAATCACGAAACCATCAGGTATTCATGACCCCGAAGCAGACTTCACACAAATTCCATTGTAAAGTTGATTAACAGCTTTGTTCATTGTTTTGTCAGTGTTGCCACTCGCTACAATAATTAAAAGTAAAAATACTAAATAAACGTAATAATGGTGCTATTTCTTAAGACTGTGTACTTCATCAGTTAGTGAGTAGACATGACATAACTTTTTTTTTCAAATAATATATGTTTCTATGACTTAAATTGCAACTAGGTCGAGTGTGTAACTTCATAACTTTATTTACGGTGATAATAAAGTCAAGTACAAATCTTTAAGCCACTGTCCTCAGAATTTTATAAATATTTTTATTATAAAATAAGGAAACAATACTTGATAACTCTTTAGTTTCATGTCAACCATGGTTTAAATGTAACTCTAAGTTAGCTTCTGTGATAAAATATCAGTAATAACCAGACAAAAAGTTTTCTTAATATAAACGTGACGTAAGCACAACTACGTACAATAGATAAGGAATATAAAGGCTTGTTGTCTAGAGTCTATGCTATATATCGTAGAAGGGACGCTGCAGATCCTAAATCCAAGAATGCAATAAACGAACCCGAAATATTTTCAATCAGAGTGCGACGGAACCAATCAGATACCTGGCTTTAACTGCCGCCAGTAATTGCGGCCCATATTGTCTGCACGCCTCTAAAATAGGGCCGGAAGACATCGGGTTTCAAGTTAATTTCCTCGCTGGAGGCTAATCTTGCGACTAATTATTGCATCCCACCCCTCGTGGGGAGAGGGCAGGGCAGAAGCACCTGCTGCTAGATTAGTTGATTCAATGATCCTTAGTTTTGAAATTTTCAGTTGAAATTACTTTTATTAATATTTTTGTGATATTATATTTTAATCTTATTTATAATTATATACTTTTATTATCAGACACACAGTTCATAGAAAACGTATACGGAAATCATCATAGATGCATACAAATTTGAATGTAACTATCTAACGTGTATTACATATTGGCGCCGCAGATCACTGAACGGTCTGACAATAAGCTTTGAAGAGAGTGTTATAAAAATAAATTTAAAAAAAGTTATGTCTGTATAAATAAATTAAATAGCCGATGTTAACCGGGCTAGTATAATCATTCTATTGACACATCTTTTATTAAAATCGGTTCAGTATTTTAGGCGCTGTAATTAATTTTCAGACAAATTAAGCAGACTTGACAGGTATGTTAGTTAAGTAGTTCGTGACTCTGATCGATAAGTCAGGTTGTGAGGTCAGTTCCTACTTAGGACAAATAATTGTGTCATGATTTTTACATATTTGTACTCACGCAATCTAACTTTAAATTTAATGTAACAAAATACTCAAAAATTAATAGGTATATTATAGCACTCGACAGCCATAGCATCTTATCACGAATTACGCAGAGTTTAGGGAATATACCGAGGAGTAGAACAAATGACCCTTTTTTTTCTCTGCTCTCAATAATTTGCCTTGAGTATCAAACCGACAACCTTCGGGCTTAGGGCCTTTTTAATATTATGATCACATGCCATGTGTGTGTGCCAAAAAGGTGTTGAATAACTGATTAGTTCACTGTAGATTATTAATAAATATGCCTTTCAGTAAGTACAAAAAGCAATGAAGTTGGGATACCAAATTAACGTGTCGTTTAAACTAAATACCCAATTCAATCAGAACACAATCGTTTATGGATAGTATTGGCGCGGTGGAGTGGGCTCTAAAGACCGGACCTACCGTAACGAGGAGGCGAGTGTCGCGAGAGGTTTAATTACGCCGCCCCGGGCCTCGGAGGGGTTGGGCGGGGAGGGGAACCGAGAGGGAGCCCTCTAGCGAGGGATATGTGCATAGAGGTGTTCCGATTCACTGTGATGTTTGTTTTGCACGAACAATTGTGCTGAATAGACCGGGACTATTATTTTATAAATGATTGGGGAATCAAATTTCTAAATAAATAAGTATACTTCGTCAGGGTAGATGTTTCATTATTGTAATGGAACTAAAACCGAGACAAAGTTTTTTTTGTACATTTGGAAACTTTTATAATATAACATTTATAAAGGTTAGTCTTTTGACAACGTTTCAGAATAATAATTAAGAACTCAATCAAACCAATAATTGTTCATCAGGCAAAGCAAAATTATTTTGGCAGCTAAACATAAAAAAATATAGTTTGAGCATCCATGTAACTGGGTTAAAGGTCTCACGATAAATTATGAACACTAATTTTATTATTTACACGCGTTTCGATTTCTATGCAACAAAATACTTCTCCTTGTCAGCAAAAAATCGAGGCACAATTTACTGAAGTTTGTAAAGATAAAAAACATTTAAAAACTTTTATAGGTAAGTTTGGCGTAATAGATAAATATCGACAAATGAATGAAGTTCATTCGGTACAATACAATGTCGTAAGTTATCGTTAAGTGATAGGGTTAAGTACTCGTATTTATATCTGTCATTATTCTAAAGTTTTTAAGCATCGAAGTAAAAACTTCTAGTCATATTTTAACTTTATTTCTCCTACATTGTGTACTGCGTCGATCAAAAAACGTACAATGTTGCTCACATTTGCACTGAGAACTAATAATTTATGTCAAAGCTTGTGAGTTGCCAGGCTTGAGAGTCAGACACGTTTTTTGACGCCGTATTCAATACGACGTGCAAACACGCATATTGTGTGTTAAGTGACCTTAAGTAAGTTTTTGTATAACTTTTAATTATTTCGGATTACTGATGCACAATGTACATTTTATATGTTATTGTCGAAATCATCCATTCAAAATCTTGAATTTTGGTATGCCAGTCCACAATAACTAAAGAATATCATTAAATTTACATGCAAAGTACATAGTGGCAGTAATCCTTTATCTATGTATCAATTACAACACCCTTTTTATATTCAAAGTCACACCCCTTTCTCGTATGCAAAGAAGGGGTTCAATTTTTTATTCAAAACTTTTATTCAAATTTAGGGGATGATAAAAAGAGTTTGTCTGATTGGTGTTCGTGTCCCTAAGCCTATCTTTAAAGTATCTAGCCCCTCACGGTTTTAACATACCTGTAACATGTATACATGTATAGGCTATGCTGTAGATTCTCTTTATTTTAAGCGACCATGAGTCTGCTAAGTAGCTATAAGTTTTGTCTTAATATTTTGAATAAGTAAATGTGTTGTTGAATCACGCGTCGGCAAGCAATCGACCCTCGTCCCTGGTACAAATGAATGCAGATATCGACCGCCTCTCCCTACATAATGAGTCGTGCTCATCAGCTTATGCAAATACACAAACACACGCTCCCCAGTGCAACACTTCGTGACTTGGTTGCTAGGGGTAGGGGCGCAGTCGGCATCGATCGTGGAGATGCAACATCCATAATGTATGCAACAACCCCCTGTTTAGTGAGAGCGCATAATGTCGTATCAAAGAATACGTGCAACATATCAATCTTCATTTTGTGATAATTTTTATGAATACGTGATACAATGTGGGTGAACTTTTACGTTTGAAGCTTGTTTACTTGTTGAGGCTGTAACAGGAAAGTTGGCATAATTGTGTATTTCTGAGTAATGAAGCGGCGCCGGCGCGTTTATAGATTTGCGATTCTCTTCATTTTAAAACATTAGGCCTATATTAGTTGAAGCATACTATCGTTTAGGACAGACTGAAACTGGATAAAACCTATGTTTTTTGTCTTTTCTATGTATCTTTCTATCTGAAGAACATTCTGGGGATAATAAATAAATATAGTTCTAAAACTCATAATTCTAAATATTGTATTGTTTGAGAGTTTTAAACGAATTTAACATTTATAAAGAACCGTTATGACTGTGTTAGTAATCGAAGTACAATTTTTCTTAAGACGGTACACTCATCAATAAAAGTACATTTAAGAGCGGCTGGTCGCGTCACCGACGCGTCGCTCTTTATTAAATGTACTTTATTAGCGTTTAAAACTGTTCCGATATTGGAGCACAGTTTATAGCGGCTTTATTGCGTTTTAAACTTTCATTTCTAATATTGCGTCATTAAGTTCTGTGTGGACGTTGTCTTTCGGTTTAACTAGCGTAAGTTGGTTCAGTACGAGGTTATTGTTTATACTTAATCTGTGCATGAATAGGGTAGGGCACGATGGTGAAATTACGAATCTTCTAAATTATCTATATTGCATCCTATGGTCTAAAGTAAATAGTTCCCGACATGGTTGAGAACACGTAATAATCAAAAAGTAAAACTTGATTTTTAAGTGAAAACTTTTTTAACCGCGTTGAGTACTTTTTGGTAGAAGAAGATTTTATGAGTTCGCGTCACCGACATGCTAATGTTTGAGGTTGATAATTTTTATTTAAACATTATGAAATTTCAAATTTTACACATTAATTTATTAATTGCACGCTTGGCCGAGTGGTGTCAACGGTCGCCATGCCGCTTGCTACTGCGCCAAGTGTCGTGGGTTCAAATCCCACGCGGTACCTACAACACTTTGTGTGATCCACGAATTGTTGTCCCGAGTCTGGATGTTCTTTGTGTCCGTTTCATGTATGTTTGTAAAGTCCCCCACGACACAGGATGTTTATTCCTAATGTGGGAGTTGTCTTTTTAAAAAAAAAAAAAATTTAAGCCGAGGATCGAACTAAGTGGCGTGCTATTGGAGAGGCCCATGTCCAGCAGTGGACTGCGATAGGCTGATGATGATGATGACACATTAATTTTACAAATAATCCTTGTGACTGCCAATTTTTTTTAATAATGACTCTTTTTGGATTCATGTTACTAAAATGTATACAAATGTACAAAATATCTACAAATGCGATATCTAATATCTATTTTCTTTATTATTTTGTTGTTCTAAAAAAGCTTTCAAAACGACTGTGTTACTTTTTTGACTATCTTAATTACTTTAACATTGCAGCTTGGTGATAAAACTATCACCACTCATATACAGTAATAATTTTTGTTCTCGTTAGTCTAGTGGTCTCGGGTTCGATTCCTGAGAAGGATTGCTGTTGGGATTTTCGTACAAGAAATTCTAAATAGCAGTCCGGAGTATCGAAAATGGCGGTGTTCCCCGCCCGTGTCTCGGAGAGCACGTTAATTCGTCGGTCCCGGTTGTCATGAACATCTATGACAATCGTTATTGGGAAGTCAGTGCCCTTAAATATACTGAAAACTAGTTCAATCTTCGAATTCAGTTTACCCACAAGGTACGGAGGTTCGATGCCCATCGCTCCGTAGAAAAACTGATATTCAGGTAGAACTGGTTGAAATAGAAGCCGACCCCAAATAATCTTGTGAATAATAAAGGCTAGGAAGAAGAATAAATACAGTAATATTATTGATGGCGTATACATATTTGATTTTAATTGTACAATGTATGAATACTTGGTTCTCTGTTATAATAATATTTATAAAAGCCACAGCAATCGTTTGTCATAACCTACAATTCTATGGACCATCCTATAAGTTTATTGTTGTAAACAAACATTTAAGATTTCAATCTTCAAACTTTGTTAAAAATTGTTAAATTTATAGTAAAGAAGACGATACCTTGGCAGGATTTAGTTTAGAGTATATATTCTTGAGGTATTTGAACGTGATAAAAGCGCTGTTTCGCAATAATTTGGCGTGTGTGTGCTCGTCTCTGCCGTGAAGGGCCGGAACAAAGGCCTTAGTTGTCGGAATCCAATTTAAAAGTAGCGTTTAGTTCACCGTGTAATCGTTAGTGGACGTTAGTGGAAGTTAGTGGACGTTAGACGGGCGGCACGTGAATCATTTTCGACCCAAGCGGTGGCACATCAAACGTTTTAATTCCTTAAGGTCTTAGTTCAAGCGTGTGACTTTTGACGTGGTATTGGGTGCGCACTATTTCTTTGAATGTGTTCTAAAAGTAGAGTTGTTGTTTGAGTAAAAATATCAGACATTGTAGTGGATTGGTAGTTATTATAATTATATTAAAACAAACAATAATTAATTAATAGTCTGTCGAGGCAAGTCGGGAGTTAATGTTAACTTTAATTATATTATTATCACATTTGTGTGGTTTGCTACCATTCAATTATGTGAAGTGACCAGACCATTTACACCTTTTTTCAAAAACAAGAAGCTAGCTGGTAACTTTCGAGAGGAAGAATAGATTTTCTTTAAATAATATCCCTCTCAAGACTAGTAAAACGTCTAAAATTGGTCCCTCCTTACGTGCCGTGCTGTGATTTCAGAGACAGACAAACAGGTATACCCGCAGTAATAAGCAATAGGGGTTCATAACGTATGTACGTACCTGTGTCTGGAATAAGCATCTGTTATCTGTCCAATGACTAGTCATATAAGAAGTACGTACATGCATCTCCATGGTGCGCCTCGCGCCTCAGTGCAGGCGGGTGTGTCGCACGGCCACGGCGGTGGGAGGGCCGCGCGCCTTGCCTAGGGGGGGATCCTCCCAGCAGCCAATATTATACGGCCGTAGTTAGCGCGCACTGATATTAAGAATTCCACAGTGCATAGAGTAATATGCCGAGACATTTTTAAATTAATCATTAGGTATTGATGGCTATTGTTAGTAAAGAAGATATTTTGAATTGAATGACAATTAGATTGTACTGATCGTTGAATTTTAAGCAAGAAGCTGAGGTTGGACTACGTTACAGTCGCCTTGTCTTTGTGATAATATGATATATATGGGCCACATGAAGAATTAATTCAAGATTTCATGTAAGGAGTAATTTATATTTAACAAAATGTAAGGTCAATCGCTTTAGACTGTTTAAGTTATTAGAGGGAAACGAACCATTTATACAAAACAGACAAAATTCTCTTAGGTATTGTGTCTTTTTTATATTGCGTATAATTATTCAAATATTAAGTATACTTTCTACAGTTGACTTTACTAAAGCAATGATTTCCCTAACAACTAATTACCCATTGTTGTCCTAATGAAGCATTCTCTGTCTCCTTACATTACTCTATAATCTGAGATTGGAGCGAACGGCACAAAGTTGGTAATTGAAAAATCTTTCCGGTCCCCGTTAGCCTCCCCCCTCCGACCCCCCGAAACCTCTACGTTACCACCCCCCTCTAGCCCACGGTGCTCGTGGAATAAAACTGAAACTGTCCCTAATTACAGATGTTAGATTTAATTTTAATGGAAAATAATAATTTTAATAATGTTCTTGTCCTGACTTTGCAAGAAACAATAACTAGTGGCGCTAATTAATCCCTTCATCCACATTTCATTCAAATTTTGCATAGATTTTGAATCTTCTTGGTGCATTTGTCATTGTCTAAAGCGTTAATATCGTCTAGATATCGTATCGAATCGCTTCAATACAAATAATAAGCTTTCTTTGTGTTGACATTTTAGTGGGTGAAATACCAAATACCAGAGTTTCACTCGCTACCTACATAAAGTGGTTCCCTATTTATTCTTACCCGACTACGGCAAAGCCAAAGGAGGGTTATGATTTTGACAGGCTATGTATGTATGTTCATCTTTTCGTCATAGCTCCATAACTAAGTACTTATTAGAAATGGACAAATGAGGTATCGTTAGAAGCGTCTTTATCGTCCGCTGGTTTTATGATGTGTCACTGAATCTAATGTAGCGCCCTCTAGCGGTTATAAAGTACTGTGTTAAAAATAAATTTCAAATACATATGCTGCGTTAAGTATCATTGGAAAGCGCGTTACTTGTACATTTCAAAAAGATATATATTATTAGCATTTGCTCGTGGCTTTGTACGTATTTATTCGATGACTGTGATATTTCTATGGTATTTAAAATTCTAATAAAAAAACCGAAAGATTTTAAATAGCAAAAGTAAAAACTAAAACCAAACAACGACAAAAAATGACGCTGAAAAAGTATGAAAAGCCGTGGTCACACGTTCCATAGAAACGTACCACAACATTTTAACAACGCGTGACTACGACTTTTCAAACTTTTTCACCTCGTTTTTTATCGTCAGTTGCGTTTTAGATTTTACTTTTTCTTACATTTATGATTGATATTATGGTAATGTCTAAAATTGCATTTTTTTATAAACTATATGTATATAATTTTTTTATATAGATTTTTGAAGTGAAACTTCTTTAGAATCTTTGTGATTTCAAACCGGATGCAACTGAAAAACGACAGGTAAGAGACACAAATACAAAAAGTCGCCTGTGATTAGTGAGCCAGAGCGAGAGAGCAAATGTCGGTGTGTATGTATATTTGTTATATTTATTCATCTCATTCTTTTGTCGATTTATTGAAGTTTCACTTCTATCGTGTGTGAATCGCATATCGCACTCACACCTTTTTTTGTATTATGTAAAAGTGAAAAGTAAAAAAATTGCCATAATTTAAATATTTCAGGGAAAAAGTACTACAATATCACAATGAAACAACAAGAGTATTGAAGTTTATTATTAAGAAATATACATTTAACAACCCCAAGGTAAATAATTGAACAGGGCTTAAGACATTTTTAAGTATAAATGCTTTCACATACTTTATCTTATCTGTTTAGTGATGAATTATATTAATATTTTACTTTTATGCATTCAGGTGCTTTATTGTGTGCTTGCATTATTTCCTTTAATGCTACAAAATGATATGACTGTACGGTTGGCCTAGTGGTTTAAGCGGTCGCCTCACTACTTCCTACTGCGCTAAGTGTTGTGGGTTCAAACTGGGACAATCTTTTATGTGATCCACAAACTGTTGTTCTGAGTCTGAGTCTTTGTGTCCTGCTACATAACGACATTTTTTCTAACTACATATATTAATATGTAGTTTGAAAAAATGTCTTTAATAAAATTAAATAAAAATACTATTTAAAATAATAATGTTCACATAAAGAATATCGTGAGTGAGCCGCGGATGATTTAAAAACGGCAGATATCACTTGATTCGAGGTCCAACGTGTGTGTGGGTGAGCTACCGACCCACCCCACTGATGGACAGTGGGGGGTGTGCCGTCCGTGGGGTGTGGGGGCCATTCGTCAGCTCTCTCAGAAATGTTTTCATTTTTATTTCATAAATAAAGAGTGGAATTCCGGCTGCTCGTAATGAGGGACCGCGGCGGCTGCGGAGCTGGGGTACTACTCAGTGTGATGGCATGTTTGTGATAATGTTTGTATCTTTCAAGTATTTGTGTTTTATAGACCAATACTCAATCGTACACCAACGTGATATTATGAATGTCGTTTGATGTGAAAATATTGTCTGCTCAGGTTAGGTGAAATTTACAAACCTTTTTTTACACATACAGTGCCCGCACTAGGAGTAATCTGACTTTAGAAATATTTATGAAACGTATACAAAGAACACTCAGACTTAGAACTAAAATTAGTACCTAGATAGCATAAAGTGTTGTCCCATGTAGGGATGGAACCCACAATACTCAACGAAGTAGGAACTGAAAAGGCCTATAAATCACTATGCTATCGTTCATTTGAAATACTTCAATAGATTATTTATTTGTCATGTAAACAAATGGAATCTACTTTACGTATCAACATTGCTCACATCCTTTCTATAAATAGTAGGTAATCTCGTTATAACACACAACAATCATAAAAAATATATGGGGGATGGCAAGGGACAAAAAACATACTTGTACTCGAGCGAATCTATGGGTAAAAGTAAGTCGTCATATAAAATCAAACGAATTATCTACACCAAGTCCTATGGGAGCGACATTTGTGACACGTGGTGGCTACCCATGAATACGTTTGCTACGCACCACTACGTACTCGTAGACACCGTGTGCTACGGTTTTGATACAAACTCCCTCCCCCCTACGCTTGTAATCTCTTCATTGTATACGTATCACTCAACGTAGGAAGTATTGCGAATATTTTTATTTGTCATATATTTAGAAAAGAACATTGATCCTCTTTGATATGCAATGACATCCAAGGTGAGACCGTTTTACTTTGATCTCCACTTGTTATATTACATTAGATCACCATCTGAATATCAATTAATTCCTTTCAATGTATTACTCTTCACGCTGGAAGGATATTGGATTTTCTTTCCAGACCAGATAGTACCAGATTCTAGATTCATGCGAAATAAGTCCAATGATCGTTTCATACCTTTTACTTTAGCAAAACTCTGGGATCACATTGCTTCTGTTACCTGTTACATTGACATAAAAAGTATTTAAAAAATATTGACAACAAAGAACTAAAATACCAGGAATTCAATAAAATGCACACATGTTAATATATTTATGACTCAAATGTACCTAAATAAGTAAACTCCAAATGCATTCCCTACAGAGTCGCTCGTCGAGAAAATTGGATATTCACATTACATGAACCCTATTGTAAGATTTGAATGAAAATTGAGAAGTGGTCCCCTCCCCCCCGGGGCGAACCGATTACGTTGTAAACAACTCGCGACATTCGCGTCAAGTGTTTAAAGTTGTGCTCTCAAACAACCGCGCCCTGCCGGTCCTGTCCGCAGGCTGCGAGGGTAAAAGGCCAAAGTAATTGGTGTCGAGCGCGTCAGGGGCGGAGGTAGGCCCTCCGACATATTGCAAACATATTCTACGCTTGAAATTTATTGTAAATCGCGGCGGGAGGGGATTTGAATTCGGCCCCTCGCACTGTCAATAAACCGAATGGACTTTGGAAATTCGCTACATTCGCCCCGTGTTTGTGTTTGCTGCCTTCGCTTTTTCTGTTCTTGCGAAAAAATCCCCGTCCCGCACACCCCCTCCCGCATTTCTCCCGCGGCGCGCTTCCGATTTTATTTATCTAAGGTTTTCCATTCGTTCGTAATTGTGTGAGTTGCGAGCTCAATTGTTGCTAAAGCGAATATTTATTTGGGCTTCAGTTTGCTTTCCATTTGCGCGCTGTATCTACGTATGTATGTATGTGTCTGCGTCCGGGCACGGTCGGTCCGCTCACTTTTAGCGGCATTGTGCCACAAATTGAATTTGTGGGGACTCAAATCAAATGTTGTCGTAAGAAATGACTTGTCGCCGTCCACTGACACTATCAAAAAATTGATCGACCACCGCCACACGGCTCACCGATGGCTCTGATACATATACCCACTCCAAACTCTTTACAAGGCTATAGCATTACAATAACCGCATTATACGTACCTAGCTGGTACATCACAATGATGCACACGGTATATACATTGTTATGGTTGTCGATATGTGATTTGTGTTATCACAATTGGTTGTATATACCAGCAGAGGCATCACGCGGGTGTCGTATAAATCTAAACGGCGCACACGCCAATAACATTAGTACAATGAAAGGCCGGCATGCAATCAGCATTAGCCGGAATATATTTCGCGTAAATCTTTCACGGCAGCTTTTATGTATATCGTAAAAAACGGGCAAGTGTCCGCCGAGTGAGCTATAAATATGCTCGTAAAGCGAGCGGGCCCGAGCCGCGCCGCGCCGCGCCCCACGAGCGGTGGTGTACCGCTCACCGCCACCAACGTTTAAACATTAAACACTATCTTACTTAACTACATACAATCATACATATTTTAAAGATTGAAATACAGATCAAAGTTTCATAACGCACAGAAACTATAGTTTCAAAAGACACTGGGATTTATTTATTTTTTTTTATTTATTTAATTATTTATTTTTTTTATTTCATAAAGTGTTAACACTGGTACAATTCGATTCTCATTTTGTACAATTTAAAGTTTACCAGAAAAGTAGAATGGCTTTATCAAAATGTTGAATGAAATAAAGCTAGATTTAAACATTTCCAAAAGTTTTTCATCATATTTAAAAGATTGTAGTCTTTGACCACCCTCGTGTATGTGATCTTTTTAACCCAACAAGGGCAATTGTTGTTTAAGTTTACATTACACTCTACTTCATCTTGTTGTCGTCCCTGTTGTTTTTCAATTTACTTAATTATATGACTTCCAATACATATAAATAAAATATGAAAATTATTGAATGAGGCCGTAGATATAACATCTTCAGATGAGTCGAGTTTAATTAACACTGGCTTAGCAGAGCAACAGGGGAACATTTTGAAGGGAGTGCCAAATTAACTTAAATTAATTTTCATATGAAACAATGAAACTATTGTGTAATAGTTGTAAAATGAAAAGTCTGAAACATTGAAAAATGATGCGAAATATTTTGGAAGTTTTGATAAGCCTACCAACAGACACACGACTAACATGATTAACTATCCTGCATCTACTTTGTTGAGTAGGACAATTTTCAAACCATTCCATGTTCTATGTGCATAACATAAACAATAGTATTTTTAATTTACAGTTGCTGGGCTGAAACCCAGAACTATCGACTGGCAAGCGCAACACTGCTGATCCTGCGCCATGACGATCGCCCTTAGGTAAACAACTGAACAATAAACTGTATACAATGTTGTATAATGGAGGATAAATTTGGCTCAGATCAGAGGCTGTTAGCGACGATGGTATCGGTTCAATCACAGTAAGCAGGCTTCTGCGGACATAACCGCAGGGCATCACACACCGATATCATATCGTTACACTAAACTTTACTCGACTACACGACACAACACTGAGAGGTGGAAACCAAGCGATGTGGCATATACTGTCCTTATTTTTCACTAGAAGAACTACTAGAACAATTTTTAACTTGTAATTATACTTACAACTCATCTTAGTTGTAAACCTAACGATTTATTTATAATATTATTTAAGCGTTGTGCTATTAAATAACAGCAAAACAAAAATAAAATTTCAGACACGTGACACATAACGCCTTCTAGTCTGTGTCTATTATTATTATATTAATTTTTATCTATTATTATTTGACTACCTCAGTGGCGTAGTGGTAGCGTATGCGACTGCTGTTATGAACTGCTTGAGGTTTCGGGTACGATTCCCGGGTCGGACCAAATGTTTGTATGATCTGCAAATATATTTTGTTTCGGAGTTTGGGTGTTTTATATGTATAATATGCATGTATTTAAAAAAAGTGTATAGGTATTTAAATCAGTTGCTTAGTAACCATAACACAAACTCTGCTTAGCTTGGGACTAGATGGCGTTGTGCGTTAGATGTTAGAAATATTTACAATATATTATTATATATATCCTTTTCTTTGTAAAGTTTTTTTGTACATACATATTATACATTGCTGCCACGCGCCTACTTTCTACTGCGCCATCTTTTTATTATTATTTTTTATGTATGGGCCTGTCAAAGTGACTCTACTCTGCCTGATGGCAAGCAGAATCCAAAAGTGGTGGCCACGATACTCATTGACCGACAACATGGCGGCCTAATGAGATGTTTTTGCATCATTGGGCCTCCAACTGTTGGGAGACATACAAATTATAGATCCACTAATTGTTGTTTTGAGTGTAGGTGTCATTGTGTCCGTTTCGTGTATGTTTGTAAAGTCCCCTGCGACATCGGATGTATTTTACAACTGCGGCTGTTGTCTTTCGAAAAAACGAAAATAGATCACAAGCTCGGCTTGAACTCAATTCATCATCATTATCATCTTCAGTCTTTGATAATTCACTGTTGGACAAATAATACTCCTTAGAAAAGAGGTTTGGTCTTACCTGGCCCTGGTCCAGACAGGCAAGTACAGGGTTTGTTTCAGTTTTTCCGTCTTATTGACCACAATATCACAGCACCAGCTGTTGTCATAAATAAATGTATCATGATATATAATTATGCGTAGTTTGGTCCCTTGTTTGGCTCTTAAAGTAAAGGTGGTGAGACTGTATTCTTAACCCATCACTACGCGGATACACTAAATAGCAATAGAGCATATACATAACTAGTGAACCTTTACGGACCAATACTTTTTTGGAACCAAGGATACATTGACATTTGGAGCACAGATGTCAAATATACATGTATTATTGACGCGAATTTAGTCAATAAGCAAAAATCACATGTGAGTTTATGATAGTACTTTTTTGTTATAAATTACAATGCAATATGGACTTCCACCAATAAAGCAATTTGTAGAATAATGTAATAGCTCACAGCAGGAAACAATATTGAAGCTCATTTCATTATAATGTTACACTGATTGTTAAAACACTTATTATGAGTATGAAGTCGAAGATGATAAGAGATGTGAGAGGAACTCTTCATCAGCATGCCGTATCAATCCCGTCGGGATTTAGACATGAATGACGCGATTGAACGCGATTCTCTCAAAGACAAAGTGTGTTATTTCTCGCGGGATCCCTCCTGGGGAGGTCCACTTCCACGGGTGGGGAGGGGGGTGTTCTACGTACTATGTAGTAATATTTTTACGAGCGGTTTTTATTGTCGTCGCGCGCGATAAATTTGTCATCGCTGCCTCGTCCCGCCCCGCGCCTCGTTGTCTCACGCCTCGCTCCCTTCATATCCCGAAAGACTGCAATGTTTCAATTGTCTCTTCATTATGTCATAGAGGATGCAAGTGATCATTTCATTTGATCTCCCTGCGTTTTTGTCTTTAGAAACGTGCCACGCAAAAAAATCATATCTTTCACCTCTGGTTTTATTTGTGTCACGTAATGAACATATTTAATCTCCACAAGCTTGCTCTATGTCTTGCGTTCATCTCACTCTCACACTTAACTTATATAAGACTTATACCGACAATGAGTAGTGACTAAAATGGGTACCGATCACAAAGTAATGGTATTATTTTTTTTCTCAGGTAACGAAATATAATCATTGTTTGTTATAGGAAAGGGTCACGATTAATTCACTGTTGAATTGTCATCACAGTTATAAAGTGTGGCCTTTTGCGGCAGAAACAACAATAGATATAAAACTCTTTATTTGTACACCTTATTACAGAGTTACAAGATGGTACAAAAATATCAGATCTGAAGTGTACAAAGGGCAGCCCTATTGCAATCACTTCCAGGCAACCTTAAATTCACATAAGTTACAAATATTAAAGATTCATCATCATCACCAGTCTATCGCAGTCCACAGCTGGACATAAGTCTCTCTAATCATAACTTTAACATTAGCTCCTTAATTTACGAGGAGTCTTTTAAATGTAGTAGGTTCCAATAGTTGTGTTATTTGTCAGAACTTGGAAGTAATTAGTTTATTCAGTGCAATAGTCTCGTGGTCGGCGCTGGTGAACGCTACTTTTACAACACAAAATGTTTTGTGTTTTAAATATTAATTGTTTGTATAAAGAGTTGTCTGGATAGTAATGGTACAGTTCTATTTATTGTAATTTTTTCCTCTTGTGTAATAACACCACATTTAAAGTTAACAAACAAGCAAGCGATGGTTATTGTATCTTAACATAATATGTTAAGTATGGGAAATATTTGGTCACAACACCTTCGTAACCTTAGCTATATGCCACATTATTTCCTTTTTATCCGACGGAACATAAACGGTATACCTACATTAAAAAAAAAGAGAATGCTTTATTTCACTATCTCTGTATGAGCACCGTATAGATTTAAGAATATAAACGTAGTTAGGTATAAACTAAAAGAAGGATGTTGATTTAATTTCATTTAGAAGAAAATTAATTCTGTCTAGTAATTAACCGACTTCAAAAAGGAGGAGGTTCTCAATTCGACCTTTTTTTACCTTACAACTTTCGACTGGGTGAACCGATTTTGATGATTCTTTATCTTCTTCTTTATTTGAAAGCTAGTGCTTCCCGTGTGGTGCCATTTCAATTTGGTCCAGTTCTTGAAGTTGGTTTTTTTAATAAAATTATTTTTTAGTCATGACTTGGCAGTTCACACAGCTCACTTGTTGCAGCTCCTGACTGCGACGCCATGGCACCTGATGAGGACCTACATTTGGAGGATCACGAGTGCTGGCCTTGGCCAACGAAGCGAACACGTGTTCAAGTAACAGTCATTGAAGACATGAATTCAAGGGGTTTTGAAGTCGGGCATAGATTTCGTGAAGATGGCACAGAATTCCTTCCAACTGGATATAGTGCCAATAATAGTCGAACTGATCAAAACTCTTTAAGAGATCATGGTGCGCCTGTAAAAGCTTTCAATGTTTCTGGATATAATGATTCTAAAACTAATTATGATACGCCAACAAAAAGTTACTCCACTAACACACGTGAAAATGTTTCATCGTTCAAAAGCTTTTTTGGATCTACTAAAACTGATCATAATACAGATTATAAGTCATCATCAATAACTTCTGGAACACGTGATGATGCTTCATCGTTTAAAAGCTTCTTTGCATCTAGTAAAAATGATTATAATTCTGATCATGTTTCGCTACCAAAAACTTCTGAAACTCACGATGTTTCATCGTTGAAAAGTTTTTTTGTATTGAAAAAATATGATTATAATCTTGCTTCTGGACCACCATCGAATACTTTTGCCACATCTAATAAAAATGACAATGATCGTGATGATGTTTTACCAACAAAAGATAACGGCTCTTCTGGTAAAGATCATGTTTCTCCAGGAAGAGATTATGGAACATCTGTTAAAGATGATCTAAAATATGATTACGTTTCATTAGCAAAACATAACGGCTCATCTGGTAAAGATGAATATAAACGTGATGATGTATTACCATCAAAAAATGACGACTCATCTGTTAAAAATGATAATAGATATGATTCTGTGCCAACATCAAAAGATCAAGTATCCTCTGCTAAAGATGGATTAAAACGTGATTCTGTTACACCATCAAATAATTACTTTGCATCTGATAAAAATGATATTAGTCATGATCATGTTTCACCATCTCAAAGTTACGACTTATCTGGAAAAGATGAATATAAACGTGATTATGCATCGCCCACTAAAAAACATGATCACGTCTCATCATCAAAAGATCACGGATCTTCTGCTGTTTCACCATCAAATGCTTACTTTACACCTGATAAAAATAATAATAATCCTAATTATGCTTCACCATCACAAAGTTACGGCTCATCTGTAAAAGATGAATATAAACATGATCATGTATTACCATCAAAATATTTGGGCTCATCCAGTATAGATGATCATAAACATGATTCCGTTTCATCATCAAAAGATCACAAATCCTTTGCTAAAGATGAATACAAACCTGGTTCTGTTTCACCATCAAATACTTTTTCCGCAATTAATAAAAATTATAATAATCGTAATTATGTTTCACCATCAAAAGATTTCAGCTCCTCTAGTAAAACTAATCATAAACTAGATCACGTATCACCATTAATAGATTCCGGTTCCTCTGCCAAAGATCAATATAAAAGTGATAATGTTTCACAATCTATAACATACTCCGCATTTAATAAAAATGACAATAATCCTGATTCTGTCTCACTATCAAAAGATTTAGGCTCATCTGGTAAAGATGATTATAAACAAGATCAAGTATCACCAATAAAAGATTACGGCCCATCTGGAAAAGATGACTACAAACATGATCAAATATCACCAACAAAAGATTACGGCCCATCTGGAAAAGATGACTACAAACATGATCAAGTATCACCAACAATAGATAACGGCCCATCTGGAAAAGATGACTACAAACATGATCAAGTATCACCAACAAAAGATTACGGCCCATCTGGAAAAGATGACTACAAACATGATCAAGTATCACCAACAAAAGATTACGGCCCATCTGGAAAAGATGACTACAAACATGATCAAGTATCACCAACAAAAGATTACGGCCCATCTGGAAAAGATTACTACAAACATGATCAAGTGTCACCAGCACAAGATTTCAGCTCATATGATAAAGATAAACTTAATTTTATTTCACCATCAAACGATTTGGGCTCATCAGATAAAGAAGACTTTGTGTTCATATCACCGTCTGATGATAACTTAGTATCGCCCAGTAGCGTCTCTTTATCCCTAAAAGAATATTTAGACTGTTGTAAAAAAGAATTAGCAAAAGAAACTTCAGAAGTATCCATTTCGCCAAGCAAAACAAATACGAAGTAAAGAAAATGCGGTCAATTATGTGAAAGTGATCAGAATAGCACCACCCCTAATGATGAAAGTGTTTCCGAATGTAATTTAAATAATTAATGGTTTACTATACTTTCTTCGTTTTAAATTTACTTTTGATTCAAAACAACTGGTACATTTTTTCTGCCTATCGGCCATATTTTTTGCCCAATGCTACTAAAGTATCTGCAAACCAAAGTATAGAAAAAGGTGGTGGCATCGAGGGACATCACTAAGTATGCCTCTCGTAGAAAAACTCATCCACAGTAGAGCCCCTGACGAAACCCAAAATGGTCGTCTGCCAAATCTAGACTCACCTCAATAACGAGATTTTCAATTGTGACTATCAGGACTACGTGTAGTTAAGCTACTATTTCATTAAAGTTCTTGTGCCTATTATATTACAGTCTTTCAATTCTAAAATTTTTATGTCTGATGTCAAATACCCACATTGTTTTTAATGTCGTTTGTCTCGATATTATTAGGTCTAGTATATCTTTTTTAACTTACGCAAAATATTTATAATAAGCTTTAGTCTACTACTAATTATCATCATCATCAACAGTCTTTTGACAGTCCACTGCTGGATAATTTGTGACCTATATAAATACCTAAAAGTTAATTATATATTTCATTATCTTGCGCCAAATCTTAGAATTGAGGTTCGATGTTGCCTTTAGTTTAAAACCATCTGAGAATGCATACACATAAAGATATTTATTGTAGTTTATAATATAATTAAATTAACATTTTGTAATACAGAGCTACGTGGCGGCAACGACCGATAGCGGGGGCAAATATTGATTCTCGTAATGTATTTATAAGTTATTAGCCACGATTTGCACCTCCTTTGTGTGTAATATTGATATTTTAATAAAGTGTTTGTTATACAAATGTGTAGCGGGTATTTACTACAGCAGAGTGCCAGGATATACAGCGTGATCACGGTAGGAACTTTGTTAGACCAGAGTAATTTCTTCTGAAAAAGGTTATTTCAAAAAAGTTATTTATAAAATAAATATTTCGGGCGTCTGGCTCACAATGTCTTCTAGTTTAAGACATGGTAGATCTTGTACTGAGACAGCAAGATTTACTGATATAATATTTCATACTGTTATATCCTATCCTAATTATTATAAATTCGAATGAAAGTTTTTTTGTTATACTTTCACGCGAAAACTACTGAACCGATTATCATGAAACTGTGTACACATATTCTTGGAGGTATTAGAAGTAACATAGGATACTTTTCATTAAATGCAGACGACACCGCGGGTGAAAGCTAGTGGAAAATTTATATGTTATATAATTTACGTAGAAAACACCCCAACTTTAAAATAAATATTGCACATCAAAGAAACGTTTGGTCCGATCCATACGAGCAGTCGCATACACTGCTGTGCCATCGAGGCCGTCTTAAGTAAATATTACTTCTTTAAACACTAGTTTTGATACTCCAAGCCAACTTAATATCTAACCAATGATGGCTGATCATTAATAGAATAAACATTTGAGAAATTCACTTATTCCTAAAGTAAATGCAACGAACAAATAGCTTTACACTTCAAACCGCTCGAACTGTCCCATTTGTGCTGAATCGTAGTTTCCTACGGTTTTTGTTAATTGTTGTTCATTTATTACGTCTATGATAATTATATACTTCAATTTACGGGAATAAACACTAGACCTTATTGGGGCTCAGAAGTGTGCTTTAAATCGTTAATATTACACGTTCCTAATTGAAAATGTTCAATGTAAAAACGAGTTACTTACGTTGATAGCTAATTAATTATCTCAGAAGTCTATCCTACATACATAGATATTAAGTAATAGGTAAAAGCATTTTGCCCCAACAGTCATAAATAAAGTAAAATTTACGATGAAACTTACGAGTAAACGAAGCCGTAAAAGTGCGTAAAAGACAGTGGGCATCTGAATATTCTTCACTCACCTCTAGACGACCAGCAAGTTATTTATGACCGTTACCATTAATGTTCATAAGCATTACTGTGTTAGGTAGGTAAGCAATAATATTAATTACTCCCTCTCAAACTCGCGTGTAGGTATGTTGGATGTCGTGGTAAAAAGAGGTTTATATGTTATTCTGATGTTTGAGCTACGTTACTGTGAAGTTTCATATAAATCCGTTTAGCAGTTTTTACATGAAAGTGTAACAAAGATCAATCATTCGTCACAAACTTTAGCATTTATCAATATTAGTAGAATATTATTGGGACAGGGTATTCTGATCGTAGAGGCGCTATTCAGAAGCAAACTAAGCAACAACAACAACAGCTTATGCTTAAGTTTGCTTCTTGAACATAGTAGATACTATTGTAAACGCAAGTGTTTACATATGTATGTACTTTCAAATATTGAACATTTTTCGATACCTTCAACTCAACTAATTATTAGCTAGAAGACCAAAACTCAAATATGAAAGAGCTCGTTCCATGAAGTGTTCTTAAACAAAACGAACCGCGTTCTTAAGTCATAGAGTGAAGTTTCAAAGTTAGGTGACTTCTAATGCCTGATGACAACTCTGTGTGTGTATATACCTTGCATTGAATATGTAATTTATAAGCAATCGGTTGAATATAAGCCTGTCTTCATATAGATGCCAATGGTTAAGGTCAAGAGTCCTGAAAGGTTAGACAACAACTTGTCAAAGCACCGCCGGATAAGTGAGCTAATTCACATTGGTAACCTAGATTAAATCTGGAGTTAGTGCCCTCCTGTATGATAATGATTGGCACAAGTTGTGTTTGTCTGTGTGTGAGTGTGTATACGTGAATCGCCTGCGCCGCTTTCAAGCTGTTTGCTTACGATAACTTTCTCGATATCGCCTTATCGAACACCAGGTAAACATCGCCTATCTTCGGCATGACATAGAACGTAACGGTTATGGGACTCGAATAATATACATATTCAAATTGTCGATTAGAAACCATGATTTATTTATAGTCAGTTTCTTAAGCATATTAATATTGCATAATATAGTCATACAATTACTGCATTAGCAAACTAATAACCTAAAATTTTATAATTTTATAATTATTATTAATTAAAAAATTGAAAAATTAAAAAAATAGGTGTGTAAACTTAAATTTAGAGTTTTTTATTTAACCTCCCGATATGGGTATCAAAGTAATCATCAAACTTTTGTAACTTACACTTTAATGTGTCACGTCTCGACGATCTACATGCGACAGCTTACGTTCTATGTCATAAATGATCGGCTGCGATGCGCCCGCGCCGGCACTCACGCGCACTTAGTTTAACCGCGACCGCACCTGTGATCTGTGATTCAACTAGCCGGCCGACCTTTACAGACTTTCGTGTTTCTCTTCCTGTGTCACTCCATATGGAACTTTGATATCTTCTCTATTTTTCTTCTTGGAGTTCGTTGAGCAGTTCTACTATCTATGGATTTGAGTCAGGTAGGATTTGTTTTGTGTTGTGTTTTGTGACCGTGTTCACTAGTTCTAAATGGGAACTTTAAAACTTTATTTGACTAACCAACTACATCCAGTATCAACTTAAAATAAGAATACCTTAATAGAATCGATTTGGGTATACAATTTATGTTTAAAATAATATTTTTGACTATATTTTTTACCACAATCATTAAGCCTACTTTATTCATAGTATCCAGGTTCCTGTTCAATAAAGTTATTATAAAATGTATCAACTTATTACAATGGCGGAGTGTTACAGACCACATGGCATGTCTTACGTGATGCACACATTGTTTATGACGGTAACATTTTGATTGCATCATGAATAATTTCAGCTGATTTATCAACAGCTGTAGCGGTAATGACGGACAGACATGCAAATGTCACCTCGGACGATATGTTTTTTGGAACATCAATTCATAAGTTCGTCATTCCGATGAAGGTTTCGTTATGTTTGTTTTAAATCTTAATTAGGTTAGTATAACATAGGTGTGTGGGTCTAACTACTTTCTTTTAATATAGAAGTGTGTTACCATAAACGTTTAGCTACGATTTGCAGTTTTGATAAATTTGCTATACGCTTAAATGTATATGGACGGATAGTTTATATACAACGAATAAAGACCAAACCAAAAATTGTTTTACGATCATTATAATTTGAGTGACTTTTTGAAATTCTTTAAATACTTTTTTATTGAACAAATTTGTTACATCAGATAGCGTTCACTTAAGACATCATGCTGCTATAACTCGCCACTACATTGTTGTACCATCTTTGTACAGTTATGTAAGTACATGAGATTTTATAGAACACATGTAGTCAGACAGTAAACCTTCCATGGATAACCAAACATTTATATTGTCTGTATGAGTACCGGCTGCGCACTTGTACCTAAAGCTGATCTACAGCTACACTAAATCCAAACTAATACGATACCATATTGTTCATGTACTTATGGATAGCAATATATTACTTTATAATTTCATGAAAATATTACTATAGCTGAGAATTAATGTCATTTACTAACAGACGTCCATCATAAATGGACCTGCTGCCTTATCGCGAGATGGACATGAATACTGTAATTTAATCCTTTTAGTAAGTGAACCCAGTTGAGAGAGCCAAGCAGACACTACTATGACATCTTCCAACACTAATTACTAGTGAATAGTCTAGTTTATTTATTAGTAATTTGTGGCGTCAGGTGATTTCTAATTCAGATGTGTTGTTTGAAACTTACACACGCAGACGACATGCGAGCCACACTTGCCATGGTGTAGTAGGACGAAACTCCTTGCCAATTAGATGCATATTTCAAGCAGTACATTATTAAACATTGTGGATGATGGATGATAGTTTCTAATTTATGTTTTATGAAAAAAACATTATTAGATCTATTATTATTCAAACCAAAACAAATTATTATTAGTAAATAGGCAGGCCGGCAGTTGCAACAACTATTAATAGTCTGTATCCTGAGAGATTCATAAGTTGTGTGTAATGCTGAAACAACTCATTTACGTACCTATTCATTTAAGTAAAGGTTCACTAGAAATCAGTGAGTGTGCGTATGAAATCATAATTCATATATTATGCATAAATAGTAGATATTACCAATACGTAATATGTAGATAAAATTATTCATAGCAAGAGGATTGTACCTGTGTAATAGATAGTACGGCAAAGATAGCTAATTTAGTCTCTTTTTCGTGTGTATATTACGCTATCTCAGTGCCAAGAATATTATCAGTCATTTATTGTTATTTAAACATTTACATAAAATAATCTTTATATGCATATTAAAAACATTTCACTAACCAAGCTACGTTAAATTCAGTGGAAGAGATGTAAATAGATGTACTTTTCAAAAAGTAAAGTATTCTATTTGCCTCTTATGTATTTGTACTATATCAGTGGTCACCAAGTGTTTGAAATTTAATTTTTTTATCCACCTGCTGTCCTACTTTATATAAACCGCCGTTAGCATAATTTTCGTAAAAAGCAGTGCAGAGTTTTTGCTTCATTTATTAAAATATAGATGTATTTTTAAGAGTAAATAAATAAAACTACATAAATGATAACCCATTAAATACATATATAAATTGAAAAAAAGTCTCTATGATCACAATTCAATTGAGACGTCAAATAAGATAAACCTAAAACAACACTACCATATTTGGTATAAACTTACATACTCGTCTATGTTGCTGAAGGGGTAGGTAGAAGCGTATTACACACAGACGACGACAATAAACTTAGTGTCAAAGAATATGAATAATATAAAAGAAAGCAAGAGCTCAATCGAGGTATAAAAGGCACCCTACACCAACAAACCGGAAAAATTTGTACTTATAAGAAATCACTGCAATAAGATGTGTAGGAATGCTCAGCGCCGACACATCCATGAATCTGTTGAAGATGGTGACCCCATTAAGGTCTGGAAATTTCTTAAGTTGTTGGGGATCGGCAAATCACGTCCAATTGTGCTTCCAAAGATGTTGATATCGATTCCCTTAATTCATATTTTTCAGCTTCCTCCGCTTACGGGGTAGCTGCCAAGACCGCGACGCTAAATTATCTTTCTTCTCAGCCGACTCCTGACTGTTCCCCATTTTTCTTTAGTCAATTTGCTGCATGTGATGTTAAGAGGAGCATAATGTCAATAACTTCAAATGCCGTAGGAAGTGACTGCGTCAGCCGTAATATGGTTCTTCCTGTCCTGGATGAAATCCTACCTGTAATTGCCCATATTCTTAATTATTCTATATCTGTCCACGCTTTTCCAAACGCATGGAAACAGGCTCAAATTATCCCTCTGCCCAAAAAATGTAACCCATCTTCCATGTCTGATTACCGTCCCATATCTGTTCTTCCTTTTCTCTCCAAAGTCCTTGAGCGTCTCGTTCACACACAATTAACCTCATTTCTCTCAAGAAATTGTCTCCTTAATCCTTTCTAGTCAGGTTTCCGTCCAGGCCATAGCACTACCACAACTCTAGTACACATTACGGATGATGTTAGGTCGGGCATGGATGAGGGAAAACTAACGGTTCTGGCTTCACTGGACTTTAGCAATGCCTTCAACACTGTTGATTTCGATGTCATGCTGGGTATATTGAGTTCTCTTAACTCTTAATCTCCATCGGCAATTGACTGGTTTCGTAGTTACCTGTACGGTCGCCAGCAGCGTGTCTGTATTGACAATGTGTGCTCCTCTTGATGCACAACATCTGCTGGCGTACCTCAGGGCGGCGTTTTATCACCGTTACTATTTGCAGTTTTTATAAACTCTATCACCAATAAATTACTTTCTTCCTACCACCTTTATGCAGATGATCTTCAAATTTACTCCCAAGCTGCTCCCGATAATTTAGCACAAGCTGTAGATATAATTAACATAGATTTATTGCAAATATGTCACTGGAGTAGGGAGTATGGACTCAGTGTAAATCCTACAAAAACACAGGTCATTATAGTGGGTAGCCCAAGGCTGCAATGTAAGATAAACTTACAACAGATACCAGTTGTCAGTTGCAATGGTACGGTTGTGCCATATGGTGACAAAGTCAGAAACTTGGGGATCTATCTGGACAAGTACCTATCTTGGAGACCTCAGATGGGGGAAGTTAGTCGCAAACTGTTTGCGGCAGCGGGATCTTTGCGAAGGCTGCGAAACTTTCTTCCCATCAACACAAAAATTGCGCTCGCACTATCTCTTCTTCTTCCTATCCTTGACTATAGTGATGTCAGCTATCTGGATCTCACCGAAGACCAACTAAATAAACTTGAGCGACTCCAAAACCTCTGCATCAGATTCGTATTTGGTTTGCGCAAATATGACCATATCTCAGAATACCGTTCTAAACTCAAGTGACTACCAATACGCTTTCGCCGGAATCTTCATATACTTTCTCTTTTATACAGTTTTGTGTTTAATCCTCACACACCCTCTTATCTTAAAGAACGTTTTCAGTTCATGCACAATACACATTGTAGGGACCTGAGATCATCGGAGAATTTAAAACTAAAAATGTCACAACACACCACCCACTTTGCAGACAAGTCTTTTACTGTGCAAGCAGTAAGACTTTGGAACAGCTTGCCGGAGACTATCCGAAAGGCGAAAACCTTGCCTGCTTTTAAAAACCTGGTGAAAGATTATTATCTGTCCCTATGAATGCTCTTGGTTTGATTATACGTAGTAAATGTTGTAGTCTATGTATGTATGTGGGTATGTATGTATGTATGTATATGTGTACGTATGTATTTGTTGTTTCATTTTTATTTAATATTTTAAGAAATCTAGAATATTTACGTGATGGTGTCTTACTGTTGGATTAACTGCCTGAAAATCTTAAACACCTAAAATCCATCCTAAGGTTGTCTGGAAGAAATCGCCGTGAGCGATAAGACCGCCAATTGTAACTTCTATAATATTGTAACTTATCTGTTGTTATGTTTTAAATTTTAAGTATACAATAAAGAAATAAATAAATAAATAAATAAATATTGCTAATACTGAAGTATTAGAAGGTCAGGGTGGCATACCTGTAACTTGACAATAACTTTATAATTACATGAATGGCCTACATTATACAGTTAATTTAGATATATATGTAAAGTAATGCATCAAATACGGGCCAAGCTAACTTAGGCTGTTGATATCCTCTTAGAAGAACATAATTTAAACGAACATTTGTGTAATGATTGTAGATCATTGGTTGCTTTCGTAATTCCAATATGTTCAGCGCTTCGATTTAATAAGCAATGTGCATATAACATAACGTTTTTCTGTGCGTATTAGACATTTAGCCCGACCTATTTGGGACGACTCTCTAACATGAATATATTAAAGATAACATATCAGATGTGACACGGAAACGATCGGCACTTAACATATAGTGGCACGCCCAAATACCTGTCGTACTATTTTTAGTAATTTAATAATCGTCAGTTTATCGTCAACATGTTACAGAGTCATGTTAATAATCTACAATCTATCAGTGTAGTTATGCAGTATATGTATAAATATGTTCTTGCCTCATTTATCAATTTTCATGGATTCAGTTTTGTTATTTCTAGTAGCGACAACACGCGTTATCATTCGGGTCTCAAATTCTATTACTAATTAATGGTCATCAATTCATAAATATACTTGTATTACAACTGTTTTCAAGAAGGTAGTAATGGCTTCGAAAACACAACCTTTCGATCGGAAAGCTAACCAAATTTTAACTGAAAAGAATATACTTATCTGATTAATCTCTTGGCGAACATTGATTGTCTTCATAAGCTGGTTTCTACATAAATTTAATTTTAAAAATAAACATCGTCAATTATCCAATAATATTAGTTTAAACATTATGTATGTAAATAGGTGCACATATCGAGGCGGGAGTATGTAAGGCACCATTTCCAGTTACTTTCATGTACCCAACATTTCGATCAAATTATTATTGAGTTTTGTGTTAAGTACGGGAAGTGCAACCCTTCTTTTTAGAGGTTTATGTTTAAATCGACTAACTATCTAGATTAACCAGTATCTTCACAATCTGCCTGCTTTAGAAATATATGCCTGCGTTATAAAAACTAATACTTAAAATAGCTCAGCATGTGTTCGTAAGGAAATTGGATAGTCTTGGCCAAGTTATACATTATTATATTGTTTTTATGTATTAATATTGTATTATGCAAATTAGTAGCATATTTTTATTTTCCATAAATAGACGGAGCTGCAATGAAATAAGGATAAGCCACGCACATATGTGAGAGCGGCGCACGCGCAGGTGTGTCTCTGACCCACATTAGATAGGTACATTTTTAAAGCACAAACAAGCACCTGACGTTATCGATGTTTGCTCTGCGCGATAACTGAGTTAATATCGTGAATATTGATGGGTGTACATACATTCGCCAACTCGTGCAAATTCTTATGAAAGTGAATCGGTATTTGCTTACCGATAACGCGTCTCTTACGAACGAACATTGCGAAATATAGGTCGACTTGTTGTTGTCCGTTTATTATTTAAAGCAAATGTGAATGTGCCGTTTATATAATTTTTGATAATGTAAGGCAAGTATATCATAGCGTTTAAATTGATACGATATCTAAGTGATGAGTCAGCTGTTCCCTGTCTCTGTTCTAGGAGCCTCTTTTCCAGTTATTGATAGATATTGACTTAAGTGCTTTGAGTATGGATTTAATAAGAAGCAACTAGTTAGATACCTGTAGAAATATCACGAAAGTTATTTATATAATCAATGAGTAACCATCGACATGTGATAAGCCGTAGGTGCAGTGAAACATGTTTGAAATTAATATAAGATGAGCCATCTTAAGTGATACTTTGAATGATTTCTGTGCTGCTGGCTGTATTGTTGTATCCGCGTTGTATTTTATGAGCTAAACTTTCACCTTCAAGTATGTCTAATTACTAATTAAATATTTTTTATCAGTAGTATCGCTTAGTTCTGTACCATAATCAATAGCTTAATCTATTACGAAGTATGACGAAATATTCAATAAAATTAGTGTTTTTTCACATAATTCTGAAGTTAGCTGTGATAATTGATGTAAAAAAGTTATGTTGCTAATACACACCATTGTGGGCCATTTATATATTTCCATGATGTCTTTCTCCGTTGGTATCCAATGCTAAAGATAATATAAAAAAACTTTTACAATTATCGAGTTTTATAACGATATAGTACCTATATATGTTATGTACACAAGTGCATGTGGGTATAATTAACTTTAAAAATATGTATTTAATTGTCTGTCTTAACCATAAATAATTTTGTATTCTATAAATGCATTAGTTGTATAACTAAATCTTTGTAACTTACATACTACAAGTATGTATGTACAGACGAAGTAGAAAACGAACAAAAGACCATTTTTATACTCCATGACCGTTCGATGCTATCTCGATGTAACGATTAAACAAAAAGCATAAAATCGTAAAATAGCACATATTCCATACATTTATACTTTTATTACTTCTTTTACAAAAGACTGGCCATGAGTTAATATCATAAGTACAAGTTATTTTTTATTTGATCGCTAAAAAGAGAACGTTTTACACTAATTAGCTTTATTTTGTTTTGATTTTAATAATTCTTTAGATTCAATTTGTTCAATCAAAATCGTTCTCCGTGTGTTGTCACATTAAGAATACGGAGTGTCACCACAACTATTCATCCCATGGGTGTCGTTAGAGGCGACTAAGGAACAAACTATGCAAGGCAACATCAGTGCAAAGAGATGAAAAACTTGAAATAAATCATACACCAACCCGTCTGGTTAGCAGGGTAGGCCAAAAACTCCTTGCTAAGGAAAAGCCCATATCATTAGTGGACTGTTCAAGGATATTTCATTTATTATGAGAATGTGCTAATACCTTTCTATTGCAGTAGTTCGCCTATGTAAACCAGTACAAAAATCTGTAAAACTGAAATCATGATTTGCGACTATAAAGAAATAATATCGAGAGTCGGATATTGTAGTGAACAGTTTCTTTGTCACCTCCTTATTTTTTAATCTGTCAAAATACTCATACGTCATAAAGTACTCTTAGATTTATTAAGTTTACTTGAATGTCTTTTATATTTACCTATCTCTTTTGAGTTCTCTCCATGGGATGAGGTTGTTTGAATTCATTGTTTTAGTTGCATGGAATAAAACATATATCTTTGACCTTAAATTAAAATACGTTTGATCGGTATTTTCTAACTTCACACACCTCACACATGGTAGTCTGCCTTTAAACTAGGCAGAAGTTGTGCTATGGTGACCTGATCGATGATAAACACACCTAAATATTTCCATACTACAAATATATATGTACATAATAGCATTTGCCGACAGATCGCTATAGCGATAACCGAAAAATACGCGGGCCGACTATGTGTTATTTATTACCCGACTGCGAAAGAAGGAGGGTTATGTTTTTCGAGTGTATCGCTTTAGAGCCTAAACGGCTTGTCGTATTTTTATGTGAGTGGTGTCAATAGATTCGTCTTAGTTCATACATACATACATACATACATACATATATACATAACCTGTCAACATCGTAAGGCTTTGCCGTAGTCAGGTAAAAGTATCATCTCATCACAACATTGTATGTAAGCGGTAGGAATCGAACCAGGACCTGTGGCTTGGCAGTCAGCATAACTTCCCTCTAGACCAAAAGGCCTGACACTTAGATATGTTTAATCTTATTACATTACCTACATCTTTTAGTGAAATTAATTTAGGTCGTGAAGTGCTAGGTGCGGCGGTACATCACCTCGACTGGTCGATCACTAGCACATTTAATTGATTAGGAACGTCCTCAATATCTGTATATAATACACACACCTATATCATAATACACATTTTTTTAAATAACAGTTCAACCCCACTTTCGGAATAAGGACAAGCCTATAGACGTTTTCCAGGGACACATATTTCCAAATGATCTAGATAAATAAATAAATAAATATTTCGGACATCTAAGACACAACGCCATCTAGTCCCAAGCTAAGCAGAGCTTGCGTTACGGTACTAGACAACTGATATGAATACTGCCTCGTTGGTCTAGTGGTTAGCGTAAGCGACTGCAAATCAAGAGGTCTCGGGTTCATTTCTCGGGTCGGACTGCTGTTGGGTTTTTCCTACAGGAAATTCCTAATAGCAGCCCGGAGTATGGAAGATGGCGGTGTTTCCCGCCCGTGCTTCGGAGAGCACGTTAAGCCGTCGGTCCCGGTTATCATGAACATCTATGGCAATCGTTATTGGGAAGTCAGTGCCCTCAAATATACTGACAACTAGTTCAACCTTCGAATTCAGTTCGCCCTCAGGGTTGCGGAGGTCAGATGCCAGTCGCTCTGTGTAAAAACTGATATTCAGGTAAAACCGGTTGAACTGGTAGCCGACCCCAATAATATTGGGAATAATAAAGGCTAGGAAGAAGAAGAAGAAGACATACATATTATACATAGAAAACACCCAAACTCCGAAACAAATATTTGTAGATCACACAAACACTTCGTCCGACTCAGGATTTGAACTCGAGACCTCAAGCACAGCTGTCGCATTCACTACCACTGCGCCACCGAGGCAGTAACTGATGCATTAAATATAAATATACACAATCGATAAGCATACCTATCTATATGGGCATTATAAACTCAATAAAACTGTTGTAAGTATGTATCTTAGATTTTTTTATCTCTAAGTATATACCAGTTCCATTAGGTCATTTCTTTATGACTACATGACTACATTACGGTACCATATGATAATACAAATAATGTATGTATATCTATTTCCTGATGCGATAGTGTCCGAAGATGTTAAAACCGTGTTAATTAGTCATAAACTAGTTGAAAACTAAATGTTCGTTAACAATGACATGTTTAAGAGGTTTGTAATCAGATATTACTACAGATTGCTATACTTTTTATTAGGGGTAATTTAGGCTGGGCACGCCGTTATTGCGGCGGTAAGACCCGTTATGGAGGATTGGCTCGAGAGGCATCACGGGAGCCTCTCATACCGGCTGACGCAGGTGATCACCGGAAAAGGATGTTTCGGAGATCACCTGTGTCTGATCCGCAAAGAGCCAACGCCTGAGTGCCACCACTGCGATGGCCAGACCGTAGACACGGCGCTTCACACGCTGGCAGAATGTCCGGCGTGGGCCGAGCCGAGGCGTGATCTCGTGGCGGCCATCGGGGTGGGGGTTCTCTCGCTTGGCAATATGATTGCAGCCATATTGCGGAGCGAGAGCGCGTGGAACTCTGCCGTCTCTTTCTGCGAGCAAGTTATGCTTACGAAGGAGATGGCGGAGCGGGACCGGGAGAGGTCTAGAACTCTCCCTGCCCGCCAGGCCCGGGAACGGGCCAGGTACCGTAGACGACTCAGGCGGCGGAGATCGCTGAACGATCTCCGTCCTCCATAAGCGCAAGCCTGAGGGTGACAGGTGAGGCCACCAGTCACCTTTGCAGAAGCAGGCCGGGGTGGCGGCGTGAGCTCTTTAAAGTGCTCGCGCCCTTATATAGAATAGGAATATTGGGGTTCCTACACAGGGGGGGGCCACCTACAACAATGGGTGGCCCGAGGTACGTCGGGGTTCCAGGGATTTCCTTCCGAGGGTGCACCTGGTTCCCCGGCTTCTAGTGCCCGGGACGGTGTGCGGTTTTTGGTCGGTTCGAGTCCGACATAACCACAAGTGGTATCCGAGGGGATTTCCGCACAAAAAAAAAAAAAAAAAAAAAAAAAAAAAAAAAAAAAAAAAAGGGGTAATTTAGGCGTTCGTCAGTTGCTTATTTCGCATTATCTGTGTACGGAGATAGTATTTAAGAGTTTCCTCATTCAATGTATGTCCATCTCTTCACAAACCATCCAATACTGACGTAGGATTCTATCTGGTGTCCAGTATAACAATACTACTAGCGGAATCGGAGACGAGGTGACAGTGAAATGACATATTTCCTTAGTTTTCAAAGAATCGGGATAACAATATCAGTTATGAATTATGGAAGTAATGTTACCTATTTGAGGCGCATCGGCTCATAGCCCAGTTGCACTCGGTGGTTAGAAACAATCACCGGGGATAAGGTACGACGGCGCGGTCACTACCTGTATGTCTGTATGTCTGTACCCGTCTGAGTTGTTTACCTCACAGTCCACTTAGTCACTTTATTTAATTTATTTACTTTAAAATGTTAAACAAACAAAAATTCCTCCATTCGAAATAATCGCGATCGAATCATACCAAATATTCAATCGTGTCGCTAGTGCTTATAGGTACCTATAGGTACTAATCATTCTATCAAAAGTCGCAGTTGTTCGAGTTACTCCACAAACTGTTGGACCAACCATCAAACAATATCCCCTTTCTTAAGAGTTGTTTACCAAAAAATGAAGAAGGAAATAACAACGTTCATCGCAAGTACCTATTGATGTATTTCTTTATTAAGTAACCTATTTATTTATATTCATCATTATTGTATAACGTTGCTCTGTCAATGAAACAATTAATACATTTACTATCAAAAAATTGCTTCGTTTCAGAACAAGGATTCTTAGGACTCTTGATTTATGACAGTATTAAAAAAAAACACTTTATCGCTCTTGAACGGGCTTAATATATGATATATGAAAGTTTAAAAAGTTAAAGATGTCATTAGGCAGCGTGCCAGTGCGGCCGACATCGCGGGTGGGTCCGTAAATTGTTGGTTATGTGCAGCGAGCCACTAATATCTCACCCGCGAGGCTCACTTTCGTGTGCTTCTACCTACTGATACCAGCAGCTATTTGTGAGGTTACTCGGCGTTCTTACCAGTTCTGTACAGGAACTTCAATTTAAGTAAATTATAAAGGCTTTTAAGGAGAGACTTTTTTGTTCGATAACAATTGGCACATGAGTAGATGAGAAAACAACGACAACTTAAATTCTGTACATGGGTACTTGTCTTCTGTAACTAGACTGTAAGTTATTTAGAAAATTCAAGTTAGAGAACTTTGAGATCCTTTATATGCTCGAGCTATACGTACCTACTAATAAGCAATCTCTTATCTATTATTGTATAATTTTACTTTTCATTTACCCATACCAAGTGTACCTACAGTCGATGGCAATAGTCCGGTTCATATGGACTATGAATACGCCTCTGCCTACTCCTTGCGGGCAATCGACGTGAGGGTATAAACTTATCCCTCATTTTACGTTACACTATATCTCCTTGTCAGATGTTATCAGTGAGAGTTAAAAACATCACAAATGTGAAATATAAATTCCGATTCCATAATTAACTTATTCACTTGAAATCAGATTGTAGCATGTTGTTTAAAAAACAAACAGTCAGTGTGTACATATCTGAAATCAAGCACGTGACTTATTACCATATGTCGGTGGGCAGGTGATGCCCGACAAATTGCCCACTGCTGGCCAAACAATTAGCGCCGCGGCACCGTGTATTGTATGCTGATTGATCGCGGTGCATATTTAGCGGTGGGTACGGCGAGGCCCGCGCTTTGTTCATGCTAATTGTTTGATATTGTGATAACATTCTTACGTTAATAGTAATTAATCTGCTATTTCCTTTTTGAGATTGTGATCACTCACTGATGTGGTTATGATGAATTGGAAATTTTTTACACGACCGTCTGAATTGAAACTAGGTAGGGACTGTACTGCAGTAAACAGACCTGATAGCCATACTTATATACAGTTATATGCATGTTGAAGATTACTAATGCTTGGAACATTTACAAGGTAGTTAAAAGCAAGACCAAAACCACTGAACTGAAAGGCCATATGACCACATAAGAATATGTATGTATGCCTGTTTTGTAGGAATATATTAATGTAGACAAAAAGTAGAATCAACATGAAGTTTCGTGGCAAAATTTATTGCCATATCATACCATGCCATACTTATGTCGTTCTGTTGCTTACGACTGAAGTAAGAAACGGTTTGATAACTAAGTAGGTACTAAAGAACCATGGAGTCATATCATTCACATAAAGATGAGTTATGTGGGTAGGTACTAATAATTACATACCTATCTCGTATTTACCGTAAGTAACGTTTCACAAAAAATAGACAACGTTGTACTCGTCTTATTTATATTTAGTCTAGTATTAATACGTCTTGCATATTCTACCTAGGAGGTGGGGAAAGGCGGACCGCAGGCGGCGCGCGCGCTTCTCGCCGTCTCACCATTGGCTCGTACAATATTTCTAGCTCAAAACACTCGGCTGCTATTGGTAGGAAAATAATTCTAGCTGTTCGAGTGCACCGATAGTTGATTGAATGTAAATTTTGCAGGATTGCAGACTCCATTGTTACTTGTGTAATTAGTATAATCGGCCGATATAAATCGGATTGACGGTGTTTATTCTCGGCTTGCGAAATGCTTGTTAATGCTAATGAGATAATGTTAATGTTGTTATGTTGCAAACTGGATCCAGAGATATGTCTGTACACTGTATGAATGATGATATGATACCTGCATAAAGTATCTATTTGCGCATAGCTTCAGTTTTTCCTCCAGTCTTAAAGTAGAACGGATGTCGGAGTGTAACTCTGTGGACGTACATAGGTATATTGTATATAACGTAGGTATATACAAGCTTTAAATAATTTGCATGTGACAGTATGTAACAGATACTTTTATCAATATCTACTCAGAACCTTACTACTCGTATCATGGGAGTGAGAAAGTGTGCAGAATCGTTAGATATGTATGTTGAACCTTTTTCACTTACTAACATATAATATTTATAACTATTTACCCAATTGCGTGTTTTCAGTAAAAGATGCCTAACCTTCTGTAAGTTATCTAGATTGAAATCTTCAGATTGAACGTTTAAATCTAACCTTCTGCATACTGAATAGACATGAAACTCAAGCTCAGTTAGTAGAAAATCTGCTGTAACAACAATTCATGATCAATTTCCTTTGACTCTTGCACAATCGTCAAGTGAACGTCAAAATGTGACGAAACATTTTCAATCATTTTGTTCATGTACCTATCGACTTGCATCAATAATATACATACATATTCAAATACATATCTTACATGACGCATTGATGGACCGTACGTATAATTCACATTGATACATGTAGGTATATTATTGGTGTGTTAACGTTAAGATATAAAATTTCAATTCTGATATTTGGATTTTGTTTCAATAAATTAAATGATCTCCCTAGTACCATCAACGAAATATGACTACTTCACAGCTACTGATCATTAAACACCATGTACAACTCTTGGCTGTAAAAAGTCTTCATAAGGTATGTCAGCGATTTAATAGTTAGGTTTTCTTTAGTAACACATTCGCATACAAATTATTTGACAAATTACAATGCCACCACTGCGACTGCTGTGTGGACTCGGCCCGGCACACGCTGGTGGTTTGCCCCACCTGGACGTCGCAGCGTCTTGCCCTCACTGCAGTCATCGGAGGAGATCTCTCGCTACCGGCTGTCATACGCTTCATGGCCAGTGGCGACAGCTGTTTTACCACGGTCGCAACCTTCTGTGAAGACGTAATTTCGCAGAGGGAGGCGACGGAGAGGGCCCAGGAGGACGACCTCCACTTGGACCCAATTCACCGTCGGTGAACCTCATGCCGTGGAGGAGCGCCCTCATGCGAGGAGATTTTACAGAAGACGGTGCACGCCTCAGTGCGGGTAGGCGCTGGGATGGGTCCGGGATGGGATATGTTAATAACGGCTCTCGGAGCCCTCCTGTCTCAGGCGCAGAGTGGCACACCGTGTGGTTGTAGTCGGTCCGATTCCGAAACACCACCCCGCCGCAAACCCCGGTCGGGTGACGGCCCGGGGGGGTCTCTGAACGTAAACGTAAATATTTATTTATTTATTATTTTATAGCCTGGTCGTTCCTTGCAGTTTGATCAGCATTAGTATACTTTAACTATTCTACTTCAAAGGAGCCCTTCTTAAGAACTGGGTCATAATTTGCATTTGACCTTATCAAAGCCATTTTATTACATTATTTTGTATTAAACAGACAAATTAGCATCACTTTCAATGAATAACAATCATCATCAGTATCAATTATCGTGACAGTAATCACTCGGAGGTCTCGCCGTCACCAATATACTTATCTGATGTGGTTTAATTGTACGCTGCGCGTGCGCAACAAACAAACTATTGATTGTTAAACGATGTACAATTGATATGGATGCGAGCTGGTTAATTGTGTACCCTCGGATGAACGGTCAGCGTGACGTTATCTCTACGTGCGGGTGCATCTGTTCTGGCACATGTGCCACGGTTAACTGGGACACTCATAAAAAATAAATACGGTAACGTCCCATAGGTACATTATATATTGTTTGTTGTATAAATACTTGAGTTATGGAAAATCCAATAGATACCTCAATAAATGAAGACAAATAATTGAGTAAAGTGTAAAATCATACAATAGTTGTAATTCCTCTAGGTATATGTTCTTTATTTTCTTTTATAAAAACAGAATTACCACGTTATGAATATACATCCTGTGTCGCGGAGAACTTTACAAAACTACATGCAATGTACACAAATAACTTTCAGACTCAGAACAACAATTGTGGATCACACAAAGTATTGTTCCACGTGGGAACTGAACACCACAACCACAACGCTTAAACCACGAGGGCAATCGTGCATTAGTTTATTTTTTATAGTTTTGTCAACGTACAAAGATCATTTGAAGAACAAACTGAAGTCACAAGTCATTTCCCAATACCATTAATCATTTCCTCAAGCGTCGTCCATTTAACTGAACAGTTTAAACAAACTGTTAATTGAATACACCACGACCATAAATATCCAAATTAAGAGCATTTAACTAATCGACTCTCCCACCATGCACACATAACCCATTGATTTAACTACCTGATGACCATGGGAACATTATGGCTTTTTAATTGTATCGAGGGGCCACCGTCCAACACCCCTATGGGGCAGCAAGACGGCGCGATACAGAATTGTCCCTTGTTTGTGTTTTCAATTATACAGTTAACACCCCGCTGCTCAATAATGATTAGTCTTTTTATCTGATGGAAGGTTTTTTATGAAAAATAGGGTGTAATGGGATAGTGATACGTTCTTTTGTGTTCAGTCATTTGATAGTGATAGTAAGTGTAAGTAGTAAGTGATGGTAAAAATGACGTCAAGTCATCATATCTTTATCTTCCTAGCTTTTATTATTCCCAAAATTATTTGGGTCGCTTACTAGTTCAACCAGTTTTACCTGAATATCATTTTTTCTCGCAACAAGTGGCATCAACCTGAGGTCGAACTGAATTTGTAGGCTGTACTAATCGTGAATATATTTGAGGTCGCTGAATTCTCAATAACGATTGCAATAAAATAGATGCTCATCACAACCGGGCTGCTTATCATACTCTCCGAGGCACAGGCGTGAAACACCGTCAACTTCCATATACGCCGCTCTGTTATTACCTGATAGTAAAGGAACAGTCACTATAGAAGAATAAACATCCATTTACTTCCTTTTGTCGACTTTTATAGTAAGTTTAATTAAGTCCGTAATCCTTTTAATTGGTCTAAGATGGACTTACACCTATCTGTTAACCAGAAGAGACATAAAATATTAATTTAAAAAAATATAATGAACACACCTAAGGTAGTTTGCCATTGCTCCACACAATTGCGAAAAAAAGTTTTATCAGGATGTACAAATGGGTGTAAGTCGATCTTCACCGGACCTTGTACTGTATATTTTTATATACTTCTACTTATTTATTTATTTATTTATTTATTTATTTATTTATTTATTTAGGTATACCAACAGCACACATACAATACACTTTTTAAAAAAATTATACAATAATATTTTCTAGTATGCATGCCTATTACAGGTACACACAACATTCACCATATGAGATAAAATAAAGTACCCCTAACAAACAATGTTAGGAGTAAGGTAACTTTTACAAAAAACAAAATAAAGGAGCTTAATACTAATTAATTCTAAATTAAAATTACGATGCTCTTATCAATATGAAACATGAAAAAATTAAAATTAATATAAAAGATGAAAAACATTAAAATAACAAAGGTATTACCTTATCTAAAGGAAAAGATTAACTTTGGTTAGTTTTGTTAATATTATCAGCTATAGAATGTCTAAATTTATTAAAAGGGGCATGGATGTCTATGTCTCTCTGTGAACACATGCTATTGTACTAATAGAGTACTATTTAATAATCTTGTGCCTTGACTCTAAATTTATTGCATCGCAGATATTATTTAAAGGCTCTCTCTCTACGTAACGTTAAAACGTTAAAAGTTTGACGTCGACGTCTGTCTATGTGTATGTATGTCTGTCTGTGGCATCGTAACTCTTTAACGGATGGACTGATTTCGATGCGGCTTTTTTATTTGAAAGCCAGTTTCCTTTCGGTGGTTTGGTAAATATCGGTCCGACGGTGTAAGAGTATCGACTCTTTTCCAAAATGATGTAAGCCATTTTTGGCGTTTGATTACTCGATTAAGTAGCGGTTTTTTTATTTTAGCTTATATGAAAGCAGTTTCTGCCGTAACTTATGTATGTTTCCTAAATTTTAATAATTTGAAAAATATAAATATTTAGCTAAATATTTTTGAAGCTCACTGAGGTTTACTAGACTTAATGCCACATCAGTAGACAGATTTAAGAAGTAGTGAAATTAAAAATTAATTATTGACTTACATTTGTCGGTCTATATGGGTAAAATAGCTGGGAATTTATTCACATTGAGGATTCGCTGCGATATGTTCATTATGTTCCCGGTAGCGACCATTCAAAATACTATCTGAATATTTTTTTATTTTACAACTTGATGCACTCGTGTACATTGGCAGACTTAGTATCTAGGGCATTCTCTACCAGCTAACTTTCGGGGGTGTAGAGATCTCTAGAGGTAGGTGTAGCGAGGTTACAGTTGTACTCACTTGACATTAAATAACTAAAACGAATATGCATATAAATACATACATACATATATATTAGGAGTTAACTCGACTGCCTCAGCGTTTAAACTCTGATCTTTATCTCCATTTAGGTAATCGATTGTAACTACTTTCAAATAGAGTTGATATCGGTTGTCTCTTAGGCTACAGTACTTACATACACCTATTTTGAGACGGGTTTCACAGCATTTAATTTAATTTACAAAGAAATCACGCCAATTTTTATTGAGTATTGAAACTGTTCTTGCGCTCAGTAGTTCGCCTTTCACGAATATTAATACCCATTAATGGTGGCATCGACGGTGGTATACCGACACAGCGGATACATAACTCCTGCTTCGTGGTATTTCATCAATGGACTGGACACCGGAGTAGCGCTTCTTGCGTGCTTGCATCGCTCTACAGTTTTTGTGGAGTCCGTTCGTGGTGGTCTGGGTGATCGTCACGTGCCACCCAACTGGCTGGTATGCGATTGGTGACGAACCACCAAAGTCTGACTTTGAAGAACTTGTTCTTGTTGAATGTGTAATATCATGATTGGAAAGAATAATGAAAGATCTAGGTTCATTTACTTGGAAGAAAACTAAGAAATTGACAAAACTTTTTTACAAGAAGTGACAAATTTAGTGCACATTAAACAATACGCCTTTTACAAAGATTTAGCTACTCCATTTATGCTTGAAACTTTATTCAGATATATAAAATATGATAAGTACATATTAAACTAGATCTGTTCAGTTTTTCTCGCATTTCGCACCAATAAATGGTATTTTTACTCAACTATACAATTACTTCGTTGAGACACTGTAACTAAAAAAAGTTATAAGCCACTTCATACGTATAATTAGATCCTAATAACAGGAATATTTCTCATTTAGCCTCGTATTAAAAAGTTACAGATCTCCTTGAGTATTGCCTTAATAGAGGTAAAAAAAGTAAATAGAATAAGTAAGTATCAAATAGTAGTAATATATATTGATGCATACTTATCGAATAGTGAAATATTGTGGTACTACAAATACTTACAATGCAGGAGACAGTAGACGTCGTTGTCATTATTATTCTGTCGTCATTAATTACGTAAGTATGTGTTACAAATTATGCAATACCACACTAGCGATGAGTACCTGTCTATTCCCATGCAGATAATACTCGTAGCTAAGGGGACGGGCCCGGTTCATTTAAAAAATTATTATGATATCTTTAGCTACACATAAAAATTATTTGACATAAACACAGTAACTTGAAAGCAATAAATAATAAAGTGATTTGATTTTAATTTTTAACTAGATTTATTAACTGGCTTTACTTGAGTGATTCAAAACCCTTTGGAGCGTAAATAGAAGTCAACTAATAATCTATACAAATAAATAAAATTAGAGTGTCTGTTTGTAATATTAAAATAACCGCTTTCTACTACATGCATATGAATGTACCTATATACGGTATACATACCAAAATATGTATTATTAAAATTTTTGTCTGTCTGTCAGTCTGTCTGTTTGTTCCGGCTAATCTCTGGAACAGCTGGACCGATTTGGACGGGATTTTCACTGGTAGGTAGCTGATGGTACAAGGAGTAACTTAGGCTTAAATTTTTTACACTAGCTTCGGCCCGCGGCTTTACCCACGATACGACAATAACCGCGGGTAACACCGCGGGGTTCAGCTAGTCAAATATATATGAGTAATCCAGACAACCAGTGCATTCAGTTATTTTGTTAAGTAGTTGTTGACGGATTTTAGTGGTTTCTTTTAGAGTATTACACCAAATGATTCAATTCACTTTACATTTACTTAAACAAGTATGACATTAATGTCGATTAATGTATTATTTATTTTACAAACAAATAGTTGATTAATGCCATCCTTCAGGCAACGCTAGATCATTGCTCACGGCTGGACAGCGCTATTACATGCGGCTCGTACGCGCTACGTGCGGCGCGGGCGCATGCTAAGGCGCCCCACTATTATCAATTAATTTATATTTGTATTTTGTTGAAAGCGATTAATCGACTCTAAAAATGGACACAACTTGGCACATTCTATTCTTATGCATTGTTACAAAGCCGTCACAAAGGATCGCCGACGCTCAGGACTTTTAATTGTCAATTTCTGAGTCTATTAAAGGATATAATTAATTGGGAATGATATCATGGTCGAAATGCAGTAATTATCGCCCTTTTAGTTCACTATATAGAATTCTTTACCAACAATTAGAAGCTAATGAAGTAATAATTATGTCAAAACTACGGCAACGTACGCACCAAATACACTGTCTAGACACAAATTAAGCTTCGTCTGTTGGTTATGAAATGTAGATCATAATAAACATACTTACAAATTCTAATGTGTGAATACATAAATACATAATATATATAAATATTATAGAAATAGATAAGAAACCAAAGCCTTATGAATCTATGCATACAAATAAATAAAATTGAAGTGTCTGTTTGTAATATTAAAATAACCGCTTTGTACTAAATGCATATGTATGTACACAATTTTTGTATATCCGCCTGTTGGTTCCGGCTAATCTCTGGAACGGCTGGACCGATATTGATGAGACTTTCACTGATAGGTAGCTGATGATATAAGAAGTAACTTAGGCTAACTAAAAGACTAACTTAACCCCACGGCGTTACCTGCGGTACGACAATAACTGCGGGTATCACGGTGGGGTTCAGCTAGTATTAAGATATGTCTTATAATTTAATAAATGTAAAGAAAAAAATCAAGTGAAAACCAAAGGTGAAACCCTTGTTTTTCTGTTTTATTATGCTCTAGGAGTTTATTCAGGAGCTCTACTTCATTTTTGCTTAGAATCAAGACTGAACTGAAGAGACTCAAGACCGTCAGAGATGGAAGAGTATGGAAGAGGCCTGCGTCCAACACTGAATAGAAAAAGGCTCAGATATACTCGTATACATAGATATAAGTTAATCATATATTTAGTTATTTGATTGATTATTTAAATACTAATCTATGTATTTGTTACTTTTGACGATTGCACAGAGGAGGTGGGTCGGTACTGAGAAGCGCCGCAGATCCCGGATTCCTCGCCGCGTGCGCAGAATATCTCGCATACTCCCAAGTTTATAGCGAATTCAGCCTTTTTGCTCATCCCTACATTTCTATTAATTGATTGGCATTACTTAACTATGGGCATTTTTTATAGCACATGCGCCTGCGTCGCTAGCTAATGAGGATCGATTTAGTTCTATAACACAACGTATACCTATGTGGGTAGCAGCGACATTTGCTTTTCTATCCGCATGATGTAATATGTATAATATCTATGTATTTATAAATATACTAGCTGCATCCTGCTAGTATCTTTATAAATTGTAGCCTATGTATTATTCTCATGTATAAGCTATATTATTGTAAAGTTTCATCAAAATCTATTCAGTAGTTTTTGCGTGAAACAGACGACGACAAAGAACAGAAGTATTCATTGTAGACTTTTGCAGTGGAACTTGACTGATAACTTTTAACTGATTAAATATGCTCTCTTTTATGTTATTATGTACTCTTATGTTGTTTTATTAAATAAAGAATTATTATATCTGTAGATGCAGTGAAACATATCATTTGTCAATTTTTAAGAAGTTTATGGGGAATTCTTACTATTTTTATTTCTTTTTTCTTCTTTCTTCTTCTTTTCTCTTCTTTCTTCTTCTTTTCTCTTCTTTCTTCTTTTTTTTTCTTACAATTACTGAGGAATACTTTAGGTTCCCTCATGATATAGTCTTTCACGCAATAAAAATTAAGAAGAATCTGTGTTACCAAAGATAACACACGAACCAGCATACCTATAAGTTAAGTCATATAATAATAATCGATTATAGAGCCAATTTTGACATGTAAAATAGATGTAAACAACTTATACACGCTTAATAGCTGGCTAATCGGGCGGTAGTTGGCGATGTCCAATGGGTCTCCATTTTTATATAGCAGCTTGCTAAGCTGCAGCTGTTTGAATTTGGCCATCGATCTGGTATTATGCCTATGCTTAGCACCAAATTGAATATGACCCAGTCAGTAGTTCCGCTCCCTCTATCAATGCTTCATTCTTTAAACCACATTCGTTGTCATATAAGGAGTTATAAAATATGTAGCTGTATCATCATCATCATATCACATTTAAAGATTTGGGTTACACTGAGGTGGAAGATTTATTGCTCAATATAAAATAAACACAGACATACACACACGCACACACACACACACACACACACACAAACACACACACACACACACACACACACACACACACACACACACACACACACACATGCTCGCACGCACACGTACATACACGCACAAAAGGTATACATATCACTCAGAAGTATTACGTTGTTAATGCTAGATCTATTGTACGAATTTACTGCTTGTATTTTGCAACAAACATAAATGTATCTGTGTAATTTATACTTTGGAAGATACTGGCTACCAACATACAGCTCACGCTAGTTTAGGAATCAGGGCTTATATTTAAATGTAATTTGCTACAAAAAAGACTTTATTATTATTATTTTACTTCTGTGAAATGTTACAAACTCAATATCTACCGCAGTAATAATAACAAGACTGAGCTAACACGTCCCATCTTTCCTTCCTACAAATGAATACCCGCGGCGAACCTAATCAGTTGAGGACAGAGAACAATCCTTAAACAGCGTCTAGACTGATGTGTCTGACGTAAGTATAGTTAGTCTGTTACATCTAAGCGAGCCATACCGATGCAGGAGTATCGGAGTATCCTTGCCTCGCGTGCCCCCGTGATTAAACAATCAAATAATCATATTAATCACAGGCTGCTCGCGCGCCGGCCGCCGACCGCTCGCCGCAGACTGCACTAAGATGAACGAATACGTGATCGTTATTTGTACTTTGTGGCTAATGTGCTCTGAATATTTATACGAAAATTATCTTTCATTTGACTTTTATAGCAGATTGTTTCCAGGCATTTGTAATTGGATAGACTTTGAGTTTTAGTTATGTTAGCTAGGGATAACAGCAATCAATAATTGTGAAGTAACAGCTCTGTCACGACTGTACCAGTTGGGCATTAACTTTCTTTTATATTGTATGAATTTGAATGTCTGTGCGACGAGGTAAACTGCTATAACGGCAAGTGTGATGTGTACCCAACAATGAAGACAATAACTCGTAATAGGTTAATACTGATAACAATGGATTTCTCAAGCATTTATAAATGCTTAAAAAACTCTTAGAAGCTAAAATTTTACGGAGGTATAGATAACTAAGCACTTAATGCTCGGTGGATGACAGTATAAACTATCGAATATAAATTACTAATGTCGCTCGTGAACTCAAGTGAATTTGATACCTTTCTTGTTTTTATTTGTGTTATTAATAGAAAAGTCAAGTTCAATTTACATTAATTTCTAAAGATACTTCGGTATTAACAATAGGTCTCATTACTCATGACTCTAGCGATACGCGAGGGGCGGGCCCTGCGCGTATTACCGCGCGCTGCCATTACGGCGCAAGCGCAGCGCCGCACTATGGTTTATGCTTATTAAACTAAATCCAATCAACCGACGCTTTGCCGGGATTATACAAATTAGTGCAGACTCGATATCGAATCCTGCACTTCCGCCCTCAACTAATGGCTATTGTTGCTGATCACCGGCTGCGCCCGCGCAGAACGTAACGAGAGGACGCCGCGCCGGTATGATTACAATAATAAGGTAACACTACACACCGACAGTAATCTATCAAAGCATTAAGATCGAAGCTGCCTTGGAATCGGACTTGTTACCGACTTCCTTTTGTTACTAACCTATAACTTCAAATATGTCACTCCATCAGGTTCACAACAAGGCGCATTGAGTCAGTAATTCAAATACTTTTTAAATATTTAGTTATTCACGCTATACCTACTTCAAAATTAATATTTCATATTTCAGACATCTATCACACAACGCCATCTAGTCCTAAACTAAGCAAAGCTTGTGTTATGGATACTAGACAACTAATGTAAATACTTTTTTTTTGTAAATACATTCATATATATATCGAATCTGAGACCTCCAGAACAGTAGTCGCATACGCTACCATTGCGCCACCGATGCAGTCAAAAATTGGTTAAACAATAAAAGAAATACTATTTAAGTACTCACTACCACTGTACTGAGTGGTTTAACAAGCTTTCTTTTAAACACTAGGCTTACGAAATAATTCGATGGAAGCATACTAACTAGGACAATGGGATTTTCTAGAACTGCTAGCAATAATTTTCTAATGTGTTTAAAAATTCTGCTAAGGTTTCTATGCCTTTGATTGTTCCAATCATAAAATGATGTTTACATGTAAGTAATTTAAACTAACATGCGCCCGCGCAGACATCGTTCACTTTAATAGCAGAGATTGTGTAATGGCGGGTATCGTGCCTTTACATATAATCAAATGACGTGACATGTAGTATTACACTGTAGCTAAGTATTGTTTGCGGTACGTAGCGTAATTAGGCGCTTCCGTTAGAATGTGAACAGTCACAAGCGCTGTGATTGTTAGTGAGAGGGCCTTTCGAACGTGATCTATGTTTGTAGAAAGGTAAAAGTCACCTTAAGCAATAAAGAGGCAGGGAATTGCTTTAAGGAAGCATTGTTAAAGACAGCACTAAAGGTTACTTAATGGTTAAGTTAAAATGATCCATTTTTCAATAAATCAAATAGGAGAAAGTTTGTTATCTTAGAACTTGAGATCTGAATCGGAGATTTTTTTTATTTGGGGGCGGGGTTTATTATACATTTCCTTATGCTTATATTTTCAATTTTCCCTAATTGAAATTTGTAAATAAAATAAATTCTCCAAAGGTGAAAATTCGAAAAGGTAAATACAAGTACATCTTGTCCCAAATCATAAAATAATTGTGCCATTGAAGTCAGTGTTAGGGTTCAAACATGTGACAACTATTTTACGCTGATGATGAATACTGATGAATATATCGTATGCTAAATTAAAGATTTGGAACTGTGCAATTTAAGTTAGCAGTGTTTAACAGGCCGTATTCTCACTAACAATAAGAGCCTCCAAAGTCCTCCTCTGACCAAGCACGTGAGCTCTCCAGTGAGGCTTTAGATCTACTCGAATGTGATACTACTCTCAGAGTTATTGACAGTGGTTAACAATTAGAAGAACATTTCGCCACTTCAAAAGGAACCTCTCTAAAAATTAAGCATGTACTTAGCATGTCGACAGTAACGCACTATGAATCAATCAGATAACCATATGTACATCACTCGTATCTACAAACAGTATTTTCCTTTTTAAACGATTAAGTACAACGATAACAATATGTGTACAAGATGTATATCTCGTACAATGTTAATGTAGAATACTCGACGGATCTATATCATTTACATATGTATATATATGGAGGTACATTTGTTAACAGAACGACTCCATTACCTGTGCCCGGTACTTACACAGCCATTAGGTTCGTGTCCCATGTCCTGTCATCAAGTAATAAGCGGTTATGCAGATGTGATATCAACAATAGCGTTATTTAGTTGAGAGGCGCGGGCGCAGGTCGTGAACGTGTTATTACGTCGGGGCGCGCATAATGCGCGTACGCAAATCACGGCGCGCACCCGCCCCGGACGACGGCCGCCGGATCAGAATAATTGCCCCCGCGACCACCGCCATTATCTCAAACTATACACAATTACTGACCGTTGCGGCTGCATCGATAACACCTTCGACAGACTTTCAATGCAATACTCCGACTACTGACCACATTCATTGCTGTTTTTGTTGCACATGACCTTATAACTAACTATAACAAAGCCGGTAATGTGTAATATCAATGGTGAAACATAGTTTATTGGTAGTGAGGAAGTTATTCGTCGTGCTCATTACAATATTAATCAATGCTTTCACATCCAAGCCCTGGGATAAATATAACTGATGCAGAATATTCTTTAATATCGGTTGCGCAATAGTAATGCGCGGTTGGAACGAAATGATGGTCTTTATGGGCGACACGACCGGCTGTTCGCGAACTGCGGCGTGCGATACTCCTCGCTCCACTTTAGATCATCGGAGTTAGATTTATCCAACTACTTGATGGCTTATTAGAGTAGCTTAAAGTTAAGTTAAGCTAGTGGTCCTGACCGCTGAGCCAGAAGTCGTGGGTTCGATTTCCACGCGGCACAAATAATTGTGTGATGAGTACGATATGATACACATGAACATGTTTAGTCAGTAGCAGTTTGGACACCACAGGTTAAGCCAGAATCAGATGGACCTTTGTAAAATGTATTTTCCCGATGGTTTTACAACTAAGAGACGACGAGCTTTGAGGTCAACTGACAACACCTCTTCTTGCTGCTGCTACTGCTATTGTGTGGTGCTCAAGAGTAACAGAAGTGAAAATAAGCATTGATAATGGAATAAATGATGTCTTGGAGACTTTAACAGATAATGTAATCGATGCAAAAATGTTTTACTATCATCGAATCGTCTTATAGTATATTGCTATTTAATTGCCTCTTATCGCTCTTAAGTTACCAATAACAGAGATCTTTATAGGTTTCTCGTAAGCATTGCTGTATCTGTATAAGGAGCGTGCCGTTGTTACATTACATGTAGTGTTATTATTTTACATTTATTTAATTCAAATGGTTTTTATTCTGCATACATTTTCATATTTCTTAGAACAAGTGGTGAGACGTGCTTGCTATTATCGGACACAAATCAAATATGACCACACGTTCTCAGTGCGCTTTGTATTAGGTAGGTATACAAGCATGGTTATTAGTTCAATGTGCGTCGATGTCTCAAGTAATCAGAGAGAAAAGTTAAGATCGAAATGCTGGTTATTATATGATTTATACTAAAGTTAAAACATGTGAATATGATACAGGTATTTTTTGGTAATTTGGTGTATATTTACAGTCGCTGATTTTCAACATTGTCTGGACATTGAAGGGGATAGCCAGGACAAATATTGTGTGAAAAGCACATTCATTAAGTTTTGTCTGGATAAGTTATCTAAAATATGTATTCTCAGTAATTTTTTTTAACACTAAGCCATCTAGTCCCAAACTAAGCAGAGCTTTTATTATATGTAAACAACTGATAAATTGACATATATATTTTGTTTAGGTAATAGATATATACATACAAAACACCTAAACTCCGAAACAATATTTGCAGATCGCACAAACATTTGTAACGACCCGGGAATCGAACCCGAGACCTCAAGCACAGCAGTCGCATTAGTTACCACTGCGACAGTCAGTTTATTAAGTATGTTCATTATATTTTATATTACTCCAAAAAAGATCTAGAGATTAGCTATTTATTATGATTTTATTAAATCACTAGCTAGCCCTTGATCTTACCAGCGTTACGGCACTAACCGCTGGCAACAACAAATTTAGTATCTTTATAAATTGTAGCATTTGTAGCCTATGTGTTATTCTGATGTATAAGCATAAGCTATATTGTTGTAAAGTTTTTGAGTGAAAGAGAAACAAACATAGTCACTTACATACACACAAAAATTTCACGTTTATGGTATTAGTTGGATAGTTATCTTTACTAGTGGTTGATCAGCGGTCAAATTTTACCACAATTCTTTTTTTTAGTTTTCTTCGCTCCTCCTCCATATAAGCTTTAACTTTGCCATTCGCATAATTTGCATATAAAGTGGTACAAAGATTTCGCTTCTCGTATTATTATACAGTATTAATATACAAACTACGTTGCTTTATGTTTAATTTTAATGAATTTTACTTCTGTAGTTGTATATCACACACTGTATAAGACAAATGCGAAACTACAGGATATGTGTAATAGTGTCGCGAGCCGGAGTCACAAATGTCATAAAAGTGAAAGGTGGCTCATTGCTTGGCGAACTTCCAGAGCAGTTTGAGTACACACCTCGACCCTAAAGGGACCATTAGCCCGAGCAGGAAGTGAACCGTTTCAAGTGACATATTTCATTTTTTAACTACAGGGTGAAACAAATTATGCTACAATTTCTGATTTCAAAAAAATATTTCTGATTTTGTATTCAAATCGGGCTTTTTATTTTGCAATAGCGGCAAATTGTATCAAACATCTATTAAAATAGATCTATCGACTTTAGGGAGCTGACGATATCAGAATGTAATAATTGTTTGTAAATAAATTCTGAGAACCTAAATAATTAAGTGCTGTGCACAGATCCACGTCTCACTCAACAAAGAAAAAAACCAGCTATATTTTTTATGGAATAGGGGGCTAACGAACAGACGTATTGCCTGATGTTAAGCGATTATCTCCGCCCATGGACATCTGCAACACCAGAGGCGTTACAAGTGCATTGCCGGCCTTTGGGGGATGACGAAGGGGACGGGGGAAGGGGTTGGTGTAGGGCCTCCGGTATCCTTGCTCACTAGGTGAAACACAGCGCAGGCCCGGTTTCACACCGGTTTTCTGTTAGACTGTGGTATTACTCCGGTCGAGCCATGTATGCCGAACCGTGGCTCTCCCACGCGTACACGGGAACAATTCAATGATTGTTGGTATTTTTATATTATTCATTATTATATTGAGGGGAGTGTATTGATTTCTGTACAACCAATATCTCTGATGTGACTCAATGTACGTAGACTCATTGCCCGACACACGCATACATTATAACAATTTATTATCTGCAGTTACATATTTGCTGCGAGTCATTCATTATTATATGTGTGTCAATGGCACTTAGTGAGTGTATAATCATTTTATTATATTTATAGAGATACTATTTATTATATATAAGAGATTGTTTAATTGAAAAAAATACGTAGTGGTATGGTTGAAGGAATGTTTCTGTTTATTATAATTAACGGCCATTTTTTAATTTATGTAAGTCAGACAAAGTGACTCCCCTCTGCCTGATGGAAAGCACGAGCAGAATTCAGAGAAAATGTAGTGGTCAGCATACTTATTGCGAATGCAGCAAGTGCAGTACGGTGAACCACACTATGACGGCTCATTGAGATGCTTTTGTATCATTGGGCCTCTCGCACTCACCAACGAAAGACGATAGCACGAATACTGCCAGTTTAGGTTTAGTTTTCTGTGAGAGGATGGGATCCGTACTGAAATCAGGATGGTTGCTTTATATACCTAATATTAATATTAGATATACACACTGTTTTTTAGGTATAGTATTTGCTTACATTCACGCCTGTGGGGTTAGCAGAAGCGTATTAAACACCACATTTTGATTCATTTCCTCCTCATCTAATAAGCTACTATCGTTAACCACGTCAAGGAAAGTGCGCAATTCAATATAAAAGTGTTATGCTTTGAAATAATAATTATTATTTATTTGCTGATCAAAGGAATATCATGGTGTTACAAGTTTACATGTACATGTCCTCTTTGGTCTAAGTTAATGATATGCAAATTTTTTTGAATGGTAGTCATCAGTCAATTGGATGTCACAAATTACATTCACCATACAATTAAAAAATCATGAAAAAAATAAAAAATACAATTAAAAATGTAAATTAAAAAAATAATAACTATAAATAAATAAGTACCAATTAGGTTAATGCATCAAAATAAAACAATCAAATCAGGTCAAAACAGATATTACATAATTTGATTAAAGTGTCTCACAAACTTTCGTCATTAAACTAACTCATCAACAGAATAGTAACATTTTCCATTTAGGCATGTTTTTAAAGTTATTTTAAATACCTCTGCCTTTATCATTTTAATACCAGCAGGGATCCCATTGTAGATCATTGGAGCTTTGCACACAATACTTTTATGCAAAAATGTTGTATTAGCAGGATGTACACAAAGTCTATTATTGTTACGTCTATTGCTCCTACCGTTATATACAAAAGAAGCATTGCTTATACAGATTCATTAAGAAGTATAAGTAATAGTTGAATAGGTCGTGAACCCACCCTCGCAATTTATGCCTCTAAACAGAAAATCATTAGGTATATTATTTATTACAGCACATTGGTTGTTGTTGGCAACAATCGCAAATATTACGTCACTTTGTCGTTTCAGTAGGTAAGTAGTAATAAAGACATGAAGGGGCAGTATAACCGGTCTGTAATGTTTGGGAGCGGGTGCGGTGCGGCGCGGCGCGGTAAATCACGAGCCGTGTTATGAAGCGCCGTGCGCGCAACATCGCGATACGCGCCTGACCCACAGCCCACGGCGAGGCCGCGCTCTTCACCCGAGCTGTTTACAACCAGAATATAACATCCAAATAGTAGTTGGAATTCATAACATGATTGTGATATTAATGACAAATCCATATTTGGTTGATATTATTTATGGTTTCATTTCACGACAAGTAAACAAGACTTGTAATATGGAAACATAGCATATCATATTATCTCAAAAGTGGTAATTTTATGTTCAAAAATCGCCATTCCGTACTGGGTGCAGTAGTGACTACGTCAAAATTGGTATTTTTGATTTTATTTTACTTGGGCTTTATTGGTTATTCTGTTAATCAAGAGCTGATATCTGTAGATGATGAATGAGAAGACTGGATAAGCCAGTTCAATCCACTTAGTACAAGAGAAAGAGCAGAAACCAGCCCGCGCAGTATCTTGTGCGGATATAATAAGTTGTGTTACTGGTGGTAGCTGTACTGTGGCTCCGAATCACAGCGCGCCTTGTCCGATAACACGCGTTACACATTTTAACATAATTAGTTTTGTACCCGCCGCGGATCCGCCGCCATCTATCTTCGATTACGTAGATAGACATCGCGTACGATATGTATGGCAACAATTGGTGCTATCGGCCGTGATAGAGTGGCGCCGGCGGGTGTGCCTCCAATCAAATGTACACCGAGTAACGTTCCGATATCAAAAGATAAAGCCTGCATGTTATAACTAATTGCCTATGTAAATTTATGTTTTTCAAATCAACCATCTCCTTCTTGTATTCGCAACAGTCTCGCGCTGCTAAGCGGACCGCGCAGTGAATCCAACTCTCGTTGCACTTTGTCCAGTTTTGTTTTTCTTTGTAAAGTGTTGTAATGAACGGCGTGGGGCCGCGAGGATGCTGTGAGCAGTAATAAATAAATTTAACTAGATTATCAGTGAACGACCGCCTGCGCGGGCGCACGCATGTATGTCATTGCCTACACGTTTCCGACACAACTAAAACCCGAGCATTGGATTTGTAAGTAAGTATCTTTGTCAGTATTTTATGCATACGATTTGAATACTGTGCTAAAACCAGTATCATTCAAGTTTCTAAAACTTTTTTTTCTTTTTTTAATCGCCATTGTCTACTATGATAATGATACGATAAGTTTCTGGGAACACCTCAACACAGAATATTTCGCAAACTTAATATTATATCATTTGAATAAGACCACTACTTACAAAGCAGCCTCTGCGATCAATAGTAATATTGCAGCTCAAAACACATGTTTTATGGGGTTCGGGTCCACAGACAATTACAATACTCTGCGCCTCCGACTCGCCGCGTGAGAAGATCCACTCCTTTATTGGTCTCGCCAAACTCGTCTTCATGGTAGCAAAACGAATGATTATGAACCTTGTCACTCTATAAATAAGTCGTGTGAAAGGTACAGGTACAGGTAAAAGTGTGGTCGTAGTAATGCTGAATTGATCAAAGTTTGCACAAATATTATTATTTCTAAATGTAGATCGATTCGCGATGCAGCGGCTTGCTCGTTGTTAGTCGATCGCTGCTTACCACTTACCACGAACGCTGTACCCGACGAACGAACCTTTCCCCGAACACGCAAAAACTGATTTTTGTGCACGTAAAATGTAAAACAATACATGTTTTGCAATAAATATGATATTTTGAATATTTCAAGTGACCGGGGAGGAGGCACAATGACAACACACTTTTTACGCACAAATGCTTGGTCAGATACAATCGCCGCTACTTTATCGTCACCGGAATCTTATGTTTGAATGAATTCGAATGGTTAATTTATTCAAGACAGGAACGTTTCCAACGAATCCATTGATGATCCGGCGACATCAGTCAGAGGCCGCAAAAACTCGCCAGTTTAAATCACTCGGAGGCAAATGACAAGAGGTGATTACGGCAATTAAAACGCCGCCGTGTGGAGGTACTTCGCCCGAGGGAAGAAAGGGTAGCGGGAGGGAGCAAAAACTTGAGCGCGCGCCTTAGCAATACGAATAACCATTACTGATCCTCGAGTTGAAATGATATGTTTATTTAAGGATATATCAACTGGAATGCACCTTATTAGTGTAGCTGTTCGTTTTACGATATCTTCTTAAAAATATTTGGTGTACAGTCATCAGTCTGTCGGTGATGTGATCTCAATTGGTATATCACTTAAAAGAAACAATTTAGAACGTCCGTCATTTTGAATAGACTGCCATTTGTGTGAGTGAGTGAAGTAGTGTTCTTCGATTCCAATGAAAAACTCGAGGTCGGAAACTTTTATCTAATTAATATTTAGTTACGTATTTTTTTGGCTTCGCACATGACTATTTCAGGAACTGAAACATTATGCCGCGTTATGTCTGGACTAGTAATTTTGTCACCGATTTCCCTTGCTACTACCATCTTAAGACACGTACGGATGTTGCTCCTTGGGTAAAACTAAAGTATTTAGTTGCTTTTATTTCACTTTTTGCGTTTCCATTGCGGTATGTGTTGCGATATTGTTGTAAACAGCACCTTTACACCACCATTGGATTACTGGTTTCAACAAAGCAGTTCCAATACGACAGAAGAGACAAACTTTACATTTTACACGTCTTTCTGTTCTAAATCTCCAACACTGTAACGACTTGAGGTTAACGGCACATTTAGTTATTTTCTTCATTTTTAATATATCTTATTAAAAATATTGTTTCTAGTTCAGGCGATTCCAGTATCTGTTTAACAAACAAGAATGGCGATAAAAGTTAATTACGAGACATTCGCTCCTGGGCATTTGTCCGCATACAATCAGTGCGGTGTCCGCCGGTGTCCGGTTCAGGTGGCATTTCCTCGATTATCATGAGTTTAGTTTTTGTGCGCGACAATTACGTCGCATCAGTATGCACGCGGCAGACGCGCGAATAATCCCACCCCCTCGACCCTTCTTGCCCCGCCTCGCCCCACCCGAGTCTTCGTTACATTACAGTGATTATAAGAAGTACAAGTTGGAATAGCCTTTAAAACGATATTAACTAATGTCATTTCATGAAAACTACTAAAGGTAAAAGATTTTCTTTGTGTGTTGTGATGTGATATCATTTGGATAACAATTCTTTTTAAATCCCAAAAACACTCCTGACCTCTTTAGAACAAAAACAACACTTTATGAACGCAACGCTTACCGGTTGTAAGTTTATTGGTCAACAACCTCATTAAACTCGTTTGCATACGAGTATAAGGTTCTTTTTACCTTTCATTCTTTACGACTTCTAATCGACATTCATTAATTTTTTCGTGGAGTCACGCAAAGCTTTACTTAACCTATTTGAATATACAAATACCAAGGCCTTACTTCTAATTTGGAAGTTGTTTAGCAATAGTCAGAGACATATCCGACATTAAAAGATATGAGTGAGGATATTGTTATTATTTTACGAAAAATAGTCTGCTAATAAAGGGACCACTCTCTACATCCTTCTTTTTTGCTTACGTCATACACATTTTGTTAAGGAAAATATACCATAGGAAATTTATTGTCCTAAATATTATTATATTTTGTTATTTTACTGTTCATTTCTTAATGTGTTAAGTGTCAGACGCAGTTTTTACATGACGACTGCGTGCCGTCGGCGTGGGAGTTGCGGCTGGTTCGCGCGTACACAGCTTGCGCAAGAGCGTTTGTGATTTCATGTTGCATTAACATTTCTCCTCGGACACTGTAACGAGTGCTAATGTGCATATGGCCTTGTATGGCTCAGTCCACATTCTTAAGGTCATTTTAGTTGTAACTGTTACACTTATAGTGACAAAAAATCGACTCCAAAATTATTATTGAAGTCTCAAATGGTATGGTGGTCAATTTAATGACCATCAAATACAATCGAGAAAAAAATCACATCTGAAAATCAATATTAGAAATGTGAAATGAATATATGCCACCAATGCCCATCGCATCCCAGACTGTAGACACGGCGCTCCACACGCTGGCTGAATGTCCGGCCTGGAGGGCCGGCGTGATCTCATAGCGGTCATCGGGGGTTTTTTCGCTCGGTAACATGGTTGTGGCTATGTTGTGAAACGTGAGCGCGTGTAACTCCGCCGTTTCTTTCTGCGAGCAATTTATTTTCGCTAAGGAGACGGCGGAGCAGGATCGGCAGAGGTTTAGAACTCCCTGATCCGCCAGACCCGGGAACTGGCCAGGTATGGCAGACGCCTCAAGCGCTGAAGATCCCAAAATGATCTCCGCCCTACATACCTGCCTGAGGGCCACAATTTAGGGATACTAACAGAAACATCGGGGTTTCGACACGGGAGGGTGCAATCTACAAACTGTAGGTGACTCGAGGTACGTCGGGGTTTCATGTTTCCTATCTAGGGTGCACCTGGTTCCCCGGCGCCTAGTACCCCAGACGGCGTGTGGTTTTTGTCGGTTCGAGTTCGACATGCCACCAGTAGGTGGTATCCGAGGGGATATCCACACACGAGAAAAAAAAAGTGTAAGGATCACTATTATTCAACGTTTGCTGCTCTTTCTAAATCTAAATTGAATGAGTGCCAGCAAGAAATATTTGAACTGGACATAGACGAGGCTTAGTAAGTAATACTACAGGTAGTGCTCGATTCGAATGGGGCGGTACTACCCACTCACATAAGGCCAACCTAAAAAAAGCATTCGTGCTATCGTGTTTCTATGGTAAGTGTACCATCATATCGTGGTTCACCATATTGCATTATATATAATATAAAATAACTGTACAGTTCGTACATCGCTTCATTCTCTTTTGCAATGAGAATTTACTAAATTTCAATGATTTTATTAAAATACATTTACTTAGTATTTGAAATAAAAACGTGAGTTATTAAAATCTAATAAAACTGTAATTAGTCTAAAAATACGTTTCGCAATTTTGAAGTCATCTCTACTATGAACTCTAAAACGAAGGAGTTAAAATCAAAATATATATATTTCTAAGAGACGCTCATATCTAAGCGCTAAGTTTAAAAAAAAACATATAATTTTAACACTAGGTTTAGAAAAAAAAATGCTTCAGCTCAGTGTTCAAATTCCCCCAAATTATAGGCATGACCATGAAAAATAGTTTAACCAAAATCTTCATACCTTCGTGTCATTTCATATGAATATATGCATTCAAATAACTTGCACACAATGAACATTTCATTTATTCAAAGTGAGGAAAAAGTCCTGGTCGAAATATTTCGGTCGGAGCTGGGCTGCGGCAAAAAGTGAACATTAAAAGATGTGGCCTTGTTAGGAGCACCGCGGCACCATTCACGTACCGCTGTACTTTTATCCAAATGACTTCATGAAGTTTTAGCTCTTTATTAATTTAGTAAAAAGATTACATTATACTTCTTTCAGGTTTCGTGTGTCTGTACCTATTCCTTTTTAGAACAATAATATGAAAGATACAAGTTCTCAACGTAGGATAACGCGATGCTTTGCAATTATTGCTGTATACCTTTTGGTGACAGTTGATAAAACCTAAAAAACTCTAGTTCATCATCATCATCAACATTAATCAAAATGAGTACAAGTTTTTAGGAGAAGCAGTTAAAAATATAAATTTAACGTTTACTAAGTATCTTGAGAACTAAATATGTTGTGATAAGAGACTTACATCATCATGCATCAAAATCCGTATTTCCCATAGCTTTAAGTTCCTCGATCTGTGTCCAATGTCCACTAGTTAATATATTTATACCGAAGGTCATAACTAAGAAATCAAATCATATACCCGTTTACATTTTGTGATTTTATGTAGTTGTAGTATGATATAAATGACAGGTGTACCTGAACCTTAATTTCTCTGTCGCTTATATTCTCCATTTTAGTCCCTTAATTTTAAGGATTCTGTAAGCCTTATAGTAAAACTCATGAAAAATGATTTGGTCGTTTAAACCTGACAGCCAGACAGACAGATTAACTTTTTTAGTACTAGTATAGTATAGATTGAATTTAAATGAGCAAAAATGAGTCCTAAACGTGCTCGATAGACTGGCAGTCTGGTCACCAGCAACTGAGACGGGTGGGAGCGAGAGGGGTGGGTCGGAATGCGAGCGCGGCGTGTCAAAGAGTGCGCGCGCGCAGCCGCCGCCGGTCATTTAAATATCATCGCTACTCATATTTGGGATGCTCGCGTCGCCGCGCCGTCCACTCGCTGCGACTCGATTAAGCGACAAAAATTGCTACATTTTTTGTTGGCAGCTATTAAATTTGACCTTGCGCCAAACTGAGTAGCTTTAAGGCTTTTGTATTCACTTATTTGTTTATTCTAAACTTTCGGTATCTTTCGTAATGGATGACCTTCACTGGGATGACGAGACTGGTCAGTCAAGTGTCTGACATTTTTATGTGTAAGACCATACGTTGATTTTCTTTGATATTGATAATGAATGTAAAAACCTATTATTGTCACAACAAATCGTCAATAGTAAAGCCTACTTGATTTGATTGAATTTTATATAGGAGGCACCGCGACCGTTCATTTTTTTATTTTATATAAAAAATTGAATAGTAAGAACAAATTATTTATGTGTCTGAGGACATTTATTTACTTATGTTATCACGATAAACTTATTTTTTTGCCTCGTTGGTCTAGTGGTTAGCGTAAGCGACTGCAGATCAAGAGGTCTCCGGTTCAATTCCCGGGTCGGACTGCTGTTGGGTTTTTCCTACAAGAAATTCTTAATAGCAGCCCGGAGTATGGAAGACGGCGGTGTTTCCCGCCCGTGCTTCGGAGGGCACGTTAAGCCGTCGGTCCCGGTTGTCATGAACAGCTATGGCAATCGTTATTGGGAAGTCAGTGCTCTCAAATATACTGACAACTAGTTCAACCTTCGAATTCAGTTCGCCCTCAGGGTTGCGGAGGTCAGATGCCAGTCGCTCTGTGTAAAAACTGATATTCAGGTAAAATCGGTTGAACTGGTAGCCGACCCGAAATAATATTGGGAATAATAAAAAAAAGGCTAGGAAGATGATCACGATAAACTTATTTAAAAAAACATAGCGGTCAAGCTAAAACCTCAAAAATTTAGGTAGTCAATATGAAAATAAAATATTCAAAATGCTTTCTTAGAACAAAATGTTTTTTGATTTAATACTTCCCGTCCCCTTTTGGGTATGTAAATATTGACGAAGGGGTAATATAACAGAATTTTCTACAAAAATCTGTGTATAAACAGAATTACAAAGTATAGGGCATGAGGCAGCCCCCGGGCATGTAACCGGAGCGGGCGCCTAAACACTCGCTTCATCAATCATTGCGCTCGCGGAAGCGCCGCGCGCCGTTCTGACGTCACCCGCGTTTAACATACTCCGCTGTTATGATAAATATATGTGTGGCAATAGGGACAAAAACCTTGATAAATGAACTGGTGAAGATGTGCTCTGTCAAGTTGATAGAGTCAGGTGTAATGGACTGAGAAAATCCCCAATTCCCAGTACTCGCCATGTCATTTGAGGGTGCACTGTACACGTAAGTCGGTTACAGTGATTGTATTAAATGTGAGCCTGGAGTAAAAAGTCAATCCATTATAAATCCCTATAAAGATATAACATGTGCACAGGTGAACATGGGTCTACTTTAGAATGAATTAGTGTATGTATTTATTACTCAGAACAAGTACAAGGAAGACTTGTAGCAGACACTTTTTTAGTATTCCATAAAGAAACCTCAATAATATCTTTGTAAGAAGGGGTCTATGTCTATGCCTATGTATTTTAATTGAGTTATTTTAGATACCAAAATGAATCCATTCTGCCTGATGGAGAGCATGAGTAGGATACAAGAGTGATAGACACTATCCTCAATCACAATCAGTCACCAAACTTGGACAATGCAGTACGGTGCAACACTATGGTATTGTAGAGAGATGCGATGCGATAGAACACTGCCATAGAGGCTCAAGGATCTCGGTGGCTCTGTGACTCTGTCGCTTGTGAAGTAATTTGATAAATCATTATACACATTTAAAGATATTATACCATTTGCCAAAAAGGGTAGAAAACTAAAGAATGAAGAAAAAAAATTATTACTATGTAGTATTGACGTCGGTGATACTGTTTCATAGTTAACAAGGAGTATTGCTGCTATTTTTTTTCAAGGGTAAAAAAAGTAAAAAAAGATAATTTAGTAAGATCCCAAACATTTTTAACTGTCTTAAGTGTTGCTGATCTTAAAAAGATTATTTGTAAGTTCAAAGCCAAAGTTACAACAAGAAGAACAAGACAAGCTAAGGATACAGATCGTAATACACAAACATTCCAACTCCCATTATTGTATTTACAAAAACTCTTCACTAAGAACATCCATCACGTGGGACCGAAACATATCTGTATAATTAAATATTAAGCGTCAGTCCCGCATTTAATACTATCGTTATAGTAATAGTGCGACTCACGTAGGTACGGCGCGGTCCGGTGAGGTCCGCACGAGCCCGCGGCTGCGCCCGCGCATCGATTAAGCCTAATTTGTAACAATTATCGCGGCGCATAAACACAATAGTTAAATTCGGTAACACCTTCATTAAAAGAGTAATTCTTCCGATTTCTAGCTTTTATGCGTTTTATATTTTAAGACATAGGGTATGTATTGTGTTGTGTGAGATTTAAACAGAGCTGATGTTATTAAAATCGAGTTAGGAGATGGTCCACCGATGCATTGTCTATCTGACGGTGTTCAACTGTTCTATGAGCTGCCTGTTGCTGTATTAGACACATTCCTTTGGTTAATTAGAACTGAATACCTAAAACTGCTCGTTCAAATGAACATCATTATGTTACATTTTAAAAATTAATTTGGAAAGTGGGTATCACCAGTTGCGCGCGAGACGCGGTAGCAGACGCATGCGCTATTGGCAAAGTCTGCGTTCGAACGTAACTTTTACAACAACCCGCATTTAATTTTATCTTATATTGTCAAGTGGTGTTGGAGTAAATATAGATTCTAGTGAGTCCATCGGGAGCGACGTGATGGATGAGAAAAATATTGTGAGCGAGCAACAAGTTAGTGTAGAAATACACAAAGAAGGTGAGAGTTGTACAAATACTATTCAAAGAAATGTTGAAAAACGAGTTCGAGAAGATTGTGAAGAGATAATAGAGAGAGATGAGGGCTTCATTACAGTTAGAAAAGGTAAAAGAAGGTTGTCAAATAATTTTAGGAAGGTATCGGACAATACAAGCCAAAGAAAATCAGAACAAGATGTTTTTATGGTTATGATAACGTCAAAAGAGATTTTACCAAAACAATTTGCTATGGCTAAGATTCTTAAAACCGAATACATACAGAATATCTCAGAAATTCAATATAAGGGTCTGTATAAAGTACTTATACACTTTGACGACAAAGAAAGTGCAAGAAAACTAATTTGTTGTGAAAAAATGGATTCTTTGGGGTACAGATGCCAAATGACTGATGAAATAAATTTATCCTATGGAGTTCTGCGAGATATAGACTTGGATATTGAAGATCAAGAAATTAGCGATATTTTACAATGCGAGTATAAAATTGTATCGGTGAAAAGGCTAAAGCGCTTAAATGAAATGAGTCAATGGGTAGACAGTGGTACCATACGTCTTTGTTTTAAGAGCTCCACTTTACCCCCATACGTATATGCATATGGGTGTAGATTTAAAGTGGAATCATATACCTTTCCCGTTTCACAATGCTCTGGGTGTTGGAGATATGGCCACCTTATCAGATTTTGTCCCAACAAGAAGAAGATATGCCCAAAATGTAGTGGCTCTCACGAAAATTGTGATGTTACGAACTACACATGTACAAATTGTAAAGGATCTCATATGGCTCTAGACAAGTCTTGTCCTTTATTTATCAAAGAAAAAGATATAAGAAAAATAATGTCTAGCAAGAACTGTACTTATCGAAAAGCCCTAATGCAATGGTTAGATAACAGAAAATCAATGACAAACAACAGCCAAAATATAAAGAACAACATGGACTCTGTATCAATTATCATCGGGAATAAGAACGACCGATCGACATCTTATAGGGATGTAGTTGCAAATAATTCATTTGGGACATTATTCTCAGATAAGGAAGAACAGGACATTGAATCTTCTGACGATGACAAAAATCACAATGATCGCTCCCAATCCCTAGCTAATGAAAAGAAACAGAAGAGAAAGAAGAAAAAAAAACAACAGAAAGAGACCCATTATGAAAAGGAAAACTGGTATAATATGGAACCTAATATTGAAAGGAATACTGACAATCAGAGACAACAGGATAATTTTGGTTTCAAGTTATTCATCAGTAAAATTAAAGACATCTGTGTGGAAAATAAGGGTTTTATAGATAAAATGAAATTATTATTTAGTTACATAGTAAAAGAGTGTGTAAATTTTGCCATAGATTTGTTCCTCTCTGCATCCCCCCACTGCATTTTCGTAGAAAATATTTGGCTTGTAAATTTTATTTTAAAGTTTTGTCGCAAGCAAATAATGTAATAGTTACCCTACTTATAGATCTTAGCACACTTTGTAACCATTCATATTGGCAAAGGAAGAAAATACCATTGCTTGTTCATATTTATAATACTATGAAAAACGAAATTATATCGTCATCAGCACCATTAAACATGTTTCGGCTTAAAATTTGGGTTAACAACGTAGATATAAATAATGTAATAGAATTGCACTTAGATAGTTTAAAGTTCCCTAAAAAGACGTATGATAAAAATATTTTAAAGTATAATGTTATTTCAGAACTAAATTCAAAAAAAAATATAATGGTTGTTATGCCATATTCACCGATGGTTCCAAAAGCTCTAGTGGTCGCGGTGCTGCCTTTTATGACCCCAATATTGTAACAGACAATTCGGTTATTAACCGATTTAAAAGCACATATGATCTTTCAATAATGTCGATGGAACTCATTGCAATTTTGGAAGCCCTTATGTATACCCGATCCGTTAATTACAGTTCAATTCTTATCTGTACGGATAGCAAAAGCGCTTTACATCATATAGCTCGATGCGCCTCTGGTGGTAGAGGTGTACCGATAGCCTATGATATCCTTTCAGAAATACATTACATGAATAAAAAAGGCATTGAACTGAAATTGCAATGGGTTCCATCACATATAGGCCTAAAAGGAAATGAAGAGGCTGACAAACTCGCGTGCCAAGCAGCTTTAGATGGAAAGGTGGTAGATGTTTTACCATACTATACGGACTTATTGCCGAAGTATAAAAATTATATCTTTCAAGAATGGAAGGAATATTTTGATAAGAGATCCGTAGAGAAGGGTATTTGGTACAAGACCATACAGAGTGAGCCTCTTCGTACTCCTTGGCTTTTGGATGGGGGGTTGAATAGGAAATTAATTGTTGTTGCACATCGTTTGAGATCAGGACACATCCCATTAAACAAGTTTTTGTTTTTGATGCGTGCGTCAGATTCTCCAAACTGTACAGTATGTGGAAAAGTAGATGATGTACACCACTTGTTAATGGAATGTGTTCGATTTCAAGCGGCAAGGGAAACCTTAATGAGGACTCTAAGTCTGCACAGCATAAGCATGGGTATGTTTCATGAACTGCTTTCTACACCTCTGTCAGAAACGTCAAGGCAAATGTTTAGGGCCTTCAGTTCTCATTAATGGGTTGCTATGTTGTAAGTCTTGTAAGTAAGTAATGTTAAGTTGATAAGTGTATATATATATATATATATATATTGTATTATAGACTAGTAAGTTACGATGGAATTGGCATGTACACCATGTACAAAAATTCCTTAAAAAAAAAGAAAAAAAAAAAAAAAGTGGGTACCATTGCTAAGAGGGCCCTGTGTGGTTTTATTTTCATGAAGAATATTTAGATGTGTACTAATACAATAAATCTGGACTGAGCCACTTGATTGTCAGTAACTAGCGTGTAAAACCCAGAACTATCAAGCATAATTTTGTAATTATTTTTGCATTGAATGCCACTAGAACCAGTGTAATTATCATAAACGTCGCAAACTACGGTGTTTCCTGTTATTATTCAATAGGTACTAATTAATTAATAGCCATCGGTAATTAATTAATAAATTGATCAATTTTAATTGGTCTTGAAATTATGTCTAGTCTACTACTAAAGAAAATTGTATGCAACATCCTTAACAGATGCTCAGGCACTCTACTCTGACCTTTTTTATATAAACTCTCTCTTGGAGAGGTTCTCGTTGGAGAGCGTATCCCTTGAAAAAACTACTCAACTACGCATATAAAAGTCTTGGTTGAATTCTCATTTAGGACAAAGAGTTGTATGATGAAGGCGATTGTTTTTTGGTTTAAATCATCTATACGTATCGTGATTTAAACAATTAAAAATAATCAAGAAATTATAATGATTTTGTAACAGATCAAAATTTAACTATGAGTTGTTTGTAAGAAGCCAGCCTTTAGAGCAAGTTTATAAAGCCTAAGACGATCGCGAATCATGCGAGCGAAGTATGCCAATCGCTCCAATAGTTAAGAATCGTAGAGTATTTAGTAGTGAATGCCAATTCACCTCAATTATAATAATTTGAATGGTTGATTAATGCGTCAGCTCCCAGCTCTTAGATCCCACGTTACCTAACAAGTCGAGCAATTTTGTAAATTGGCCCCAAATAATAGGGCGTTTGAATGATATGAATTGTGTGAGCTAATGTTTTGGAAGTAGTAACCACCGCAGGAATTGGTAATGATGGCCTTACAAAACAGCCTATCATTGGGAACCGTTGTCTTGTGTGACATTCCAACAATTTTGTCTATGTAGTATTTTAGTTATTTTCGATAACCTTTTTGTTTAACATTGTAGTTCTGTAAAATAGATTTTATGTGAAGTTTTTTTATTTGATAAAGGCAGCATGTTCAGCTAATTCTAGAGGATAATCATTAAAAAAAGAAAAGTGTAATTGTTTCATAATTTCTTAGTCTCTGCTATAAAAAAACGTTATGAACCACGATAAATTAAGGAAACCATTTTATACTTTACCACAGATTATTGACTGTTAGAATTTTTATTTTGCTGGTTTTTGGGTCTCTTTATATAGTATTAACTTCTTAAGTAATTGTGCAACTTGGCGTATTATTAAACGATTATTAATTACGGAATATGATATGGTTGCTTTATCTTTCATATCTTAAAACACCTTACAGAAAATATTCCTTCATTTAAAAATGTACGACTATATTTTCTGGAGAGAATTAATTTAAACTAACTTTAACTAGTAAATATTCAAATATAATAAAATTATCTCAGATTCGACAAACTTTGTTTTCGTTGATAATAACTAATGCAATAAATTTAAAGCATATATTTGATGGTTTAGGATTATGAAAAAATTTATTTTTGCCCGAATAATTTACGTTCATTCAATAATTTACATTGAATTTTTCGATATTTATCCTGTAAACACAACTCATAGATAGCAGGAAATGTATTCTATAATCGTGACAAAATGCTTCTCATAAGACTTATTGAGTGTTAGTACCTATACGGGTACAAAAAGGCGGCGGCACAGTCGCGGGCGCGCTGCGATTGTGCGAGTTCCCAGCTTCGAGTTCTCTGAACTACTCACTGATTTATTCAGATATACTAGATAAATCAATACACATTAAGTCATGCCGTATATTTGTAATAATTGTTAACAATACACATAGAGGTAGACTGAGGTGTATATATATTATAAATATGTACGTTTTGCCGACAATAGTAGGTATACTCGTATACGCCTTTGTAACCCAACTCCTCCCAATGCCTGGACCGATTAGGGTGAAACTTTGTATGTATATTTTGAAAATACAACTGGACCTGGTAGATGGAACTGCTGTAGGTATATCACTATCAGCTAATAACACAACATTCATTTATTCTAAGGCGGTACGAAGTTCTCGCGGTACAGCAAGCAGTCTAGTATATTGATGGTCCCTTCGCGTATATTGCCAATTAACATACTAACATATTTCTAAATACACACATGAAGATGTACACACAAATAAATTATATACAGCTAAAAAATAAATAATTGTGCTCATCACCCAATATTTGTCTTCGGTTGGAATCGAAAAGACGACTGACATGAGAAATATTTACAGCACATAGCGGCTACTTCACGTGCAGTCCGAAGCAGTTAAAGTTTTTAAAGTTTTGCAACTCTGTGTGCATTAGAAGTGTAAGTGACAACTTAATCAAGGTGATATGGATTACGTACCATTTCTTTAACACGCCGAATATACATAAGTACTTCAATACCACAATACCTTGCCAACTGAATGTGTTTTAACTTAAATAAACTACTTAGTACTACCAAACTAGTTTCCTGTCTTGTGATATGAAATGTATCACACAAAACAAAAATGAATGTCATTACACATTGTAAACGCACTCGGTGCACTCTGAGTGAATGTTAAACGTTCATTATCTAAGGATTCGTATACAATCAATCAAAGTATCAAAGACGCCGACAGTACAGCACAATTGGAATTCCTTCACGTTGCATGTGTAACATCGTGGCTCAAAAACTATCAGGACTTGACTGCTTAAATAACGTGACGTGTATAAAGGTATATATTTAAGTAGGTGCTGTTTCTGTCCCACGCGATAACGGATCGAACGACGGAGTGGTAGAAGGTGGCGAGGAAGCAGTGGCTGCTCTCACTCGGCCGGACAATTATTAGAGTGGACGCTAAGAGTGCACCATAAATATTAATAGAGCGGTTAGATAATCATATTCTATGTGTGTCGCGGCATGCGGCGGACAGTTTTTGCTGAGCGACAAACGATCTCATTCCTAGTCTCGGTGACATTCTCCATGTTGCGCACTACACTTGCTAAGCGCTTGCTAATGAATAACATTTTTTCCTCGTCTGTCAATCATATCTTTTAACGGGTACTGGGAAACGCGCGGCGCCACGCACATATGCCCGACAATTCACACGGTCTAACTGCAATTGTTGAATGCGAAATAGCCGGACATAACCAAAAAATACATTGTGCCACATCTACACAATTAGGTGTGCGTTATAACGCAGCCGACGCTATTGACACGAAGTTGCACGATCAATTAGGAGTAGGTACAGGATACACTCAGCTCTCGTTGTTTCACGAACATAACACGACACAGTGTTAATTGATGAACAGCAGGAAACAAAGACTATTGATTGAACACATTTGCAGTTTAGACGTTTAATATAACGTTGGCGATATCATCTTCGCTTTTTAGAACTCAATACTGAGGTTTTTATTTGTTCAGGATCGACGACGACGATCTTGTTCCGAGATCAAGTGATATATAAATTATTTAGAGATGCATTTAATGTATATAGTGGCTATGTGTTGCCATTGCTTCCCGTATTGATACCGGTTATAGGTACCGGTCTAACTGTACTTATACCTGAATAATGAAATGCCTGTTTATGTATCTCAGTTGCTTTACGAGCACTTAATGTAAAGGATTACAGTTAGATAACTGCACATATTGATCATTATTGATTGAGATGAGTTTAGAGGCAAGTTTAATAACTTCCTTGATGGTTATTCATTATTATAGATAAACCTCATTCCGAAGGAGAGGCCCCGTACAGGAGTGAACACAATTATACAAAGACTTGCACTTATGTGGTTTAAGGAGTTAAGCATGATTTGGATAACATAAACTGGCAGTGACTGTGGCCGTTACGGCTTGGTCAGAGAACAGAATGAAAGCGAGGGAGGAAGCTGCTTCGTATGTATACGTGCAAGGTTATTGCATTAGGAGGTTACGAAACATACGAAGCATTATGGTTGGATGTAATATTTTGTAGTCTTAAATTTAGGAGCATATTTTACTGCCGCAAAGTTCCAGGCATGCTTTTCAGGAAAATCTAAATATTCTATTAAATTAAAATCCTTGACATTATGAACCTATAGTTATATCAGGTTACTCATCTCTCTTCGCATTGATTGTTTTAGTTCAACGTATAATTTTAAAAACAAGAGATTTTCATTTAAAAATCAGTTATTTACTATGTCTACCTGTATATTTTAAGACTTTTTTTCTTGAGTAACGAACTTGATTTAATTATCAACAAATACACCTAATCTAATTCAGGGACCTAAGTTGAAGAAATATTTAATGTATGTAATTCAATTCGGTACATTCCAATCCCACAAGTGACAAATCAAAGTGTATTCGTAGCAAGTAAAAGTACGAGTAATGCAAATATTGTCTAATTAGGAGTCTTGAGACGAAAGTCTCGGGTAATTGACTTTTACTCGGTCAGTTGATAATGTAAGATTAAATGGTATTCAAGGACAGTAAATGTAAAATAAAGTTATAAGAAATTAGAATTAAAAAGATCTACGAAATGGCAATTTAAGCTTACTTACCATGTGTGGATGTGGATCATTCTAAGTGTTGTCTCATGTGGGGTTTGAACCCACAACCCTTGACGCAGTAGAGAGCGGCGTGGCGTGCAGTCAGTCTTTTATTGCCTAAGCAAAGCAATATATATTTTTATGCCAACATTCTGTGTCCACTCATAATTAAAGTGTACCTACGTACATTGGAACTGCTATCTGTGGTCGCTTTGCATGTGTATGTACTTAGTCGCTATTAACGTAAAGTCGTTTAGGTATGCGCAATTAATATTCTAAGGCTGTAAATACTTCACCAAGCACTACAATCGTGTGCCATATGTATAAAAAGTGTGGTGTCTAAAGGTGTATACTATATATATACTAGTGATGTATGATATGGTATAATGGGAACCGATTTAATATCCGCGCATATCCGGGGGAGCAAAAAGAGCTATCTCCGTGACCTTACCCGTTACTTCATGATGGAGTTTAACAATTTTTTTATTTATTGTATAATATTAAGTTTTAAAATAAAATTTACGTAGACAACTTAAAAAAAAAATGTATCTTTAAGTGTTGACAGTTTTACACCTCAATTTGTTTTAAAGCCAAAATAGATTTTTGAAAATATAATATGTCCTATATTGGTCAGACTCAAACGTACATTCGCGAATCTAGAAACTAAAAATCGGTATTCGTATCCAAGGATTGAGATGTCTCGACGATCTGGTACATGACATCACTATTATGTACATATGTATGTACCGATTACATACCTATCATATCAAAATTATTATATATTATAAGTATACAAATGACACGTATCAGTACGCGGCGTCGGCCACCGCAAATGTTAAATATTTGCAATGACATTTTGTCAATTATAATTCCCTCTCGGTAAAAAACGGACGCTGCCCAAGTTCCCTGATACAATGCTGACTAACTTACGACGTACTCCACCACTACTATAATGTAACAGGCATTGGACTAAAAGCATGTTGTCGGACATTGTCATATACTTGTGTATAAGTAGCAGACTGAGGTATGTGCCGGTATGGTCTTGTCGCAATTCCCACGGCACAGATGCCCTTATGCGCGAGCTGCTTGCGTCTGCGCATACATCCTACATGCTTCATGCGCCACGGCCACGCTCAGCTCTACTTACCTCTCGCACTCCACACAGACTGATAACATATATCATTTATCTTGTGATGCAATTTCAAAATTAATTAAAGGCCTTTAGTCGTTTGTTCCAGTTAAGATAAGTTTAAATCCGCCTGTATATAGGTATGTATATTGTATAATAAACGGATCATAATGATAGTTAATTATGCTCAACTAATATATAACGTGTCGGTCGAGTGCATTAAATAATGATTCACTTAAAAAAGTGAACACCACGTACGATTGCTGAACCCCGTTACGTAGATACGATTGCAATAAAAGTTAATTTATGAAAATAATGAACTCTTATAAATAACTTTAATTACCGCGATAATTCGCCAATTAGTAAATATAACACATTATTTACTGTTTAGAATGAGTTGCATAAATGTGTCTTATATTTGTGAAATGTCTTTGACATCAGTTAAGTAAAAAGTGTTTGTTTTATTTTGGACAAATAATGATGTGCACTTGTATTTATCATTAGAAAATGCAATCAATGCGCCTTAACAATGAAATCGCACTGATTATGGTCTATATGCGATGTTTACTATGAGGTATAGACCTGGCAGCACATCTCTCTGACCTTAGAGCTTTCTGAATATGGACAAACGTTTACTCGTATGCAGCACTGGAAAAAACTTGAACGCAACATGAGCTAGGATTATTTTTATCACGTGAAGTCACCATTAAATTGATAAACACTTGGTACTCTCTTACTCCCAATTTCTTAATATATGGGGATATGTATAAAATTTTCATTTGTCTAAAATATTTTTTTCTAGGTTCTTAATTGTCTTTACAATATGCTTAAAAGGTATTTTTTTTATTTAGTCCTTATTTAAACCCAGAAAATATTAAATAAAAAGTGAAAGTTAAGGGAGGGAAATTAAAAATTACAAAACGCGTCACTATTGGTCGAAACGAAATGTGACGTCGATGGTCACTTCATCGAAATTATCGGCGTCGAAATTCATACCTAGGTGTTATTAGTGCTGGTGAGAAAAATTACCTTCTTCCGTGATTTTTATAAAAAATAAAACTTTAAATAACTATAAAATAACTAAAACACTGAATAGTAAAAAAACACAAAATGACAATGACGTTATTGACCATGTCAAGATCGCGCGAAAAATGGCGACGTTGTAACAGCTCATATTTAGTTAGTGTTTTAAAATATCACTTTCAAAATTAGTATGACTATTTTCAAGCCTTTTTTTCTATGTTAAAGAGACGTAAATGATCGGATTAGGAAAAAAAAACTTGCATATTAGTTCTTAAATTTTTTATAGTTGTAAATTATATGTATTATAATCAATAAACTGTTATAAATTAGAAAAAAATGTATTAGCTTCAATATCAGATAACAAATGTACCTAAGTGAGACTAACAAGCATCACTGGGTTGTTACATCATGTTTTCTGCTACCTTACACCATGGTCAGTGTCCACAAAACGCAAGGGAGTAGAGTAGAGCTTGTGCCGTTAATTGGCTAATTTTATTCAATGATGCAGAAGCATCTCCATAAGCCGCCGTAGCGTGGGTCACCATGATGCATTGTTGCATTGTCTGCATTCGCAATAAGGTTGGTGCCCCCACTCTTGGATTATGTTTAGGCTTTCTCTCAGGCAGACAAAAGTCACTTTGGCCAGCACATAATAAAGAAAAACAAGATACAAACATGTATTGCCACGTCAGAATCAAACATTATCTCCAATCTAGATTCACTGCAGATAAAAAGCATGAAGTCCATGAAGTAGATAATAATTATATCATCGATGTATATTTTTGAGCGTAAATCTTAGATACTAATATCCTGTTTCAAAATGTGAACCAAATTATATTGTTTATAATATGCAGACAACTGTTAGACCATCGATTGTTATTACAGAATCTATAGGTAAAAATTTATCTCCGAGACTTTAGCAATAAATAAATAAATAAATAGACAGTTAACATAGTTCAGACATCTAACACACAACGCTGTCTATTTCCAAGCTAAGCAGAGCTTGTGTTATGGGTATTAGACAACTGATATATATACACATATACTTTTAATTATATTTTTTTTTTGGTAAATAGGTACATGTGGGGTAACGGGTATCATGTTCCACCCAACACAAAGGGAGGATCCTCCGACCAGGCGAAGTGATCATGCCTGGCGGGCCACTGCCCAACAGTTGATGTTGGGATGTTGTATATATGATAATCGGCGCTAGAACTTTAATTGCGCGATTCAAGATTGGTAGTTTCTTCGTATTGTAGGTTACTCCGTAGTTCAGTGTAACTTTGGTAGATAGCGCTGTAGTATGTTATGTTGTATGTGGAGGTCGCCACATACTTATCATACATAGGAAACACCCAAACTCTGAAATAAATATTTGCAGACCATACAAACATTTAGTCCCACCCGGGAATCGAATCTGATACCTCAAGCACAGCAGTCGTTTACGCTACCACTGCGTCACCGAGGCAGTTAATTTTAACAAAATAAAAAAACATATTTATTAGACTTGTACCGTTTTATTGAAACGGTACACGTCTAACAAATGACAAACATAGCCACGTAAACATCTCACAACAACTTTACTAATATGTATCTCACAACAATCTGCCAAGTAAGTAGAGTGAAAGGCTTCAATTTTATGTACCCACATCAATGCCCACATATATGTAAACGAACTCAACAAACCATCAGAAGTCAAGCTACTAAATATAAATTTAAAGCACATAGAACAGTTACTCGCCAGTTAAATCCCGCGTAAGTCCTTCTAAACTAGTGTGTGTTGTGTGCGCGTGTGTGCGTGGGGCGTCAGGCGTCGGGCTGCAGTGGCGCTGGGCGGGCGGCGCCACCTGCCGTAATATCCTATTTATGAATAATGTTTTATTCTAACAGCGTGCGACCCCCCACCACCCCCCATACCCGCCTCAACTCCACACGTCCAGGGCTGTGGCGAATTGATGCACCTCATTGTTATTATAATTATTTTAATTTGAATATTCACAAATTATAGTTTTTACGATCCTCATTTATTACTAGAATATGAATAACGAAAAAGCAACACTCTTTGCTATTTAATACACTTACAATCAAGTTTTTTCGGTTGGAATAGCGGCCCTAGTATATTTTTTCAAGCCCACTTTCGAACTTAGTTTGGGTCAGTTTATTTATTGGTGTTAAAATCAGCACAATACATTTAGAAGTATTTTTGGTGATGATACAGTTCGGTCAACACTCATTTAAGTACCTATTCGAAATGATATAATCCCTGACTCTCCTTAACATGAAAACAAAAGTTTATATTTGGATGAGTTCATGACATATACCTACGTACATACAAGTTATTAGAGCGTGTAAGAAAACCGTGGAACTATTAAAGTTAATTTAACCTGTAAGCTATTTTAGAACTATTTCAGCTTGTGTAGTAAACATTATCGTAAACAAATGTTTGAAATTCGTAACTTTGCCCATTCTCATAACAGTAACCTATAAACCCAACGGTACGAACCCAGCCATGCGTGACGCGCGATGTGGTCTAAACTCTGATAGTTACGGAATACTTGGTGGATGTTATCATGTAACTTGAACCTATAATTGTTACTGAAGAATGCGTCGTTTAGTGCTATGTGCTAACAGTCGCCATAAATCGCCATTGTTGCAGCCCTGCGCTCCTTATTGCTTGCTTTGTTTTTGTGCGGGGGGTTAGGGGCCGCGGGGGGTCGTGACCGGGGCCCTGGGCGGCGTGTCGCGGGGCCCCGCGCCAGCTTTAATTAATGGAATAACTCCACCGTTCGGTCCCCACACACCGCCGACACAAATCTTTAAAGTATCGCTTATAGTAACGTGTTTGCGCGATTTATGGACGCACGAACTAGCCCTCATGATGCCGAGCCTTCGGACCACTGAATATCGGCTACTATTTATTACATAGTCCTCAAGCTCTTGGAATTTGCTCTCTTCGTACTCGATTAAATATTATAATATGTAGTCATGATCATGACATTGAGACTTTAAACTACTGGTAAATCAGTTCGGTATCGAATTTGTGGTAAACAATTTTCAAGAGATTTGATTGTCTGGAAGCAACGGAAAGGAAAATATGAAAGGTGAATATGGTATGCTGAATACTTTCTTTACTCTAATTAAAAATGAGCATATTTTATTATTATTTAATTTTGGTTTTTGTTCCTCATAATGCTACGAGTATAAGAGTATCTGATGCCAACTCTTTGAACTCTTTGTATGGAAGGTTAAGAATGAATGCTCGATATTTGTGACGAAGGCTATGTACAGCACCGCACTTGTTAAATTCAAGGAGGAGAATTTCCTTAACGCGCTAGTTATGTGCCTCGGGCGGAGGTGCCGGAGGACGGCCCTCCTCCTCTATATCACGTAAAAATAGTCGCAACTCCTTTCACGACCCGTATTCGCTCCGCACCTTACATTATTATGATTTAGTGGAGCACAGTTGCAGCGCTGCAGACGCCCCTCCCCCCTCCGCGGGGTGGCTGCTACCCCCCCGGGTGGTGGCGACTCAGCGATGCTAGTAATAAAGCCGGCCATATTTCACACTTAGCGCGTAATGAGCGCTCGCCCAAATAATTGGATCACGTACATAACTCATTATTACCTCGCGCCTCACTTCGGCGTGCGAATGTATCATTACTTGACCCGCTCAGCCCCCCCTCTCGACTCTTCAGGCCACGCAGGACACCCCCAGCCTCCCCAGCGACTTCAAAGAACGCAAACACAATAGGAGTTTGTTAAAGGTGCAATAAGTTATTGTATGTCACGTAGCAGTAACAGTCGCATGGACCTGTGTCGAGCCCGATCCCTACCGCCTTATTTGCTTGCTCCTTGCTTGTCTCACATTTCATTGATATTTAATGGAAAAATATATATGTTCAAACAATTTTTTTTTATTTAATTTAAACAAGTTTTCATTATTTTACTATTTATTACTACTATACTATAAATAGTAAAATAATGAAAACTTGAATAATGTCACACACACAAATCTTAACTCAAAGTCTCAAATTCTCAGCAAATCATTCATCCTCACACTTTATGATCAGACCACACACAAACATTAATATCTAACTATACAAACTTATATTTAGTTAAGGATCTGCTATTGTAACTATTGGTTGGTTATTTTTGCCTGTGATTTGGAACTGACTCCCAACACTTAGCTACTTACAGCAGCGCTACTTTAGGTGTCAGGACTATATTGTGATTTTTAATCCATTTCATGTACTCGTAACAAGAAAGAATAACAAAAGCTCTTCTATAAAAGTTTCATAAAGTGTGATGTTTTTTCTGGGTGTATAAACAACTTGCGTCTATTAAGCAACTGTTTGAAGTGAAATATAAATATTATTCTCACACGCACAACTTTCCATAATACACGATTTTAGTTTTTGTGGTGTTCATCGGTATAATTAACATGTAGATTAGTTGCTACAAATAGATAATCCGCCGTCCGTCAGCGGCGCGAAGTGCGGGTCCGTCAGGCGTCCGGCATAAATCAGTCACGCGCACGCAACACGCTCGCCCCTGGGCCGCTCGTCCCCACGCAGTGTTATTCAACTTTAACATTTACCACTCAGCCGTTAGCATATTCATGGCGAACGATTATAATTTCACCCTTTCTTTGTAATGAATATGGAAATGAAAGAAAGTTCTCGCGGCTTAAAAAGTGCTTGCTACTATAATTGGCAGATGGTTTTTGTGTTGAACCGTCCGCCCGCGCATCTCCCGCACCGCACTCGGCGCGGAGTCAGTCATGCGCACACGCATGCTCTGCTCATGACCATTGTTTACATGCTTAATTTTATGCAATAGTTCAAAACAATTGTTTAAACGTGATGTTGTATACATTAGTGAACACTGGTGAAGGTCGGGTCGATAACAATCGAAATTTAGATACAAATCATATCGGTTTAGTTTTCTATTAGTAGAACATTGTGAACGATAAGGATAATATAAACATGACTTTTAAACGACGTAAGTGTCTTATCGCGCGTGTGATCGGTAATGTCTGGAGCGATAGCAATAGTTTGATGTAAAACCAAAAACACATCGTTAGTTCGTAATCGGCACTATCGACACTATCGACACTCGTACTCGTATGTATATAACGTGTTGGTACCACCTTCACTGATGTCATCAATTATTCGATTGTTTTAAATGCTCTCATGGAATCTAGCATAACTTGAAACTAGAAGCATATTTAAAATTAATATATTAGTAGATACTAATTCTAGTTCTAGCTTATTGGTTGTCCAGGTCATCATTTGTTTTCTAAGAACTCTAATTCATATAGATATTAATAAGCAAGGGACATATTTTATCCCTTGCGTATTCGTTTTCTTTTACAATAGGTTTATTGCAATCATATCATATTTTCTTGGATACAAATTCGGAGATATCAGTTTAGTTAGGAATTCAGCGAACATTTGGTTTTAAACTAGGTATATTATATATCAATAAAATGTCATGCTTTCGTATAGTAAGCCAGTCTCTGAAGAGAGGAGGATAAAAGTCTGTTAGTTGCTATGACGAAATCAACCGATAGAACTTATAGAGGAAAATGTTTTCGTTTATCCCACGTTTAACAGTAAACACTGTTATCAAGGGCTCCACACCTAATTTTCCTAATGATGATATCTTCGTTCCAGTTTATTTTTGTCGGTCGCTATGCCTGTGTGTCAGTCAGCTTCGCGAGCTAGCCCGTCCTCGCTTGGCGGGGCGCGGCGGACTCAATTTACCTCATACTGGTGTCATTATCTAATTAACGCCCGATGCCGAGGACTGATGAGTGAGGGTGACCGTCGCGCCGCACTCAATTAATATCAATGTCTTAATTTGTTTATTTATTGGCTCAATTTATCTGTTTGTAGGTTATTGATACTTCCTACTGCGTTCGGCGGTTGTGGTCTTTTAGTAATGGACTGTGCAATTTATATGTTTCATATTGATATATTATCATCATTAAGTATTGCTTTGTGGTTTGAAAACTGCACACCGCGATTTGCAAACCACAAAAATGGATTTTATCTTTAAGCAAATACAAACTTTAGGTCAGTTGGACTTAGAAATCTCTATTGCGTAGGGTTTAAGTAGAGTGGCAAAACTCTTTGGTTAAATATTTATTTAAAATCGAAGCAAAATGAGAAAGAAACACGACACATCTCCAGCGCAATGGGGTACAGGTAAATCGGTAAATATAGTATTATTCATCATCGAAAACTTTGTTAAAAATGTCACGGATCACTTTTATAATGTTTTGATATGGATGTTTACAGTTACACACCAGGAATTGTATATATGGTACAATGAATTTCCATGTTATAAATTTATTCGTCATTTTTGTCTTACACTAAAGTATGTTAAAAATTGTGTACCCCTTTTTATGATAATGATAATTTTAACGTTTAAAGAAAGTAATTAATTTAATTCACATAAATATTTTAAGCGAATCATGTCCGTATCAACTTAATCCCTTAGGGAAATACTGATAGCACACCGCGTGGGTATCGAACGATACACTTTTGCACAGATAAAGAACCATTTATCAATTATTTGTTGCACTGATGCGAACAGTGAGTAGTGCGGTGGGCGATGCTCGCTGAAAGATGACCACTGTTTTTATTATTTCTGAGCAAACTGCTATAAAACCGCTTACTAACATTCTTTGTCAACATTATGGTAAGATTCACATAATATATTAATTGAAATGAGAGAAATTATGGGTATAATTATGTACAGTTACTTATCTATGTTCCCAATCAGGTATTTTAAGTATTTCCTTACATTTTTATGATTTGGTTCCACAAGTGTTTGTTCAAGTCACTCCTTCTCCTGGGGTGAGGAAGGCTTGTAGTACTTAGAGAGAATATTTGAGATAATAAGCATCAAAGAATAAAAATATACATTAAAATCTACACTATAAATAACAAACAAAAGTCAATGTGAAAAGGCTTATTACACAATTTTGGATTATCTGGATAACAAATTTGCGTATAGCATTCTGTGTGAAAGTTATAGACATTTTAATATTTTTTTTATTAATGTATGTTGTTTTTTAATTTGTTAATGCCATAATTATTTTGTGTATGTAAATGTGAGTATGGTAGTGCAAATAGCAGATGATGATACCTTATATCAGACAAAGTTAAAAAGAAATAATCCCTGAAAGATTATGAGTTCGATATCGTCTCTGATACGTGTCTGGTGTTTATCAGCGATTATTCGGATCTTTGATTTCTGACGTGTCGCTGAAGTCTGGCTACGCTGGCTAGGTAACACACAATCATTAATGACATTTCAACAAAGCGACAGGAACATTGACAAGGCAGGTGGAGGGCCCAAATTCAGATGTGGAATATAATGCTAGGATGAAAACTTGAGAAGTACATTGTAAATTATCTTGATATAGACATGTCATGTAGAAGGATGAGAATACAACGAGAAAAGTATTAGGTATAGAAGTTGAAGGAATCAAGAAATGAGGAAGACCGTTGAAAAGGTGGATAGACCGTGCGGGAGAGGATGTGGCTAAACTATGAAATAAGAAATGGATTGAATGGAAGGATAAAACATACTGCACCGATCCCATATAAAATTAAGATAAGGGTAGGCAGAAACGAAAATCCAATGCGTTACGACTAAATGATCTTTGATACTTTTCATGAGTAGTTCATGTGTACAGTACCTAAATAGTCTAAAAATGCAAAAAATTAAACAAATGTTAAGTACTACCGACTAAGAATGGTCTGGTGACCAATTGGATAGTGGTCTTGACTCTTGACAGTCTATCACCTGATTTGTCCTTCGCCCCGTATGCCATAAAAAACTTGCCCCATACACGGTAGTCCTCTAGCAAGGGTGAGCCCGTACCGTAGTTAACAGATTACCTAATGACGAATGGCAATCGTGAGGACTAAACTTTTTACAGAAATATTCAATAAAAACGATTGATTCAATGATGTAACTAAGAGGGTATTTACCAAATATATTACATTATTTATATTCAGATATGGAACAAATTGGTCGTGCTTGCCACTTGGTTTTTTTTTCTGAATAAGAATCTAACTAATGACTGTTACTGCACAAAAAATTGCTTATAGACTTGGTCACCTATAAATATTTGACCTCAATAAATTAATAGACCCTCATCAAATGTAGCATATGTTCAGCAAACATGTGAAATGTAGCTAAAGTATTTCTAAATTGGTTTGATATTTGCAACAATAGCCATTTCACCAACAGTTACATCCTTCAATTGAACTCGAAAGTTCAAGTTCAAGGTGATATGTAGTAAAAAGCTTGTAGCAGCCGGGAGCGCAACGCGTTTACCGTTACCGGGGGCGACATTTAGTGTGTGTAGCACCTGCGCCCGCGCACACATCGCGTCGTAATGAATTGCAACGCAGTGTTTCGGCGTATCGCGATACACGAGTCACTCGCCTTGGAACCATTAATAAAGATATAAACGCATCGTTTTTGTAAACATTTAGCAAAAATATTAGTTTTTATATACAGGTTGATTAAAATCTTACCAATTCCTTTATAATATATAACATGTTGGTACATTTCACATTCTCGGTATCAGTTTTGTCTAAAAGTCACTACTTACTACAAGAAAAGGGTACTAACAAAAGCAAATATTTCATGGAAAAGGATAATAGTTGACAAGCTCATGTCAGCAGTATCAAACTATTAATGAATAAGTAGATACTTAATCGCGTAGTGTCTACACTGTGTGTAAAGTAGCGGTGGATGTGAAAATTGCAATGTTCACTTGCCTCACTTGTGCCCTTATGAACACTGCTCCTCTAAAACTTTGTTGATATTAATTACAAATAATGTATAAACACAAAAGTATAAATACGCCATTTGTATTGATCACTAAAAACCAATCAAGGAATTTGTTTCATATAAAAATCTAATCAGCAGTCCGGGGCACGCGCGCTCTCCAATGGTTAATAGTTTATTTTTAATAAATAGTTAATTTACTTTATTACAATTTACAAGGGAGCCCTTGGATAGATAGAACGGCCTCCCGCGCACCGGAGCTCTAATTGAAGGTGGAATCAATAAGTCAGTCGCGCTGTATCGCAATAATGATCGCGAGTTATGCCGCACCGCGCCGCGTCGATCCGCGATACCGGCCGGTCACGACGCGGGAACTGCCCGCAACACGATGCCTGAAAATTATGAAAATATACACATATTTATCAAGATGCTGACCGATGCGAACCCGTTTGGTGCTATGAAACATTGTCCAGTATCAAATATAAAGATACTATCGTATTAAATCTGCTTATCACCGTGGGAAGGAGTCTTTGTCCGAGCTGCGCGAGACTACTAAAAAATTGAATGTAACAGTATTTGATTAACGTCAGGTCGTCGAGCTGTTGCGGGTGAAAATGATTGTTTATAAGGTTTCATACATATTTTTTTCATTATATTGTGTTTCATTTATACATATACAAATATATATACAATTTAGTCGTCTACGTACGGACTAACGATTTATTATTCAAAATTATGAATTGTAGCTATTTAGAACACATTACAGCGAGTACTTGCACACGCCTGCAATAGCGTTCTAGCGTGCTCAGAAAATACTGTCGAAGGTTTTTCTGAGCAGCAAAACCTAAAATAAAAAATTGAGAGGTGTCAAGGTACACCCGGATGGAACGAAGTTCGAAATACAAAGACGAAACGAACATATCTGGCTTGCTTTCTATAAGAGAGAGAGAGAGAAAGACAGAGAAAGGGTAATTATTATTAATTATTATATAATAATTAATTCCTGTCAATTTCAGGGTGTGCAAGGGAGGACTAAAAATGTCTCCGAGCGATAGTTTCGGAGATAGAGGGGGTATCTTCCTTAAGGGATGATTTTAGGGGGTAGGGGTGGAAATGAGTAACTTGCTAGTTAAACGTGATATCCAACTAACGGGTTGAAAATATGTGCGGTCCTAGTGTGGGTGGGGGGGGATGAAGTTACTATCAGTGGGGAGGAGAGCTCAGAAAATGACCAGTCTGGTGGGGCGAAAGGGTTGGGGGTGCTGTGCTCGTTAAAATGAGTCCAAGCACTAAGATGCTGGGGTAATTGGGTCAAAAGTTAGGTTGAGGGGGGATGAAGTATTTTTGAAAAAAAAAGGGAGGGGTAAGGCAAAAATTGAAGGGTGCTGATTCCAGACAAGTTCAGTAGGTGCAAGGGGGGGACTAAAAAATGTCTCCGAGCGATAGTTTCGGAGATATAGGGGGTCTCTTCCTTAAGGGATGATCTTAGGGGTGGGGGTGATCAGGGTAGTGGGATGAATGGATTGGGGGTGCTACGCTAGATAAATAAGCCTCATAAAAGGGGTTAAAAATATAGGTAAAGGGTGGGAGGGGTGAAAGTATTAGGGGGGGGGGGGCTCGACTGAGAAGTATGGCGGTATCGAAGAACTCGACTTCACGATGTGACTAAGTAGGCGATCCAGGAATATGTGGGGAAAATTTTATCCTCCCTGTGGTATTACTAAATTTCTTGGGTAAACACACAATATGGCAAAATGTGTCGTTGACATATGTCGAAAGTGTCGTTACAATTCCGTCTAGCCCCCTTCCGCAACGCGCGATAAGGAACTTCGTTCCAAAACATAAAATAAAACGCAAAGTTTAAAAAAATGCCTCATTTTCAGTAACGTATCTTATCACGATCAATTGGTTTTTTTCTAATTAGTTCAAATGTAATTTTACGCCCCATAATATTCACGTTCTAGTTCTAACCTAGATAACCTGGTGCGTAAAGTTTTACATGAGGAGGTAAAAACGTGGGAACGTGCGTATTTACCTTAGCGATATGCGCCAGTGTGCGAGTGGCACCAACGCAGCCATATTAGAGGGCGATAAATGCACACCATCACCTATTACAGCCGGCAGCAATACGACCAGCCTGTATTTACGATACACCTGTATAATTAAACTGTTTAGCGTTATAAATTACCTTACACTCATGGTGCCTCATACTCGGCTATTTTATGGTTATTTTAATTTATGAATTTCACGTTAGTGACACAAGGATGCTATTTAATATATGTAAATCATTAAAACCAAGCTAATTGCTGGAGACCTTAAAAGGCTTTTTACGATGTTCGCATTATTAGTTTTTTTTGTAAATATGTTTACACTTTGTTCAGTCTCAAATAAGTTCAGAGGAGTACAATCCCTCCACCACCAAACAACTCATCATTTATAAACATAAGTTGAAATGCAAACCTCGTAATTTTACTATTAGAGTTAAATTAATTCTTTGCCAATTGAGATACACAGGTAAAGTTGGGTGGACCAGCTAGTACTTAACATTTAATTTCATATTTACTTATACAATACTACTTATGCACATATCTTAATACTGTACTCATTACGTAATGTGAAAAACAATTCAATTCAGATCAGGTCGTTGTGCAGTGCTGGAGTTAGAAAAATATTTATTTTGCAAAAAGAAAAATTAAAAAGTCTTAAATCGAAAGACATAGATTTAGTAGAAGTTTTATGTGCAACGAGTTTAACTAAATACCTAAATACAATAAATATTGTACATTTGGTATTTAATTAAT